>VYXC01002580.1:82155-116739 GCA_013397175.1 Platysteira castanea | reverse complement strand
TTTCTCCTGATATTTTTTTAAAGTGTTTCTTTTTTTTCTATCTATAAATACTTGTACAGGTGGAATATTAATATATAACTCTGGTGGCAGAGCTCAGCACCAGATGATGCTCACTTAGAGCTGGGTATTTTGTATTTAAGGGACTTTTGTTTTGTATCATATGAAACTGCAGCAGCTGTTTGACTTGGATGGGGCTGCTCTTCCCATCCATGCAATTAATAAAGTACTAACAAGATCTGCTGGCTGATGAGGAAACCTCCATGCTCAAGGCTTCTCCAGCACTGGAGCAGCCCGGGGCTGAGCAGTGTGCAGCCTTGGGGCTGCCCTGCATGGGTGAAGAGACTCAAAGCCAGCATTTCCCACATCCAGCTGTGCTTCAGGGCCTTGCCAGGGTTTGGGGTTCTCCTGGCGTTGCCACCTGCAGCGGGGAGGGCAGCTTGAGGAGGAAGATGAGCATCCAGCATCAGTGATGCTGATGAAGAGGAGCCACACTGTGCTGGTGAATTCCCTGGAGCAGATGCCTCTCTCCACTGTTTTGGAAGCAGTGATGGGAATGGGGTGGAACATGCTGGAGTAGGTGAAGATGATGGTGATGAAGGCTGCAAGATTCAAGCCTGGAGAGGAAGAAATCTCTCTGAGCTTGGCTAAAGTATGGAATAGGCAGCAGTGGGACTGCTCTGGCTTTTAGCACTACTGGGGGCAGAGACATTGGGGCAGCCCCCACTCATCCCAAATCCACCCATGGCCAGGGCTCCAGCACTGGGATGGAGAGCGTACCCTCCCCATCCTCAGAGACGGCAAGCTGGCATCTCCCCTTCCAGGGCCCCAGCAGGATGGCAGCACTCCATGGACCCACCCAGGCATCCCATTGCTGGGAGGGTGTGAGCTCTCAGGGACCCCCACTCCCACAGGGAACCCTGTCCTGCCTCACATTGTCCCCATCCCCGGGTCCCAGGTCCCCAGTGGATTGAATGAAGAGGTTCCCCACCCCTCTGCACGATGCTGTGCTGGGTGGAGACACTAAATAACACTCCAAAGCCTCTGCAAAGCTGGCTGGAGACATCCCAGAGCTTTTGGGCTCACCCAAATCTGCCTCCGCTCAGCACCACCAGCTGATCAATCAAAGAGTGATTCCAGCCCCTGCTTTGCAGAAACTAACATTTAAAGTCAATTTCTTACTGAAATCCTCCAAGTTTCATTAACAGAGATTTATGTTTTTTCCCTGCACCTTATTACAGATTATCTTTTCGCACCTTGTAAAAGCCAATCCCTACAATTTAGCAAACCTCTGCATTTGGGAAATTACTACAGAGCAGCAATGCCAGGCTCAGTTTGGCTTAATTAGAGATAAAAGGAGGGGAAATCATTCCTTATTAGCCAGTCAGGCAGAAGCTGTATTGTATTTAGAGTGCAAACAGCCCAATTATGGGGAGGAACATGCACAGTTGTCTTTTATTACAGGTACTTGAAAATGTGCATCTGGGAAAAATTAATGGTCACTCTCTCCTTCCAAAGAGAAGCTGCAGCCATTCCAGCTGCCTGCGTGGGCCACCCTCAGCACAGGAGTGATGCTTGTCCAGCCTGACCATTTGCCCGTCCCTGGGATCCTTGGGCCATTACCTCAGCCCTGGCAGAAAGATCTCTAAAGGCATTGCTCTACCCCAGCTCTCAGTGCACAGGTAGCACTTGGCTGGTGGAGTCTACCTGGCCCCCACCACCTACACAACACCTGCCTGGTCCCCCCCCACCCGGCGTGCACCTTCACAAATACACATCACTCTGTACCACACCTGTGCCAGGACAGGGCCCCCGCGGCTCTGCAACTTCTCTGTCTTCACGGGCAGAATGTTCCCCTTGCCCTAAATCAGCCCCAGCCAGGAGAGACCCTCTTGTCCCAGGGGATTAAAGCAGTATCTTCATGCTGAGGGGCTTCCAGTGGGCTGGAATAACTTTCTCAGGGGATAGGAGTGAACTGGTTTCTCTTCCTGTACTCACATCAGGGTTTTAACCCCAGCCAGCAGCTCAGCACCACAGCTGCTCACTCCCACCACCCCCAATGTGGGGACGAGAATGGGAAAGAAAAGGGAAACTTTTCAGGTTGAGATAAGAACAGCTTAGCAATTAATACAAAATATTATTATAATGCTAATTAAGAGAGAGAAATAAAACCCAGGAGAAACAAGTGATGCCCAGTACAATCACCCACTCCCTGCTGTCACAGCATCTTTACACTCTGGTTGTATTTCTCAACATGAGCTTTATTAGTGGTCCAAGAATTTCCCGCCCTTTGGCAGCAGTCCTTGTCCAGCTCCTGGGATTGCATCTCCTCCCAAGCCTGGGATGATGTAGGGCTCTTGGACACCTCCCCGCATGGGTTCAGCCTCTGGACCGTGCAGCCCAGCAAATGTTACAATACAGATCCCGAGGGGCTCGGGGAAGGTTTGTGCAACCTCATGGCATAGATTTATATCCCGGGATTTCAAAGGTGTGACCTCCATGGCAGAGCTGCGCAGTCATGTCTCGGGCAGCCCCTGCTCCAGCACAGCCGCGCAGGCGCCTTCCCACCGGGATAACGTTATCTTTGAGCAAACCAAGCCAGCTTTTCCTTTTGCTTTGTTTGCCACTGGGATGATCCCTCACTTCTCACTCATCCCTGGCTTCCCTGGTGCTTTTTTCCCCTCTCTGGATGAAGACTCTGCCGCCTGACCAGCCTGGCAGTCACACAAACAGGCACTCTTATTTCAGCATCCCTGTGGAACAGGCATTGTCTGGTCATGGACAAGATGAGAATTCAGGCATCCTCACTGCCTGACCCCACCGACAGAGATTTGGGGCAAACTCATTCATTTTTACATACAAGAAAGGGCTGTGAACCCGTGCAGTGCTCCCAGCCCTGCCAGTACTGCATTGGCACCCTGACGGACACAGCTCCTCTTGAGATCATGCACCCGGCTTGGAGAAGGGCCTGCCATTTGCCCTGGGGGATGGGTGATGGTCCCAGCAGGAATCCCAAGGGATCAGCCCACTTCAGAATGCAGATTATCCATCTGCAGCTCCCAGCCTGAGACACCTCACTGGGCTCTGCATTCCTTTTCTGTCCTCAGATGTAGGAGACTCTTTTCTTCAGGCAGAAAAGAGATGGGACGTGGGCAAATGGGAGATAACACTGCTTTAACTGGGGCTTTGGAAGTTAAAAAAGGAACACAGGCAGAGTCATGCTGGAAACAGATTGCACAAATCTGACCAGATCCTGTAGGTAAGTGAAGTCAGACACTCCTTGTGGCAAGGGGACGACCCAGGTGCTGAAAGAAGTGGGAGACCAAGCCTTTCTTAGGAGCAGGGATGGTTTAGTGGCACAGCTACAAAAATGGGATGGAAGGATATTTGGGAAAGGTGCTCAGAGGATGCTCCAGCTCTCCTTTCAGTGACAGCCAGTGTGTCAGTCCCATGATTTTTAACTGGAATGACGACACCCTGCAGATCCCTTGCTGTGGCTGCAGGGGCCAGGAGAGGATCCCCCAGCTGGTCCATCCTCAGTGCACGTGGCTGCTGCAGCCAGAGCTGGGGCGGCATCGAGGCACTCCCGGGGCACATCCACGGTAACGACAGACGTGATCCTGCTCCCAAGTGCAATTAATTTTTATGACATGCTGTTTCTGCTGGGGGCTATGAGAGGCTTTCTAGGGCAGGAACTTGTCACATCACCTGCTGAAGGTGTGTGTGCTGTGGGACAGCTGGCAGGTGAGCGGCTCCTGCTGCCCTGGCCCTGCCCTGCTCTCGCTGTTCCCTCAGAAAAGGCAATTGCAATTTCTCCAATTTCTGGAGGCAATTGCCTCCAGAAAAGGCAATTCCACCGTGGGTGCTCTCCCAAAGGTGCTGCTGCTTCTGCAGCCCAGCCAGAAGCTGAAGGCATTTCATGTTTCTTCTCAAACTATCCTGGATTTTCACTCTCTATCATCAAACCCCCATTTGTCACCTGGTGTGAGCTTATCACATTTGCTATTTTATCAATATAACAAAAAAACCCCAACCAAACAAAACCCACCCCAACAGCGTCACAGTCTCCGGTTCCAACTGAGACATCTCCATAAAGCACAGCCTCTCCCTGGAAAACCTGCTTTCCCCAGAAACTTCCCCACCATCCCAGCCCCAGCTCCAGATGTAGAAGCAGCATTTGCAATAATAATCAAACCTTTAGCAAACATCATTAGAAACAACTTGCCAGTGAGCAGAAATAATTACCAGGTAGTTGCTCTGTGGACAGCCAAGCAGGAACACAGGAATACCATTTTCTCCATGTTAAACAGAGAAACATAAGTAGGGAAAGAGAAGCACCAAAGGGCAAAAGTTGCTGTTTAAGGCCACAAAATGAGGGGAGACCCGCTCCCGAGGCTGGGATCTGGAGGCACAGCTGGCTGCAGTTGCCTTGTCACCCTGCCCCTGCTCCTGGTGTCCTTGGCACCCCGGTGCTCTCCTGTCCCTTGGTTGGGGCTTGTGCATCCACACCAGGCTGCTCTGGAACACCTCAGGAGAGCTTTGGAGCGCTCATTCCTAGCAAAGGAGCAACTCAGGTGCTGTTTTACCGACCTAACCCAGGTGTTGGTACTTCACCCACAGCCCCCCACATTGCTAAAGAAAGCCAGGAATTGTTCCCTTTCCCCACTGAACTCTCCCGTCCCTGCACATCCCTATCCCTATCCCAGGTTCTGCGGGTGGGCAGCGTCCTCTTGGGGGGAAAACCAGTCACGATAAACTGGTGGCGTTTAGGGCGCCGCGGGGAGCGGATTATGCAAATGAGGACATCCGCTTTAATGGCATTCCAAGATTTTTAGTCAAATTTAATTACCTTCCTTCTTCCCCCTCCCTGTGCCTGTCCCTGATCAAATTAAAACAAACAACCCCCAGCAGAGTGTTTATGACAGGAATCGTGTTGGAGACTAATTAAAACCTGATGATTGTCACCGCGATGAGCCTGGCAGCCGCCCGTGCCACGCGGCAGGGGGACAGGGCAGGCGGCACGGGGACAGGGACAGGGCAGGTGGCACGGTGACAGGGACAGGACAGGCGGCACGGGGACAGGGACAGGGCAGGTGGCACGGGGACAGGGACAGGGCAGGGGGCATGGGGACAGGGACAGGACAGGCGGCACGGGGACAGGGACAGGGCAGGTGGCATGGGGACAGGGACAGGGACAGAGCAGGTGGCACGGGGACAGGGACAGGGCAGGTGGCACGGCACACTCAGCTCGGGATGCTCCCCATGGCAGCTCATTACCCGCACGCTCCCCAGGCCGTGTCACGGCTCCTGCCCGTGCCACGGCTGGCGGGGAGGGAGCTGCAGGGGGAACACGCGGGTCTCGATTACTTCTGCAATAATTTAATGAATTAATTGATAAATCCATGCGGCACCTTCTCCGGGGTGCTGCGGAGGCGGGCGGGGTGAGGTCTGTGCGGGAGCTGCCGCCTGCCATGGAGCTGGGGACGGGGAAAAGCTGGGCTGAGTGCCCTGTCACATGCCTGTCCCCTTCAGAGAGATGATCCTGGGCACACGGGGGCTCAGGCTGGTCCTGGCAGCTCCCTCCACCCCAGCCCAGCGTGGGCTCTGTGTTCCTGCCCTGCTTCCCCTGCCCTGCAAAGCTCCAGGTTTGACCTCGGTGTGGAGTAACCTCTGCCGTGCCCTCCTCAGGATTTTGCCCTTTCCCCCGTGGTTTCCAGCACCCGTGTGCGCCCAACTGAGATCGAGTCGGCCGCTCTGGTTCCCTCCCCCTGGCCACACAGGTCCAGCTGGGATAGGGAGGACGGATGGATGTTTGCAGGCACTACTTGGCTGAGCAGCGGGGAGGAACAATCTCCCTGTGATGAACCAGCCGTGACCCAACCCCTCGCAGCCTCTTCCTTGTTATGGCATCGATGAAGTCACTAAATGATCCCTTGTTCATCTTCCTGTAAATCAATAGGTCCTGGAGGTGTAACACACTGGCTGGTTCCAGTATTTTAGTAGGGATAGTCCTCAAGGGGAGCTGGGCTCGTTAATTAAATCCATCTAATCAATCTGGCCTGGAAGGGCACCGGTTATTTATTCATCAGAGGCTGCACCGTGCAGCCCAGGCGATCTGAAAGGCAGTAAATAAACATGGAAATGAAAAGCTGAGGCAGCAGAGTTTGCCTGGGCCTGGGAGACTTCAGAGCTGGGTCAGATAATATGGGATCACATGTTTAATTTAACAAAATCCAATAAAAAGTGCACCTGGATTGAACAAAATCCCTGGGATGGGGGAGCTGCCAGGGCTGGTGGGGGATGAGCCCCCGGGGTCGGGGTGTGCCCAGCTCCTGCCCTCTCCCGACAGCCCATCCATGTCCACACAGCCAGGGAGAGCTCGGGGCCAGGGGAGCACCAGGTGCAGGCCGGGTGTTCCCGAAGCAGCTTCCCGCGGATTGTCCTGCTCAGCTGCCTCTGCTGCCGAGGAGCTCACAGCACGGTGGGGCTCACATGTTCCTGGGAAGTTAATTACAGAGAGCCTTCCAGGAACTCGGGAACACGAAAATTTCAGCTGATGGATGGGGAAACAAAGGAGGGCGATGTGTCACTTTTCAGCTCATGGTTTGCAGAATTGTTCCCTGCTCTAGTGAGAAATGCTGAGGGAGCCGAGCTGCCAGGAGCGGATGAGCTCCCTCCCGTCCCACCTAAGCCTGGTTTTGCCGTTGTTGGAAACCAGAGTCATTTCAGCATTGCTGTGAATGCAAAGACTTGCAAATCAGTGCTGAATAAAATATCACTGCTCCGAGTGGGGCATGTCTGAACCCTTGGTCCATTGGGTTTGCTGTCTCTTGCATCTTGAAGAGCTGATATATCCCTTCTTCTGGCTTGGTTTTCATGCCCAAGAACCTGGATTAACTTTCACGGTGTTGGGATTGCCCAAGAGCATTTCCAGAACAAAGACAGAGGGTTCCTGAGGAGTGAGGGCAGGAACTCTTGGTCCAGCAGCCTCTGGGAGCTTTCACCAGCCCTGGCATGATGTTTCTGCTGTAGGCAGTGCCTGAGGGATTTGTGGACTGATGGCACAGCTAAATACCGGGGGTCGGGGGTGGGAGAGTGGGTCAGGGACCCGCAGGGAGGACAGGAGGAAGATGAGGCATCACCGTGCCTATGCAAAGAGACGTTCTTGCATCTCTGCAGGGGCTGAGGAAGTGGAGTGGCTGGATGAGGAAGATGAGGAAAACCTGCCAGAACACAAGCGTGGGAAGAAGGACTGGGGAAGAGTGTGGCAGAGACACAGAAGAGCAAGGACCAGCTCCGGCTGGGCCATGGTCGGGGTTTGAGACTGAGCCTGAGCCTGCCACGCACAAGAGTGTTCGGAGCTCCCAGCTGCTTTCCACACCCCTGGGTGACCCTCAGAGGGAGGTGGCTCCCCTGAGACAAGGAGGGCAGGGGGTAGGAGGAGGCTTTGGCATTCCCATGGGTGGTCTAAGCCAGAGTCTGCACTGAAAATTTAATTCAAGTGTGGGTGGGTGCTGAGGCTGTCAGGGCACAGGGAGGAGCACTGAATTACCCTGTAAATCATAAGAAATTAATATACAAAGCTGGGGAGAAGGGTTTGTCCCACTGCAGCTCCCTCTCAGTGTAAGAATTCTGACTTGGATGTCACCCCACCATGAAGTCATTTTCCCAAAGCCCCAGACACCTGTAACCTGGAAAATTTCTGCAAAGGGGTGCTCTGCCCACATTTTGTGAGTGCACTGCCAGCGAGGAACAAGAACCTTTTGGGAACAGCTGCTGTGGAGGGGGACAGCTCGGAAGAGCAAGAAGGTGCCCTCATCCTCCTCCTTCTCCTGCTCCCTGGGATGTGTTGGGCTGGCAGAGCTTGCAGCCTTCCCTCCCAGTTCACCTGGCACAGCAGCATCACTCACAGCCCTGGCCACGGGCAGGCTGGGAACAGGTCCAGGGCAGGGCACTGGGATCCCTGAGGGGGCCTTTGCCAGCAGGGCAGAGGCCAGACCTGCCTCTGCCAGCTCCTGCATCCCCTCAGGCTGGGCTGGTTCCTGTGGTACTTGCAGTTTTCCTCTCCTGTTTTCCTGGGAGCTTGCGATGGAGCTCTAATGACAGGAACACAAACTATTAAGTAGTTTCAGTCACGAAGAAAGAAGCAGGGTTTGCATCCAGGTTTGGTTTAATCCAGTGTTTTTCCGAGCTGGTTTCTCCCCCAGACTCCTGGTGATTCACCACGACCTCATTACTTCTGAGTTAACACAACGCACTTGGCTGCTGGTAGACGGTTTATTAATTCTGGACTCGTTCCCATGAAGATGTGTCCTATCTAGAAACAAAATACTTTTATCATGTGTCCCAAGATTCTGACCAACCCATTTGGTCTCCAAGCTTGCCTGGGGTGAGGATGAGAGCAAGAGGAACAATAAATACAATCTTGCAGGCAGTTCTTCCTGCGAGGATCAGAAAGCCCAGACACACCTGCCCGAAGGATGCCCTGGGCACGGGATGAGGAGGACATGGTTCGTCAGTGTCCCTGTAACACAGCAAAGCACAGGTGCTGTGTCCTGTTACTGGGATGAACAGAGCACGTTCCCCAGTGCAGCGTGTTCCTGAAATCCCTGAATGGAAAATCCATAGGCTTGGAAACGAATGCATTTGTTCTCTCGCTGCCTCCATTGTTAGCTGGAGGAACAGCTAACAGAGTGTGTCTTCTCTTGGGGCTTCAGCAGGAAGACAGATGGTGAGAGTGACTCCAGCTGTCAGTCCCTGGAGATGTGCGGAGGAATCAGTGTTTGACATCTGATTTAGCTCTGCTCCCTCCTCGAGTCACCGCCGTCCCCGGCTCTGAAAGACATGTGTGCTTCTGAGACGGTTAAATTAAACATCTCCCAACCGAGGGGCACGTGCTCAGTGCCTCAGAAATGTCAGCTGGCAGCTCGTCACCAGGAACCAACAGATCTGCGTTCACTCCCCGGAATCTGCTTGTCAGCCTCCTTCCCCTTGCAGGGCAGAGTTGCTCTGGCCTGGGGGAGGATTGGCAGCCAAATCGAGCAGGCAGAAACGGGCATGAACAGCTTCTGGGAAAGGGAGAGCCTTTGGGGAGCATCGCCTTTCCAGGGTTGGCTCCAGAGCTGTGGACAAACCAAAGGGAGCCCTGTTTAGGGGACAGCTGTGTTACCTGGGCAGGGGACACCTGAGAAGCAGAAACACTGGTGAGGAGGAGGAGGAGGAGGGGGAGGGGGAAGAGGCAGATATTCCAGGAGAATCCCCATCTGTATGGAGAGGGAGTGTGGTCCAGGGCTGTAGTACGTCCCAGATGAGGTGGGAAGGGCTCAGCAGAGCATGAGTCACTGCAGGGGAGAGGAGAGCAGCTCTCTGATAAGAGGTGAAGCAACTTCCTGCGGCTGGTTAATCTTCATTCACTGACTCTGCCAGTGGAGCCTGCACAAGGGTCCTTCAGGGACCCCGGCGTTCAACCCCCTCCCTTGGCTGCTCGACAGTCCTTGTGTCCCTCCTGGGCATGAGGTGGTAAGGTTCTGGTGCCCAAAGAGAGTGTGGGGCAGGGACACAGCTGCCTGTAGGGTCAATCCAGATGAGGCTGCCTCTGGAGACTCCAGCAGGTTTCATTTCCAGCACAGATAGGATCCGTCCCATCCCCACTGGCACGAGAAGCTGAAGTTAAGGGATACCTTCCACTGTCCCAGGTTGGTCCAAACCCTGTCCAACCTGGCCTCGGACACTTCCAGGGATGGGGTAGCCACGGCTTCCCCGGACAACTGTGCCAGGGCCTCCCCACCCTCTGAGTACTCTCAGTCTTCTCTCTCAAGAAAATTTCCCCCAGTGGCTCAGCATTTCCTTCCCATCTTTCCCATCGTTCTTCCTTCCCCATTACTCCCATCTGTCTCAGACTGCTGCGGGTCTGCCCGTGTGTCTGGGCACGGCTCCCCTGTGGATGCGGGTCCCTCTGTGGGTGTGGGTGTGGGTCCATCCGTGGGTGCGTCCCTGGGAGCGGGTCCGTCCGTGGGTCCGTCTCTGGGTGCGGGTCCGGGTCCGTCCGTGGGTCCGTCCCTGGGTGTGGGTCCGTCCGTGGGTCCGGGTCTGTCGTGGGTGCGGGTCCGTCCGTGGGTGCAGGTCCGGGTCCGTCTGTGGCTCTGTCCATGAGTGCGGGTCCGTTCGTGAGTCTGTCTCTGGATGCGGGTCCGGGTCCGTCCGTGGCTCTGTCCCTGGGTGCAGGTCCGTCCGTGGGTCCGTCCATGGGTCCGGAACTGTCGTGAGTGCGGGTCCGTCGGTGGGTCCGTCGGTGGGTCCGGGTCTGCCGTGGGTGCGGGTCCGTGCCCGGAGCCGCCGCGCGGGGGCAGGCGGAGACCGCGGGAGGAGCGCGGGGCCGGGCCGTAGCTCCTAAGGGAATCTCTTCGGGATGGGGGCGAAGCATGGAGCGGAGGGACCCCGCGGGCTGCGCTGTCCTCAGTGGGGTCCGGGAACTCTCTTGGGAGCAGGGGGACAACAAGCTCTGAATCCGAACCGAAGCAGGGCTGAAGGGAACGAATCCACCGGGAACGGGCTCCCGACTGCGGGGGCAAAGGGGTGGAGTGTGACAGGACAGGGGAGGCACAGGCCCCACGAGCTGCGAGGGCGCGAGTGGATGCAGAGAGGGACCTGCACCGGCAGCAAGCCACCAATCTGCTCCCAGACTCTCTGCTCTGAGCTGGGGGCTCTGTTTGTGTCCGTCCTGGAGCCGGAGCCAGGCCATGGGGGTGGATGTCCACACCTGGAGATCCTACAGGCAAACACTTCCAGAGTCACTCCCGTGGGTGCTGCCTGGGGCAAGCTCCTGCCACGAGCATCCTCTTCTGGAGCTGCTTTCTCCCATCTTGGGTTTGTTCCCAGCTGCCCTCCCTCCCTGTGGTGTGTCCCACTGGAGACACCCGTGTGACAGCGGGATCCTTGCGCTGGGGTGCGGGGCTGGCACGGGCCCCACCTGCCAGCAGCATCCCTGCCTGGGCTGCCACGGTTGCCGGGGCAATGGATATGATGTGATAAACAAAGGGAAATGGGGATGACGCCAGCAGGAAAAGGGCAGAATGGATTTTATTTCACGTTTATTGAAGCACAAATTGCCATAAGAACCAACTTCCTCAGGAGCAAACAAGGGAAGCTGAGACCCTCTGGGCTGTATGATCCCTCTTTGGGCTCTGAAAGAGCCTTTCAGCCAACATCCCTGACCTGCTGCTTGAGCTAAGCTGCGGGTTTTCCATGGAATTGTCCATTTACATTTGGATCTCGGAGTGTTTGAGAAGGCTCTGCCGGCAAGCTGAGGCTGGGATGGCCACAGCAGGGTGCTCTGCAGGGAGCTGCTCCCTTCTGCAGGATGCACCACTGGAGCAGCGTCGAGGTGGGGAAGGAGCTGGGAGGAGGCTCCAGCAGAGGTTATGACTGGTCTAACAGCAGATAAGGAATGAAAAATCCCAGATTTTGCCTCTACATTTGCTCAGGCTCTGATCTATTTCCATCTCTTTCTCCCACCTTCCTGGGCTGCAAGATATAGGGTTGGAGAGACAAGGAAGACACTGAGGGGCTGGAATGTGTCCAGAGAAGGGAACAGAGCTGGGGAAGGGTCTGGAGCACCAGGAGTGGTGAAGGAGTGACAGAGGGACTCGGAGAAAAGGAGGCTCAGGGGGGACTTGCTCTGCAAAAGTCCCTGACAGGAGGAGGCAGCCAGGTGGGGGTTCAGCTTTGCTCCCAGGGAACAAGGGACAGGATGAGAGGAAATGGCCTCAAGCTGTGCCAGGGGAGGTTCAGTTGGATATTAGGGATAATTTCTTCCCCAGAAGGGTGGTGAGGCACTGAGAGAGGCTCCCCAGGGCAGTGGTGGAGTCTCCATCCCCGGAGGGATTTAACAGATGTCCTGTGAAGAGTTACAGCAAGGGAGTTTAGGGAAGATCAAGTACCTCGGAGATGGATTTCCATCTGTAGGTAACAGTACCCCCACGGGCTGGTGCTCTCCATGCATCCGTGTGTGTCCCCAGCGCAGCCCCCACCCCACAGATGGCTCCTGGCCGGAGCAGGGATGAGCCGGCAGTGGTAATGTTATCCTTGCTGCAGATGGAATTGCATTTACTGATATTCAGCCCCAGGAGGGCCCATGTACAACTCTCTGGTCTGATCTGCAGGGAGGGGAGGGCTGCTCCGAGTGGGAAGGCCAGTGGAAAAATGAGCCGAGGAATGCAGATCCGTACAAAGCCTTCCCAGGTACCCCACTCCACGCGGCTCCTGCTGTCCTGCTTCCAGGCCATCCCACTGCGGGTGAAACGGAGAAGCCCTTGAGGAATTTTAAAGTGTCTACAGGAAATACCTGAAACTCTCTGCAGCAGGAAATGGAGTGGAGGAGGTTGAGTGGCCGCGAGGGCCGGGACACTGGCCCAGAGCATCCTCATTCTGCTGCGGCTGAGGATGTGGAGGGAAGAGGATTATCCACAGCTGGAGAAACAAAGGGAAAATATTTCCTTTAAGAGAAGGGGAAAGATCCTCTGCCCTCACTCTTAAGAGTCCCTGGTTGGATAATCCCTGGAGGAGAGGGGAAATGTGCTGCTGGTGCCGATGGGGATCATTTTTGGGTGAAATGATTGGTGATTTCTGTTTCCACTCAGCTGGATGACAGCAGAAATCCATGGAGAAATGGAGGCAGAGGCCAGGACACTTGGCTGTGCACCTCTTCCCCATGCCCCACTTTGCAAGGCTCTATTCCCAACTCAGCTGTTCTTCCCCTTGCTCCCCGTTCCTGCCATTCCAATGGATGGATGAGCTTGGAAGTGGCTCTAGCCTGCCCAGGACATGTCCCACAGGCACTCCCAGAATCCTGTCTCCAGAGATGTCCAGCTCTTCTGGCCACAGGACCCACCTGAGACACTCTGGGGAGAACAGATNAGGAGGAGGAGGAGGAGGAGGAGGAGGGCAGCAGGGTGAGGACACACATCTGCCGCTGGGAGCCTGTTGGGAGCCGAGCACCCCCTCGCCCTCTGGTCTCCTCATCAGTGACGAACATGTGCACTAAGAGCCACCGCAATGAAATATATATTTATAACAATCATCATTATTATTCTTTCATCAATTTTCTCTCCCGTGGATGGAGCCTGGCAGAGACTTCAGAGCAGGCAGAACTGCTAAAGCAGAAAGTAATGGTGCCCCCAGGACGAATAAACGGAGCACTTCAAACCAGCAGATGCTGCGGAAAGCCCCAGTGCAGGAAATATCTGCGGAATGAATCGGGAGCTTTATGGAGCTGGGGCTGAAGGGCTGTAGAAAAGTTCACCAGCCCAGGAGGGGAAGGGAAATAGGGAGGACCAGGAGCTGGCACCTCCCAGTGTGGGGCTGGCACCCTGGGGAGTGGGGCTGGCACCTCAGGGTGTGGTACTGGTGTGGGATGGAATCCCTTGATTATTTAGGGTCTGACGCCAGCCCTGATAGGAAAGACAGACAGTTCCCTGCTCATGGGTGCCCCAAACCGCCTGTGCAGGAACCAGCAGCTCAGTGAAACCTCAGGAAAAGCTGAGGAGCCCCAGATGGGCACAGGCTCAACCCTGAGGAAGGAGGGAGAGGGCTCTGACAGGCACAGGAGCTGAGGAGCAATAACTGCAGCAGCATCTTCGGGACAACGGGAGGTCCCTGCCCCTCACGCTTTGCAGCTCCATTGCGACCCACACTCCCAGCTCTACGTGGGTCTGGTTTGGGGAGCCCTGGGCAGCGCCTCAGGAGATGGGACCCAAAGGACAGACGGCACTACTGACTGCACAGCCACTGCTGCCACTGCTGCCCAGTGCCAGGAAAAAATCAATAAATCAAGAAAGCAAGGTTCCTGTCCTGAAAAGCCTTCAGACTCAGGCAATCCAGCAACAGCTGGGACAAAGGCATTCCTGCATGTGCTGCTGAGGTTTGGCACGTGTCTCCGAGTTCCAGGTTGTTTTTTTTTTTAATAGTATGTCATAAAATAATGTTCTATATTCTATATATTTTTATGGGTGGCAGGAGAGCAGTAGAGGGCAGGGAAGGCAGGAGGCTGGCCAGGAGGAGGGCGGCTGGGGGAAAGAGTCTCCAGAGGAGCGCCAAGGTGGGTAAGTACCCTGGGAGCAGGGCCTGGCCCGGGGCAGAGGTAGGGGAGCAGCACCTGGAGGAGAGATGGGTCAGGTTCAGCACGGCCAGAGCAGAGCAGGGGGAGGAAGGGGTGGCTGGAGAGGGGGCATGGCCCTGGTCAGCTCTGCTCAGGGGGATGTGAGAGGAAATCCTGTGCTGTGGGCTGGGATGAGGCTGTCCCCTCCTGCAGCAAGAGCAAGGATGTCCGAGGGCTTTCCTATCCACATGCTGGATGCTGCATTGTTCGCAGCCAGGAAAGCGCAGCGGGGTGGAATGCTCGAGGAATTGCCCTCAGCCCAGCCCTCAGGTCCCTCGGAGATGCCCACAGCCGGGACTGCTGCTGCCCGGCTCCGGCAGTGAGGATGCACGGCGTGGAGGAGATGGCACCACGGCACAGAGATGGCACCATGGCATCAGGGCGATGGCACCACGGACAAGCGCTGGGCTTTAGCCTGAGGGCACAGGAGACTGACCTTTCCCAGAGAACCACCCCCCCCGGTGGCTGAGGGAACATGCGCCTGTGACAGCAAGACCTGAAAATGGGTTTTCAGGAAGTAAAATGTTTCTGGGAGTCGAAGAGCACAGGGCTTTAGCGAGACAATCCAGAGTCAGGCCATATCTTCCCCACTTCCCGGCAGTGTCCCCAGGCCATTTAACTGGTGGCCGTGTCCTGGGGCCTGCCCCGTCCCCACAGCCCCACATCCAGGCGGGTGCTGTGGGATTCATCTGCCGGGATGGGCAGGGCACGGTGCAGAGCCAGCGCCCCGCTGGCACCCAGCCCCTGGCTGCAGGATGGGCCTCATTAGATGCTTAATTTTTAAGATGTTCACTGACTTTACGGGCTCTTTCCTGGCCAGGAGTGTAAGCTCGCCTGTGGTCCCCGGCGGCGGCTGCGGGCCGTGCTGCGGGAGCGCGGCGTGCCGGGGCCTGCGCCGCCGTGGGTGGCAGGGCCGNCCCGGAGCCCACCCGGCCGTGCCAGGCGTGTTCCTGCAGCCCTTCCTGGGCCATCCCCACGGCAGCCCAGGTGATTCTTTCTNGGCCTGCCCCGTCCCCACAGCCCCACATCCAGGCGGGTGCTGTGGGATTCATCTGCCGGGATGGGCAGGGCACGGTGCAGAGCCAGCGCCCCGCTGGCACCCAGCCCCTGGCTGCAGGATGGGCCTCATTAGATGCTTAATTTTTAAGATGTTCACTGACTTTACGGGCTCTTTCCTGGCCAGGAGTGTAAGCTCGCCTGTGGTCCCCGGCGGCGGCTGCGCGCCGTGCTGCGGGAGCGCGGCGTGCCTGGGGCTGCGCCGCCGTGGGTGGCAGGGGCCTGGGNCCCGGAGCCCACCCGGCCGTGCCAGGCGTGTTCCTGCAGCCCTTCCTGGGCCATCCCCACGGCAGCCCAGGTGATTCTTTCTCTCTGCTCCCTGCCCCTGGGGCGGCTCCAAGCCTTTGATTCCAGAGGCTTGTCGGGACACTTCAGCAGCTCCTGAAGGTGCATGTAAACACAGCGATTAAAAAACATGGTTCCAGGGGCTGTGCTGAGGCTAAAAATGGCACTGAGGCAGCCCAGAGAGAGAGGGTGGTGCCACAATAACTGATCTGTTTTTTCTAAGCCAGCAGGAGCTCACAGCAATGGGGACAGGGGCACAGCCGGGGATCTGGGAGGGGCGAAGGGGAGGACTCACCCCGAGAAGACAGCAGGGAGGAGAATGTGGGTCCGGGGAAGATTCTCTGACTGTTCAGGGAGGAAGGAAGGAGAAATTTTGAGATAAAGTCACTGGACTGCCCTGACAACCACATTGTTTATTAGTGGAAAGTTGGAGGATTTCAGAGGGAAAGTGTTATGAAGGTCATTTATTCTGCTCAGCTCTGCAGAGCAGCAAGGGCCTCACCATTCCCAGCCAGACGTGGAACAGCTTGTGGATGTTTTCCCAGTAAAATACAGCTGGGCAAGGAAGGTCACTTCTTTCCTCCTTCCTTTACTGTTTCACACCTTTCTCTCACCACGTCACAGGTGCCTTTTGCTGTGTCACATACTGACAGGTGCTAAAGTTGAGCCCCAACCAGGGGAGCTTGGCAGGGAGGGGAAAGTGGTTTTGGTTGTGGAGCTGAGCAGGGCCCAGTGTGGAAGCTGCACCAGCCCCTTCCCTGCACAGCATCAGCTGCAGCTACTGCCACAGGGATGTTCTGGTGGTTGCTCCCTTGGTGCTCATGCAGCAGAGGGTCCCACTGACACTGTCCAGCAGAGCTCTCATTAATGCACTCCTTGCTCTGGATTTGGGGCAATCAGATCTTCAGAGCCTGCTCTGCCCCCTCCTCACCCTCAGTCCTCCCCTCCAGCCCTGTCTCCCTTCCTGGGGCTCTATTTGTTTTTGCACCTTTGAGGAGGAGCAGGAGTGGGAGCAGGAGTGGTGGATGGAGCAGGGACAGTGGCTGTAGCTGGAGTGGTGATGGAGCAGGAGTGGTGGATGGAGAAGGAGTGGTGGCTCTTGCTGTGCCAGGCACACGAGCCCTCTCCAAGCCAGCTGGAGGAGAAAGAGCTCTTCCTCTGAGCACTCAGGGTATCCCTCTCCGTTCCCCAAACAGACAGGCTGTGGCCAGCAGTTAATATCCCTCTGGCGCAGGGCCCTGCCCAGGCAGGGTGGCAGGCTCTTCTTTTAATAACTTATTTATCTTTCCTTATTGCAGGACTGATGACAGTTTTCATTATTAAGCTGCTAGGTAATAGTGTAGCCTTTGGTGGGAGCTGACTCATCATCCCCTCTTTGCTGACAGCTGGATTCAGTTCCCCGGGAGAGCTGTGACAGGAGCAGGACGAGCAGTGCCCATCACTGCTGCAGCTCCGTGGCCGGCAGGGTGGTCACAGTCACTGGGCACGTGTCCTGCGAGGCTCGGGCTCCCCAGTGAACCTCCCTGTCCCCAGTGTTGTTCCCCTCTCCTGTCCTGTTGTCCCTGTGCTCCAGACAGGCTCCTGCCCCAAGGAACTGACACATCCCTCGCTGTGGCGGTGCCAGAGCAGGGACGCTGGGGACATCGAGCACAGGCAAATGGGAAGTGCAGGCAGTGCCACGACCCCAGATCAGCCCCAGCCCCAGCGCCATGCAGGGGTGGCAGGGACATGGAGAGAGCTCTCCAGCTCCTGCCTTGCCCTGCAAGCAGCGTCCTCCTCCCCAGCCTGAGGATTTGGAAACCACCAGCCCACAGTGGTTGCGTGTGGGCACTATGGAGCTGGAGGGAAGCCATGGAACAGCTGGAGAGGCTCTCCCTGCCCTGCACAGCCTGACGCTCCTCTCAGCAGGGGGAGCTCCTGGGGACGGTGACACTGGGGGTTGGTGACACTCGTGGCAGTGCCAATGGAACGAGGGCAGAGCAGAAGGGACAGCTGGGACCCAGCCATGCGCCTGTGCCAGGCGTGCAGCACTGCCACTGCCACTGGACTGCGCTGGCGGCGGCAGCAGTGATATATGAAATCAATTAAACATGACCCATTTTTAATTAGATGTACAAACACGCCTAAAGTTAAATGAGGGCTCTTTATAAAGAAAGAATGCAGTGTGGTACCACGTTAAATGAGAAACTCATGTACTTCCCAAGTGGGAGCTTCCCAGATTTACATGTGGAGCTGCCTTTGCAAAGCAGCCCTTCTCCTGCTGCTTGGAAGAGGCAGGTTCCAGCAGCAGGGATGTCTGGCTGTGGGGACAGGGACCCACAGTGCCACAGCCACTGGTGGGACTGGCAGCTGGGAGGGGGCCTTATCCTGTACCTCCAGAAGCCTTAAAGCCACTGGATGGTCCGCAGTGTGTGCCCAGCTCCCGTGTGAGCTGTGCTGGCAGCTCCTGCTGCCCGCTCCTTGCCCCCTCAGCTGCATCTCCCTGCTGGGCACGTCCCTCTCTCCCAGATACACACCTTGAATGCACACCTCGCTGCCCTTCCAGAGGGGAAGAAACCAGGAAAAAAGTGAACCAGTTTCTAATTATGCCTTGTTTGCTTTCATTTAGAGCTAATTCAGCCCACACAAAAGTTACTCACCCTTTTAAAAGAAATACATATTTAAAACCCCCCCACAGATGCTTGATTCATTTTAGACTGTAGAAATTAAGTTGTGGCTATTTCCACCTTTCCCTCTCTGGTTACAAACTATTTGCATTTCAAAACAAACCACCTTTAATTTGGATCAGAATTTACCAGGGCTCTTCTCTCCAGCCTTGAACACTCCAGGGAACTTTCACCACTTCTCTGGGCACCCTGTGCCAAGGCCTCACCACACACAGAAGAATTCCCACCTGACCCTTCTCTTTGTCAGTAGGAAGCCATTCTGTCCCTCCATCCCTTGTCCAAAGTCTCTCTCCAGCTCTCCTGGAGCCCCTTTAGGTGCTGGAAGGGGCTCTGAGTTCTCCCTGGAGCCTTCTCTTCTCCAGGTGAACACCCCCAGCTCTCCCAGCCTGAACTCTTTGCTGGAGCTCTGCCTGTGCTGCCGAGGGCCAGGACTGGGGATGCTGTGGATGTCCCCTTGCTGTGCTGCCAAAGACTCAGTGGGAGATGGACGGATGTGAATGCTCCCTCCTCTGCCCTGTGTTTTGGCATCCTGTGGGCATTTTGACAGAATCACTGTGAATGAAAATGATTTGCCGAGACTTTTCCCTCATCCCAGCTCCCTGCTGTGCGTGTGGCTGGTGCAAGCCCTGGGCACCCAGCACCCCGAGGCACTGAGCACTGCCCCGCTCCCACCCCCAGCAGCTCCGGTGTCTGGTTCCTGGGGGTATCAGCCAACGTTCCCCTCGAATAACGTTCCAGAGATGTTTACAAGATATGTACAGAAAATAAATACACAAAAAGAAAATTTATTAAAAATAATAAAGCTGGGAAGCTGTGGAGCTCCTCGCCTGCTCTGCTGGCATTGCACAGTGCCTGGCGGGCTGCCCAGGGACCGGGATGGGGCAGCCCTGCAGAGGTTTGAGAGACGAATGGGGCTATTTGCTTTTCCCATCCTCATGCTTCACCTTTGAAGCAGGGCATGGAGCTGGGAGCAGCCTTCTCCCCGGAGTCAGGTTACTGCAGGTCCCACCCTGCCCGGATCCCCCTCCCCACCTCCCTGTGCCCCCCAGGATGCTGCGCTCAGAGCGGAGCGTGAGGCAGCTCGGAAACGCTGTGCCAGAGGAGGAAAAAGCAGCCTATTAATTAACAGCAAATGTACAGTTAATGGGGCTTTTTCCCTTCCTAAACAATTCATCAAAATGATTTCATAGAAATTTAGCTGATGGGGCGCGAAACACAGCTGCTCTGTCCTGCTCTGTGCTTTTTCTGTCCTGGCAGGAGCAGAACGCTGAGAGTGCAGCCTCGGGTTTGGGATTCACGGCGCTGCAGGATGGAGGCTCTGGGAGTGAGTCAGTGCCTCTGCCACTGCCAGAGCTCAGAAGATAAAGGGGCTGTAAGTGAAGGAGCTCCACTGCACCAAGCTGACAGAGCGCTCACCCCTCTCTTTACACATTCACTCCTTTATTGCCTCAAGTTCATTTACACGTGGAGCAGAAATTCCTGTTGGGCCAGTTTGGGGACTGCAATAGAGCCAGGCAAGGGAGGAAGGCCAGGCTGGCTCTTGGGGATGCTCTCCTAGATATGTCCTGCTGTTATCCAGTTCGCCTGGATAACAGACTGAGCCCAGGAATGGCCTAGCTTCACAAAATACTTCAAAAAACAATAAGGTTGTTAAATTTTTAGTGTTTTTTTTAAAGATTGCTCTTATATAGGAAGAGGGAAACCAGCTGTTTACAGCTTTAAAAGCTTGGCTTTTCCCTTAGAAGTCACAGTGCTTTTGGAATTTAAAGGTATAGAGAAAACCTAGAAAACTCTGCAATATTTCAAAGCGCTGCCTCCATCTGGACCGAGGGCAGGCACTGTGCTCCGAACAGCACAGCACCCAGAGTGGGATGAGATGGAATGGGATGGAACAGAATGAGGTAGAAGAGAGTAGAATAAAGTAGAGTAGCATAAGGATAAGAATTCGAATAGAGTAAGAATAAAAACAAAAATAAGAATAGAATAAGACTAAGACTAAGAATAGAATAAGAATAAAATAGAATATTATATTTTCAGCTGGAAGGGACTGACGAAATTCATCTGCTCTAATCCCCTGGCTCTTTCAGGAATCACCAGAAGCTGAAGCACATTGAGGGCACTGTCCAAATGCCTCTGAAACCCTGACAGACTGGGGACATTGACCCCCTCTCTGTTCCAGCGAGGTGGGGTGGGAGCTGCAGCGATGGACAAACAGGATCCAGCTGCCAGAGGAGCAAATCCTGGAGCCTCACAACTTTCCCATCCAGCCATGAAACAATCTGCTGATTTTATTGAAACCAGATCGCTGCTCCATCCCGCAGCCGCTGCTCCGGCGGGTTCGGCACGTCCAGCGGCCCCCGGGAGCTGCCCACGCTGCGAGGGGAGCGGTGAGGGGGACACAGGCCCCCAGGGCTGGCCACGTTCCCACCACAGCCTTGCCCACACTCACAACACGGACACATGTTTTTAGAAAGGTGGACCAGGCACTGCCAGGATCTGGAGGGGCTCCTTGGAGCCCTCACGGTTCCCGTGCAGACCCAGCCTGTGTCCCCTGTGGAAGCCCAAGTTCATCCCAAAGGTCACGACTGAACCTGTTCCACAGTGAGCTCACGAGCAAAATCATCCAAACCTGTAGCATAAACCTGGGATCCCTTTTCTTCGTGGTGGTGGCACTGGGAAATCAATCGTGGCACTGGAGTGTCCCTGGACTGAGAGAGCGCAAGGACAAAACTGGATTTCTCCTGGAAATGTTGCAAAGTCTGAAGATTCCTTACCAGTGGAAATCAGCCCTGGTGAGACAAGGAGAGACAGGAGAGGTTCACAGAGGGGCTCAGTGATGTCACCAGGTGGCAAGTGCTTCACACACTTGGTGCTGTGGCTGGAAATCTGAACAAAAACCAGGATTTGTTTTTGGTTCACAAACCTGGATTTGGTACTGAGCTTTGAGGAGCTCAGGGAGGGTTTTGGGTGTACAGGGGGCTTTGACGGGGTCATCTTCCCCAAGGGATGGAGGGAGATAGGCAACAGGATAAAATGCTCCAGCCACGGTGGACTCCCCTTTAACATAGCAGGAGGAGATATGGATTGGGGGGATTGCAGTGGGATCCTCTGAGTCTCTGCTGAGTCATGGCAGGGGTCCCATGCCATTCCCGAGGGTCACAGTGTGGGTGCCATGGAGGGGCTGATGGAAGGGCTTCGTTTGCATCTGCAGTTCCTGGAAGGGAAAGTGTCAGCATTCGTGTTGCTAAGGAACTCCGGCAAGGCCCAGCCTACCCAAAAACACCAGCACTTGCAAATCAGAGGCACCATCCCACCTGGCACTGTCCCTCTGCCGGGACAGTGACCGGCTTGCAGGGTGCGGAAGGGTGGCTGGTGCGGGACCCCAGCCCACTCCCTGCCCTCCCTCCCTGGGAAAGCATCCCTGCTCACTGGGCAGGGAGACGGCGGGGGCAGCCACCCAGGTGTGCTTAGAGACACCCCTGATGTGCTCACAGACCCCAGAGCTGCTCACAGACCCCAGAGCTGCTCACAAACCCCAGGTTCGCTCACAACTCCCCAGGCTTTCTCCCTTGGGTTCATTCATCTCTCACCAGCAGCACCAGGGCAGGGTGAGAGACCCCTCCCCTGGGACACAGGGATCACCTTTGTCTGTGCAAGGAATTCGCCCAGGCGTGCTGCAATAACACTCCTCCCGGGATAAGGACTTAATCCTGGTGGCCCCTTTTCATCCAGGAAAATAACCCGAATGTTTTAACAAGGCAGAGTGTTATCCTGCTCCTCACCTCCCTTCTTGGCTCAGAGAAACCATTCCCAGATTACCACAGGGATGTAAGCAAGGCGATAACCAGGGATTACGGGTTCCTCTCTAGGACCGCTTGGCTGCAGTCTGTTAAAGAGATATTTTGGGCACTTTTTTCCCCCTAAGCCTGAGTTTTTTTTGAAACAGAGTGAATTAACAAACCCCAGAGTGATTTCAGCCAAGTGTTTTGATGAATAATTTGCCATAATGGGCCCAAACAAGCTGGGGAGTTTATCTCATCCCACTTCACATCCCATTCCGTGTCACATCCGCTTGCTCCCAGTCCTCCTGTCCCGGCACTGATTGGAGAGTCTGTTCTCTTCCATCATCTGCTCCGGCTGCTCCAAAATGGAATATTTTGAGGGTTCTAGAGAGAAGGGGGTTTTTGTCTGCCAGAAAGCCCTTCTGCTGAGAGACGTCTGCAGGAAGCTGAGCATAATCAACTTGCAAAGTTGGGAAATTTGCTCAAAATGCAAATCCCGTCCCTCTGGCTTGGATCCCAGCACAGTGCAGGTCATGGAGGTGAGGAGCAAACATGGCCCCAGGTATTCACATCTTCCCAAACCAAACACCTGAGCTGGTTTGGGAACAGATCCACCATTTCCATTCCCGTACATATTTATTACACTCAGCTCTCCTCAGCACTTGGGTAAAAAGCAAGTGCAAATGGAGCCATTGATTGATTGGTTAATTGTTAAATTCATGTGTGCATTTACCTATACGTTTCTATTTGTTTGTCTGAAAAAAACCCACAAGCCTTAAAAGCCAGATTTTTGCTGATGGCTAGAAAAAAGAATTACAAAAAAAGAGGAGTGAAACCTTCAGGTCAGTTTGTGGGACAGGTTCCCACTCCTGAGCTGGGATGCTGAGAGCTCCCGAGGCATCATCCTGAGGATGCTCTGGGTAGGATCACAGGGCCACAGAATCATTTAGGTTGGAAAATGCCTCCAAGATTGTTGAGCTGGTGGTGCCATGTGTTCCTATTTATAAATTAATTAGCTCTCAAATGCACTTGCCTTTGTTGTGGGCTCCCTGGCTGGGGGGATCTACTGGTGGGAGACCATGCAGCTCTGACCCTCAGCAGCACAGGGAGTGGCTGGACATGGGAACAGGCTCCCCAGGGAAGTGGTCACAGCCCCAAGAGGTCACAGAGCATTTGGACAATGCTCTCAGGCACATGGAAGGATTTGAGGGCTGTCCTGTGCAGGGCCAGGAGTTGGACTCAGTGATCCTTGTGGATCCTGAGTGATTTGCCTCCAGGTGGGTCCAAGGGGTCACTCACAGCTCAAGTGGTGGCTGAAGGGTGAGGAGCTCTTCATCTCCATCCAGTTCAGAGCCGCAGCTGTTCCTTTCTCTAATCCTTGGACAAGACATCAGGAGCGGCAGCGTTCCTGAGGGAACACGAGGGGTTTATGTCAGGCCAATACAAAGGCTGTTCTGCAGTGTTGGGATGTTTAACCTTGGCCAGGAGGAACGGTTGTGCTATTGTACTGCACATAATTAATTGTTCTAACCCTGAGAGACCTGGCCAGTGATGGGCAGCTCCCAGCAAATTCCCAGATTTACACTGTCCCTCTCCTGTCCCAAATAACTGCATCCATCAGGGACCAGTACCTTGTGCCCTGCAGCTTCCCCCGAGGCAGAGACCTGCACCCTTGCCCTGGGGGGTCTGATGGGGGGGTGGTGGGTGCCCAGGAGGGCAGCTCTGCCAGGTGAGCAGGCAGCTGGCCCTGGTGTGCAGGAGCAGGAGCTGGCAGGGATGCAGCGCTTGCTGTGCTGGAGCCTTGCTCCCCTCTCCTGCCTCATTCACCACATTTCCTGTTGTGGGACAAATCTGCTTTTTGTGTAAATCTGTCAGCAGCAAGAAGTCAGTGAGTTTCCCTAAGTGAGTTTTTCGTGTATTTTTAATAAAGGTCACTCTGTGTTTACTGGCAAAGACGATCGATATCGGCTCATAATTCATGAAGGATCCCACTGGTCTGTAACGACCTGCGGTCAGAGCACACAGCGAGCCTTGTCCACAGCCTCTGCCAGCCCCCAGAGTGTCCCACTGCCTTCTGCCCCTGCCCAGCCTGAGGGTCACTCCCCTTGAAGCCGTTTCCTCCTCGTGTCCTGAGGTGGGGCTGGCAGGAGCCCTCAGCTCAAGCTCTCCTGGACAGGCACCACTGCTCGCCCCTTCCCCGCTGCAGCCTGAGGGAGAACCACCCGTTTCCATCTATCCCCTCACCCCCAGGCTGGTCCCGGGGATGAGCTCTGATGGGGCCCATGAGGCACGGCCAGCAATGAGGCTCCCAAGGTGCCCGTGGGTGGACATGCTGAGCCCCTGGCAGGGGCTGCCCCTCGCTCTGACCGCGCGACATCCCCCCTGTGCCAGAGCCAGCTGTGGCAGTGGCTGCAGGGCAGCTTGGGCTGGCTGTGATGAGGGAGAGCAGGAGGAGAAAGGGAACAGGAGACTAATGCCTTAACAAATTTGATTTCAGAGCAAACGAGCTGGCTGCTGTTGTGCGGCTCTGGTAACCTGGTTTTGTGTTGCTGGCTGCACTGGGAAGCGTGGCTATTTTTAGGCTATTTTTAGGCTCTTAATGCCAGTGGAAGAAAAGAAAAAGAAGGGAAAAGAAGAAGAAAGTATATACCCTGCGGTAAATAACTGGGCCTGGGTGGAACTGGGGTGAGCTCTGAGGGTTCATCTGGAGCTGCTTTTCCCAGTGAACCCCATCTGAGGTCCAGGCAGGGGTGTCCAGGCACCCCAGGCCTCAGGTGGTGCCTCTCCCAGGGGAAGGATTGGGACATGCCTTGGGCTGGATGGGGACAGTGGCGTGCTAGGAGGGCTCCAGTGCAGGAGGGTCAGCAGAGACTCAGGCTCAGGGATGTCCTGCTGCAGGGTCACCACATCCTGCCCATCCTCTGCTGCCCTCCCAGTCCTGATCCTCATATTCCGCGGGTGGGGCCATCCATCCCTCCCTACTCTGCCTGCAGCTCCTGGCCCACGCCCCAGTCACTGGTAATGCCTTTAGCTGGGGACTGCTCCAAGCAGCTACTGAGTTCATTGCCCTGAACTTTGGAATCAAAAAGGAAGATAAATTTTAAATAAAAATTTCATCAACGAAAATGGTGGCCTGGGATGGTGCAGGGATAAACCATCCCAGTGATGTCAAAGCTCTAAGGGCTGGTGGGAGCTATCACAGAGCGAGCAGGAGCTGGCTGGAGTTACTGTCTGTAGGAAGGAGCTCGGCTGGTGATCCTGAACATCAATTTGGAATAATCAGCTCACTTCCCCTTCACAAAGCAAATCCCTGGGAAGTTTGCAATGAAGAGACAAATTAATAGCCCAGAACTTTTTGTTGGGACAAGCATGTGGCTGTGTCTGAAGAAGAGGCCAGGCTTGTGAGCAGCATTTGAGGATGGGCTTCCCAAGGAGCCCTCAGCTTGGCTGGAAACTCTTGGGGATGGATTTGGGGTCTCCATGAGCCCTGTAGCTGGCTGGGGCTGCAGCATGGCTGCCCGTGTGATGTCCCTTGCTGGGACAGGGGCTGCTCTCGGCCCCTCAGGCCCCTACAGGCTATTTCTATCCCTCTAGCTTCTATTCCAGTTGGATTTGGGCAGAATGAACCTCAGTATGAGCCTGGGAAAAGTTGCTGGTATGTGGTGTTGGGCTCAGGTGGACTCCCACTCTCAGGGACTGGGGAGCCAAGCCAGGCAGGTTCTGCAGAAACAGACAATTTCTGATCAAATATTCAGCCCAAGCTGCCTTTGAACCTGCTGCTAATCCCTCCTTGGCCATGGCTGGGATTGCATTTCCCAAATACCAGTGCAAGGATGTATTTGCACAGCACAAACCTGATCTGTATCGACATTTTCCCGTTTACATTTTGGTCCCATTTCCCAGGTCTCAAGGTATGAGAAACTCACCCTGTGAAGGGTTTGTCACCAGGTCTGTGGGTCCCTGCCACTGGCCAGGGGACTCCCAGCCTTCTAGCTCCCCAGTGGGACCCTCGCCCTCCCCAGCCCCCTCCTCTGAGTGAGAGACTTTTATAACAGCACGAGCAGCATGCTGCCTTTTCCACTCCTCTTGGCCCACGTCCGTGGGACATTTCTTTCCCTTTGCTGCTGGGCTGGGAGCCACCAGCTGCTTTCAGTGACATCAGGGGCACAGCCACTTCAGTCCTCTCTGCCCCACTCCTGCTTGTCTGTCCCAAACCTGCTTTCACTAATTAGGAGGGGAAAATAACAATAATTAGAACTGTTTTTTATCAGTTTCTCTCTTCTACCCTCATCATCTGCTCTGTTGCTCCATCCCATTACTTTGCTCTGTGAAGAGCCCCTTTGGGTCCCTCCTCCCTTCTCCCCTCTGATCAGCTCCTCTCCCCACAGTGGAGCCACAGGGGTCCCAGGATTGTCCTGGCTTCCAAGCACTGTCACCAAAACAGGATGGCAGGAGGGGTGGTCAGCCTGGCACAATGGGGACAAAGCCCTCCGGGGAGCTTTGCCAAATATTGACACTGGTGAAAACATCTGGAATGATGGGATGGAAGGATGGCTATACAAGGGACAAGGAAAGGATGGACAGCGGTAGTCTGAGACCTGGAAAATCTGCCCAAGCTGGGAAGAGGCAAATTCACAACCCAGGGTCTTCTGCAGTGCTGGGAGACACCCCGGGGCTGGTGCTGCTGGGGCCTGTCCCTGTTCCAGAGGACACATTCCTGCATCTCTTTCTTGGGGAGGGAGGGCAGCTGTGGTGAGCAACACTCACCCAGGAGGCTGTGTCACAGAACAATAACAATAACAACAGGAATAATACAACTGAGCTTCCCTAATCTACAGTAAAAGACTGGGGGACCCGATGCGAGATAATGAAATCTGCAGCTCAGCAAGTCCTGTCCCACAGCCGGGGTCATCCATCAGCACATGCACTGGGACTGCCCCCTTTGACAGCTGCAGTTTATTTTTAATTATTGATACTATCTCGTAATGCCCCAGTAAGTGTGTGGAAGTGAGTTTTGTGGGAACAGTGAGGTCCCTGTACAAATGCTGGCAAAGCCTTTGTGGGGAGCAGGGGCTCAAGGGTGCCCAGGGAAGGGCAGGCAGTGCCTGACGCCCTGAGCCCGCAGCACTGGGGATCCCTGTGACAGGGCTGGCTGAGCCGAGAGGCAGCTGCCCTTATTTCCCTCTGCAGTATCGAGCAGGTCTTTCATGACCAACCGCTCTCCCACCAGGCACACACTGCTTTTGTCCCCGCTCCAGCCTGCTCTCCACGCCCTCCTCCTGCCCGCGCCGTGCCCAGGGTGCCCCCGACCTGCCGCATCCCTCTCTCCCTCCCCGCTTCCCCAGCCAGAGGTATTTTGCAAACATAAATGCATTAACAAGCTGGCGAGAGCCCCCATGAATATTTCATGTTTAACATGCCCTCGTTTCCTCCCGGTTAATGGATCTCTCCCATTATGCCTCCGCCTGTCTGAGCAGGATACCTTTTCAGAGGAACATAAAAGCTGCTCCCCGGTGAGGTGGAGAGGAAACCACTTCGCTCTGGGACTCAACCGCCCGAGAAGCAGAGGGTCCAGCGTCCGCCCTGGTGTGCTTGGAACACTGGGCTTCCCTTACCAGCTCCTATTTCCCTCCCTCAGCCCATTTCCTCCTTTTTTTTCCTTTCTCACTGAATTTTGCTGCCCTGGGTGTCCCAAACACCTTTTGCTCCCAGAGCTTTCTGCACTGAGATGCTTCAGGCAGGGCAGAGGGACTCAGTCAGAGCTGCTGCTGGGAAAAGCCTGGGCTTAGGGAATCAAAAAAAAGAAAAAAGAATTGATCCAGGTTTAATGAAATGTTACATTTTACTCGCAGGGAAACATTTGGTTTGTTCTGAAGTGCTGTTTTTAAAAA
Organism: Platysteira castanea; assembly: GCA_013397175.1. Lineage (NCBI taxonomy): Eukaryota > Metazoa > Chordata > Aves > Passeriformes > Platysteira > Platysteira castanea. The sequence continues at coordinate 88,907 of VYXC01002580.1, read as the reverse complement.
AGTAGGATTGAAGGGTGTTTTAAATAAGTGAAGGGTTTTGGAGAGCAAAATCAACACATTCCATTGTTGAAATGTCAAAGGGAGGTTCTTAATCTGGGAAAAAGAAAATTTAATTTCAAGATCTCAGTGTGACCGAAATGAAGGCAGAAAGGGCAGAATTGGAGTAGCTGGTTGAGGACACTTGTACACAACAGGATGATTTCCCATGTGGAGGTTCCAATGGCAGCTCCAGGATCTCCCGATCTCAAGGGAGTCCCTTGGCCCTGCCCTGGCAGAGTGCTCTGTCCCAGAGCCCAGGATGGGAGCAGCCCTCCTGCATCCTGAGGCTGGCACGGCTGGGATGGGCCAGCAGAGCAATCAACTCTTCAGTTTGATACAATTAGAAATTCCATGGAGCAGGAATGAAAACAAAGTCCGGGCCAAGAGCTGCTCCTGCCAAGGCACTCTCGCAGGGCTCTGGCTCCAATCAGGTGCTGGGGTGGTGGGTGTTGAAAGACCCCATTAAAGTGTGCGCATGGGGGGAGGGTCACAGACGCCCTGTGCCACCGGCACTGCCGGGGACCACGCCAGGGCCCCCGGCTCAGCCACAGCACCCCGGCACCAGGATCTGGTAGTGCCGCGGGTCCCGAGGGCACGGCTGTGCCGGGAGCTCAGCTCCAGCACCGGGAGCAGCTGTGCTGGGGACGGGATTATGTTCTCCCGCTTCACCAGCACCGAGGGATTCTCGCCCTTGGACGCCAATGGTGTCCCCCATTCCCAGCCCCACTCCCAGCCCCATTCCTGGCATCACCCATTCCCAGCCCCAAACAAGCTGCTTTCCTGTATGAGGTGATCTGGAGCATCTCCTCACTGGGAGTGTGGGGGAGCAGTGGGAGGGTTGTGCCCAAAACTTTGGGTACTGGGGAGGGAAGGGCATCCACTGTCTCACTCCATTGCCAGCCACCTCCTGACTCTTCAGCCAGACTTGAGGTCCCCTCTGTGCCCCCTCTCCTCCTCCCCGGTTCCCTCCATGCCCGCTCCCCGCCTCCAGACCCTTTTTCCTTTTACATGCAGAATTTTAATCTAATTTTCTCAATGCAAATCTTAACAGGGAAAAGCCTTGAAATCGAATCTCCAGAAGTCTCCTTTCACAGTTCAGAGATCTGATTAAATTGCAAGCTTGGTTAATATTTGGTGCGACGGGGGGGACCGAGGGGTGGGAGGAGAGGGGAGCAGAGCGAGTGGATCTGTTGGAGGGGCTGGGGCCTTTTCAAATAATCTGTTTACCCCTGCAGCTAAGGAGCCCATTAGCAAGTGTTCTCCGTTCTAATTTCCCGTCGTGCCATGTCCCGCAGACCTCACTGTGTTTATTTGGAGAAGCAGAACAAAATTGTTTGTATAATTAGATCTGCTACAAGGGCTGCCCTTGAAGGGTCCCCAGCAGGAAGCTTTCGATTGCAAAGGGCCCCCGCTGCTGTGGACCCCCAGCCCCAGCCCCCGGCACGGCCAACAACAACATCATCCCACCGGGATGGGCTCTGGGGGGCCCAGATGTGTTCCCTGCCCGCTGCCTGCCCACGGACACACAGCCCCGCATGCTCCAGCTGCACATGGGGCTTGTCCCAAGGGATGAAGCAAAGGGCTGGTCTGGCTGCCCACTGCAATCCCTGCCAGCACAGGGACAGCCCCACGGGCAGGACCAGGCTCCCATGAAATGGCCACAGCTGCCCATCTCCAGCAGCCCAGAGTTTGGCAGCTCCTGCATCCCACCCAGCTTCCCACCAGCGTGGCCTCAGTCCAAAGCTGGGACGTTTTCCAGCTGTGTCAGTGTGGGGAACCTTCCTTCTTCCCCAGTCGCTTCCCCGTGGCCGGGAATTCCGACAGAGCTGCCCTGCTCCCCCAAACATCACAGAGCCAGGGCTACTCTCACTGCCAGCTCCAACTGGAATCTTCGGGAGGTGTTCCCAGCAGTGCAGGGGGGGCTGACAGAACACTCCTGTACCTCCTGTGATCCCTCCACAAGCTTGGAAATGGCTATTTTGGTAAGAGGAGCAGCGAGCAGTGATAGGTAAATCAGATCTGGCAGAGGCAGCCCTGCAGAGCCCTTGGAGCTACTGACATTCCTTTATTTCAAGAGTGTTTTACTGAAAAAAGATTTCTTTTGGTTTTGATGTTGACAGAAATTTCCACAGCTTTTTTGGAAAATGGAAGTGTTTGAAAAACCATATTTTCAGAAAAGGTTTGGCATTAAAAAAAACGATTAGGAAAAAAAGTGGTCCTTAAAGATCCCACCACTGAAAAAATTAGAAAATTTTCCCCAAGAAACAAAGACTTAAATGAAAAAATAAAACATCTTTTTTCCTCTGTGGTGTAGAAACCTCCCTTCTTTTTGACTCTGACAGAGACACACAGCAGAAGGGCTCAGAGGCAAATGTAGCCCAGGGGACACTCTGCCTGTGTTTGGTGTTTAACCACCTCATCCCAACTCTCCTGACTCCAAATACTTCCTAGTTAATCCGAATGAACAACACTGGGCTCAGTGTGGATGATTAATCGTGGTGCTGTCACCCCTCAGATGTTCAAACGGTGTAATTTCCACTGTGAGCATCCCCATCTCGGGGTGTTCACTGCATCTCACCGTGCTCCCCTGGAGCCGCCGGGCTCTCAGCACACACAGCTCTGCTTCTTGGAGCTAATCCCACCAAAGAGCACATTGTCCATGGGATCCACCATCCCTGCTCCCAGGGATGCCCCTGGTGCAGCTGGAAGGGCTGGAGCTGCTGGGACCCCCCGAGCACTGAGCACCTCCAGGGCTCCTCTCCTGTTGTGGCTCTTCCTCCCTTAAGGTGGGTGGGACGCAGAGCCCACATGAGCAACTTAATGGAGCAGAACTTGGCTTTAATCTGTTCCCATAAATGTTTATGATCCCCTAATTATTAACATTTAATGCTGTATTAATTCATTGATGGGCTTTCATTTTTGATTTTAATGGCTCAGCAATTTCTGCTCTCCCTCCTTTGCTCTTTTGCTCTTGATGGGAGGAAGAGGAGGCAGCAGGGCACAGTGGAGTGTGATGGGCATGATGGCTTTGCCTCCTCCACTCCTCCTCCTCCAGGAATGAGGTCCCAGGGATCCACAGCCACTCTCCTCCACACCAGGGAGGTGGGCTGGCAGCAAGGAGAGGCGTCTCAGACGTGGGAAGGGTCCCCCTGCCCAGGACCTGCCTTGCTGAGGGGGCAAAGTAGCACTAGAAATGCTGTCAAGCTTTGGGCCAAGCTGAAGACACAGTGGGAATTGCAGAGACGGAATCTCGGAGGAAAACCCCTGGGAGGGAGAGCACACATGGTTTAAAATGCTGTTTATTTGAAGTGTCCTGCTGAAGTGCTCCCTGCGCTGCCCAGCTCACACACGTCCCCCGCGCCCCCACCCCAGCTCCACCGCCTGAGATGTTTATTTAAGTGTCCTGAAAACTTTATCTGGAAATCAGTTCCCTTCTCTTCCCCTTGTCCGCCTTTCCACTTTCTTTTCCTCCCATTCATCACTTTGAAAAATGACCCGTTTTCTCTCCCTGGCTGGTGCCTCCTCCCCGCGCTGCCCGGCCGGCAGCTCCGACAGCCCGGGCTGCCCGCTAATTAATGGGCTTCTCCGGGCAGTCACAACTACATCGCCGGGAACCGGGGCTGACAGATGGTCCTGCTCACACCGGGACACGCCACAACCCCGGGACATGGCTGTGGTGCCGGCAGCGCGGGACAGCTGGGGGGGGCAGAGGGACTGCCCTGTGCTGCCCATCCCGTGGGACCACAGCCGGGGAGGAGGGATGGGCTCGCAGAGGACCCCTGGCGTGGGTTTCTCCGTGCTGCTCTCGCTGAGGGCTCTTTCATCTGGCCTCTGCTCCAGCTCCCCACATTGTGAGAACGCGCCGGGAAAAAAATAAAAAATCAATTAATTAAACCAAACCCTGAAACAATTATTTGTCCACTTCCCAACCTCATTTGGGAGGCATAAACCCCCACACACTTACTGCGGGCTGACGTGCGAAGGCACATGCTGACTGTGTTTTCATGACTAATTTCATCTGCACCGAGAAGCCCCCTCCCCTTCACCCTTTTCCACCTCCATCTGTTCCCCACACTCTGAGCTGCGACAGCAAAAACATGGAAAAACAGCAGAAAAGAGGAAGGAAAGACGGGAAAAGGCAGCAGGCTGTCACTGCACAGAGCACCACCTTCCAGACAGGTTTTCCAAGATCTGATCAGAACATTCCGTGTGGGTCTGTGCTCACGCCCTGGTGCCAGGGGAGGATGGAGGACAGGAACCCCCATCAGCCCTCAGTGTCCAGTTACCTCACCCCCTTTTCTCTGCAGCTGCCCCCAAAGCAAGGAGGTGACCTGATCCCATCCCTGTTTCCCCATGAAGAGGCCAGGCCCTAATTTCCAGAGTGCAGAACAAGCACTCTCTGGCCCAGCGCTCCCCGTGCTCCCTGCGCTGATCCTGAGAGCCATTCCCACTTCTCCGCTGGACTTATCTCCCAGGCACTCACTGACTTTTGCATCAGCTATAGCCATATCCCATGGCCTGGAGCTGAGGATGAATGGTACCTGGACCTTTCATTCCCACGGTCAGGCTACTAAATTGTATCAAGTCATACAGACCAAAGGAATTATTTTCCAGAGTGGTGAGGATCAGCTGTGAGTCGCTTTGGCACTTGGGAGGGTGCAGAGCTGGAGTGCTGGGGTTTGGGCTGCTGAGCACCTGCAGGGGAGAGGGGCAGAGGAGTGCCCAGGAGAGGTGCTGGGAACAGGGGTCAGGGATCATGGATAGGGGCTGGGAACAGGGGTCAGGGGCCACAGTGAGGTGAGGAACAGCCCCTGTGGCACAGCAGCACGTGGGTGTGGGCACTGCATGCTCACGTCCCCAGGGCAAGGTGAGTTCCACCTGCCTCCACTCGGCAGCCCCCTATCCATCAGCATTCCCTGCTGGAACATGGGCTCCCGCTGCTGCTGCTGCTCCTGGGACCTTCAGCAAACAGAGGCTGAGGGGCAGCCCTTTGGGCTCAGGGGCAGCACCAGATCTGCCAGAGATACCCCGTGTTTGCACAGGGTTTCCTTTCTCTTGATCACTCTTGGGTTTTTAACTCTGCTCTTCCTGCAGTTTTTCTTTATGTCAGCAATTAATCTATTGTCCCACATAAAGAAACATGGATTTCCCTGGGAAGACAGTCAGCCAGTTGTGTCCCACGTGAATGGGGCAGGAGCACATGTGGGATGTGAGGGGCCGGTGGCAGGGAGGGTCCCCACGGATCCCCACAAGCACAGACACCGCCTGTGGGATGGATGTGACTGTGGAGGTTATGACTGGCAACGATCATCCTGAGGGCTTTTAGGGGTGCAGGACCCTGCATGGCCACACACCTCACAGTGCTGTTGTTTTTACAGCTATTTGTTAAATGGGCCCTACAAACAGAAAAGTTTTAGGGTCTGCTGTCAGCTGCTCTCACTCCCAGCTCTGTACTCCTCGGGACACCCTGGTTCTCCAGCTCTGACTTGCCTCTCCCCACCCTTTCACGGAGGGAGGGAGTGGAACAAGGGCAGCAGGGGCTGGCTGGGCTGGTCCTGGGCTCCACTGGCAGCCCCGTGCTCACCGCCAGCCCCACAGCCCCCCAAGGCCATGTGAGCAGATGCAGCTCCTTCAGCCCTTGCTGCAAAACGCTGATACCAACTTTGATACAAGTCAGCATTAATGGGGAGTTTATTTGTGAGCCTTCTCCTGGCAGCAGCAGCCGCAGCAGCAACAACAGCAACCGTGTCTCTGCAAGGAGCTGAAAAGCTGCCAGGCAGATTCTCCAGTGAAAAGATGGCAGTAAACGGGCCCTGGCCATGGCACAGCCCCTACCCCCCCACCCAGCTGCAGCCAGTCCTGGTGTTCTGGGCTTGTCTCTGCAGACCTCTGGGCCCATTTCTTGCATCCGGAGCCCACCAGGTCTCAGTGATGTTTCCAAGCAGAGGAGCTGGGAGGGGTGGCAGCTGGGAGCCTTCCTCCAGCCCTGCTGCAGCACGTGGCTGGGAGCGGGATCTGACGTGCACGAGAGCCAGGGGGGATGCAGCAGCCTGGAGAGAGCCCCTGCACAGGGTTCAGACCCTTTTCCTGGGAGAATGGAAAGCTCTGCCTTGGCTGTACTGCCAGAGCACACGTGCTTTCAGCTGCCAGCACACTGCCCCCATCCAGCGGTGGGAATCATTGAATCCTGGAACGATTTGGGTCGGAAGGGACTTTAAAGCTCATCTTCTTCCACCTCCCTGCCATGGGGACACTTGCTCCAAGCCCTGTCCAGCCTGGCCTTGGACACTTCCAGAGGTGAGGCAGCCACAGCTTCTCTGGGCAACCTGTGCCAGGGCCTCCCCACCCTCACAGGGAAGGATTTTTTTCCCCAATATCCCATCTAAACCTACCTCTTCTGGTTGCAGGTTGTTCTCTGGGAACAGGTACCCACTGCAGTGCCTCAGCATTACCCCAAGAGGCTCAGTGATCCCTTGCTATACACCTGGGCTGTTTCCAGGGAGATCCCCCAGTTAGGATTCCCTGATAAAAATGTGGCGATTCCATAAAGGACAGAGGCAATCCCAGCTTGAGCAAAAGCCCTCATGGCCATGAACCTGGCAAACAGCATTTGGAGCTCTGCAGCAAAAACAAAACAGACCCAGACGGCACATATTTTCCTTCCTTTGAAAGGGAAAACACAAAGTTAAAGGATTTAAGCCCCTCCCCCCCCC
>VYXC01002580.1:0-82139 GCA_013397175.1 Platysteira castanea | reverse complement strand
CCCCCCCCTTTTTTTTAGGGGAATTAAAGCAAAAATTCACATCTGGAATGACAACTCCTAACCCTACCCCGTACCCCCAAATTAATCAGGGCCCATAATGGAAATGCTGACAGACTCATAACTCCAACTTTTCAAACACAGATCTGGTGTTAAACTGCCCCTGCAGCCCTCCGAGGAGGGGACTCGAGTGACACGGGGGGGTGGGGGGTCTGTTTGCCTCTGCCTGGCCAGGGACACTGCTCCTCTGCAGGGCCCAGAGCCCACAGCACTGGGGGCACTCCTGTGCCCTCAGACCCCTCTGCCCAGCTCCCGGGGCTGCTGCCTCCCTGTTCCAGGTGCAGGCAGCAGGCACAGCTCGTCCCCGGGTCCCCAGGCTGTGCCCTCGAGCTGTCCCTGGGACAGCCCTGGACTCTGTCATGCTGCACTGGGGGCTCGTGGGCCCCCCCGAGGGACCAGCTCACACTGGCTGTGCTAAACCCGGCGTGTTCTTCCCCGCAGAGCTGCTGCTCGCTCCCGACTGTCTAACGCTGGGAGCATTAAGGTACAAGCTGTACAAACACAGCCCCACGCCAGGAGCCCTCGCACACGGCTCCGAGGCTGATGTCGCCCTGCCCCCGCTGCCCCCCGGGACTCAGGTTTTCCATCCCTCCCCAGAGCAGCACCTCCAGCGTTTGTGACAGTGGCTCTAACGTGGTGGTGGCTTTAGGGTGACAGTGGCTCTGGAGTGGTGGGTAGTTGGAGTATCTGGATCCCAGCTCAGAGGGAAGGGCTGGGGGGACGTGTGAGTACCCAGCTGGGGACGGGCACAGGGCTTGCCTGGTGCTGGCACTGCCAGGGGCTCCGGTCCTGGGCAAGGCAATGGGGGGCAGCAGCATCCCCCCTACTCAGCTCTAGGGTGGACAAAACATCCCCAGCCTCCAGCAGACGGACCCCGAGACTGGGATGGATGTGCAGCTCTCACACACCCCTCAGCAATTTGGGGCTTTGCCAAAGCGTCCCTGTCACCACAGCCAGCCCTGTCCCACCCCTGGCTGTGGCCGCAGGGTCCCGAGGGTCCCAGGGCAGGGAGCAGCCCCCAGCCTGCTGGGAGAGCAGCCGGGCTGGTGCGAGGGGCTGGGAGTAGAAACCTCTATTGTTTTCCCACCTGTCCGAGTTACAAAGGGCCAAATGGATTTTCATGAAATGTTATTAAAAAATGAAAAGGGTTTGGCTTCCGGGCCGAGGCCCCGAGTGCCAAATCCGCCCCAGGCAGAGTTTTATGACTAAGTCTGTAATAAAAGCCTTTGAAAGGGGGGCTTAAAACTGGAGTCTCCACAGACCCTCTCCACTCAAGGGCAGCACGTGGGGGATTGCAGTGTGTTCATATCCTGCTCGGCCTCTTCTGAAGGCTTTTTTCTGTGACAGAGACTGTATACCCTGGAGCGTTCCAGCTCTGCTCTCAGTGTCCTGCTGGAGGTGTATCCCAGGCAGGCAGGGATGGCTTTGGCTTTTTTGGCAGACTTTGGCTGCGGGAAGCATCAGGGGACCAAGGGCAGAGGAGACATAGCTCCAGACACATCCTAGGACAGAGCAGCTCCCAAAAATCCCATGCTTGGTGCATGGCAAGGAGCCTGTGTGTCCTGAGGCTGCCCTGGGCCATCACCCCACAGGGAGGGAGTAGCCTGCAGTGTCACCCCAGGCTCGAGTTGATGTTTCAGCCTCCAGAGCGTGGAAAAGGCATTTCTGAGGGTTTGTCTGAGGGCTGGAAGGCTGTGAGCACCCAATGGCTTGGCAAGGTCCTCGGGGAGTGAACTGGAACGGGACCAGGTGGGTGATAACTGGATGTCACACACTGAACATGGCACTCCCCGCAAACGTGTTCCGGCTGCTCGGAATTCTGTGTGCAAACCTCTGCTTCAAATAATTTGTAAATAATGTTCTCATTACTTTGCTAGCTCTAATTAGGACAAAGGGGGGAGAAATGAAGTATTTAGGCTGACTCCCAGGGAAACTGCATAGAGCAGAGCAGCTCCATAGGCTGCATAGGCAGAGCAGTATCCTAAAGGGAGTGCTGGAAACCTTGAGCTGTTTAAATTTAGGCTGGGGAAGCTCTGGAGGTTAATGCACGGCCTTTATTGGCCTGGGGAGAGGAGGTGAGAGATAAAAAGGCCTCTTTCACTGCTCTCCACGGCACTGCAGTAAAGGGCAGGTTGCAGATCTCCCTTTCCTGCCATCCATCTCTCCTCAGGCTGGAATCTTGAGCTGGGCTCTTTTGTGATCAGGGTTTCAATTGGCATTTAACACGATCAGTGCAGCAGAGCAGTGAGACATCACTTCAGTGCTGCGAAGCCCCAGCTGCAGCTAAAGCTGTGTCACTTGATGGCTTTGCTGCCACCGTTGCCGTGTTCCCTGTCACTCACAGGCTGAGCAGGCTCTGAGCGCCAGCGAGGGATGGGAGGGTGAGGGGGTGTTGTCTGACGTTAATGACTGGGGGGTGACAGGAGCTGGTGTTGGCGGGAGGTGATGCCTGTGGAGCCGCTGGCAGCCAAAGGACAGGTTGGGGTGGGCTCCTGGGTGAAGTCTGGTCAAGATTGGGGCTGTGAGGAGACCCCACAGGGCTCCTTGCAGTCATGGCTGGGCTCAGCTGGGTCACAGTTCACCAGATAAACCTTGTGGATTTTGGCTTCTGCATGATGTCTAACAAATTAACACTCCAGCTTCGTGTGCCTCCTGCTTCGCCTGCAGAATAATCAGATATTGGGCGGCAGAAGTAGCTGTGAAGGTACAAAACCCCTGTGCCCCACAGAAAATCATCTCTGAGAGGGGAAACAGCTGAGCCACAGTGGAAAGGCCCTGGCACAGGGTACCCAGAGAAGCTGTGGCTGCCCCATCCCTGGAAGTGTCCCCGGCAAGGTTGGATGGGGCTTGGAACAACCTGGGATAGCTGTCACTGTCGGGGCAGTGGCTCTGGGTGGGTGGTGTGAAGTTGGTGACACCGATGGGACTGGATGGGCTCAGGGTGGCCAGTGCCCCTGCAGCTCTGGCACGGCCACGGCCTGTGCAGAGGGACAGCAGGTGGTTCCAAAGGAGGGGTGGGCAATTCCCCCTCTCATACCCCAGGGAACGGCTGCAGGAGGGGGCATATGGGCCTGGGCATGCCGGGGTGGGCAGTCCTGCTCCGTGAGCCCCAGGAGAAGGGAAGCGGGTGTTTGGGATTGTTTGCTGCAGAAGGGAATGAGCTGAAGACAATGTCAAGCTCTGTAAATATTTATCAGATGAATGGGAGCAGGGTTTGAAACGTTAGACAGCTGAGAAATGGCTGTTTTAATAATTCTCCTGATAAATGAAAACCTCGGGTGGGGGGACAGGGAGCAGATCATGGGGGAGGGGAGTTGTTTAGAGATTCGGGGCTTGGGAAGCCGTCCCAGGCTGAGGTGGGGCCATGGGCCTTCCCCCGTGGGGATGAGGACGAGGAGCTGGGACAGCCCTGCAGGACCTGGTCTCTGCTGTCTCCCATGCCACGGCCCATGCAGGGCGGGTTTAGGGGGGACACAGCAGAGGCACACAGGGATGCATAAGGGAAAAAGACCCAATTCTCATTTTTTCAGACCTAAAATTCCTGCTGCAGCAGAGCACAGGGGGAATGTGCAAGCAGGGCATCCAGCTCTCCTTGTTTTCCCAGTTAAGCATCTAAAGCTCCGTGCCTAAGGAATGCAGGAGCAGGATAGCCCCAGCCTTGGAATCTTCCCTCTGCATCTCCTGGAGCCGTGCCTGGGCTGGGACCCGGGTCTGGCTCAGTGAGGCTCCATCGGCTCCTGGCAGGGGACACCCGAAATCCCAGGGCGGGGACTGGCAGGTGAGCAGGGGAGCTTGGCTCCACGGGCTGTGCTTTCAGATGTGTGTGCAAGTTCGGAGCCTGCACAGAGAGTTGATTAATTGCTGACCATCTTGGAAGGGCTGTATTTTTTTTAAATAGTGTTATTTTAAACAAAACTTTGCCGTTCCCCTTTAAAGGAGACATCTGGGCTCAACGTGGCAGGCAAGGGAGAGGCTGGAGAGCGGGGATGGGCGCAGGGAGAGGTATGTGGAGGAAAAACACCGTCCCTCCATGGGATCCACGGGGCAGCTCGCCCTGTGCCAGGCTGGGGCCTGGGCCAGGACATGCCCACTCTCCCGGCAGTGCCAGGGGGCTTGCTAGGACAGGGGATCTTCGGCCAAGGATCCCTGATTTGCTGCAGGGAGGGGAGATTTGGCTTCCCAGGGACTTGCAGGAGAGAACACCTTGGATATAAACCTCATGGCAGTGCTCAGGGATAGCTGTGCTCTGAATCCACCAATAATTCCTGCTGCTGCCAGGCGGGCAACGGGAGAGAAATATGGGGGAGAAAAACCTGCCCCTCTCCACTGCTAAAGCATCCCCAGACTCCCTGGGGCTGGGTAGGAGTATCCCACCTGGGCAGGCTGTCCTATCAATGTCCTTTTTGGGATGTGCCTCTGGCTGTGGGCATTGGGGGGCATTGGGGTGTTTGGGGTACAGGGAGCTCTGGTCTGGCCTTTTATCCACTGTAAAATCTTGGGCTCCTCTATTCCCTGGGCTTTAGGGCAAGCTGGAGCACAGCTGAGACAGAGGAATAAAGCAAAGCTTTTGTATTTATTTGTCTTTTAACGCTCTGCCATATTCACCTTTCAGGAAATTTCCGTCTGCTCCATGAGCTCCTTTCCCGGCTCTGCACAGCGGCTCCACATGGTTTCGTTTTCCTCGCAGCACCAATAAATCTGTGAGTGAAAGCGGCTGCTGGAGGGCTCTGCTCCGCGCAGACCCTCCCTCGCCCACGCAGGATGTCCGTGTCAGCAGCCTGCAAATCCTGCTCCTGCCCGGCGGGGAGCCGGGGATGGGGCCTGGCGTGGGGCTGCCTTCCCGCCGGGATGCCGCATGGGCAGAGGGCTCCTGGCAGGGCAAAAACTTCTCCAGTGGATCTGTTCAGAGCTGGATGGCTCTGCCCAGGCTCTGGGAGCTCACCTGCAGCCACCGAGGGCTGGCACTGCCCCGGGCCAGGGGACTGGGTGATGTCCTTTTGGGTGCTGCAGGACAGGCAGGCACCTGCACCCAAAAGCTTTTTTGGGAGCTCCAGACGATTGCCCAACATTGTTCCATCAGCTTCAAAGCCTCCAGAGCCACTTTCCCCCAAACAGGGTCCTGGGAAGCAGAAATCATTGCCAGGTTCTCCTCACTTCAGCCAACTTCTCAGCTCCCACTGTGAGAATCGTGTGTTTTTAGTTAATGAAAGCTGAGATTAACTCATGACCCCAGAGTCTGGGAGATGGCACTTTAATAAAACTGATAAATAGCAGCCTTCTGATAAAAATCACTTCTTAAAATGCAACACAATTGTTTTCCCTCCCACCCCGTGGCCCCCCAGGCTCAGGCATAGCCTGGGAGGACTTGAGGGCACAGAGAGGGTGTGAAAAAAGAAGGTTGTGGGCTTGTTCCCCAGCAGAAATTGCCTGTGGTTTGCTCCAGGGCTGGCAGGTGCTCCGAGCCGAGGCTCCGGCTCTCAAACGGGCTCCCTGGATTACAAGCAAACACTGTTATCCTTTATTCCTGTAGATCCTGTTGATATTTCATGAAAATGATTTTGGCTGCACTCATGGTTCAGGCTGGGAGCTCTGACAGTCGAGGGCAAAGCCTGTTCTCCGCCAAGCAGAGACTGGAAGTCTTTGGGCTGCCAAACCCCCTTCTCGCTCTCCCTCCTCCCCAGCCTCCGGCAAAGGTGGTGCAGGGTTTGCTGGGCTGGAAAATTGCATTTTCCCACTCACATCCCAGCCAGGGCTTGGCCTGGTGGACGATGTCTCCTGTCCCCCCTCTTGGTGATGAGAGCCTCATCTGCAGTGTCCCACCAGCTCTGCGGGTGTGTGGTGCTGGGAACAGCCTCAAGCTGAGCCAGGGGAGGTTTAGTTGGATATTAGGAACATTTCCTTCAGGTAAAGAGTGTTCCAGCCCTGGCACAAGCTCCCGGGGCAGTGGTGGAGTCCCCATCCCTGAAAGGATCTAACAGACACGTGGATGTGGCTCTTGGGGACACGGGGTAGTGGTGGCTTTGGCAGTGCTGGGGAATGGTTGGACTCCATGGGCTTTTCCAACTTTTTGTAAATGATTCTGGGATTTCACAGTGCCGTGGCTGTCCCACTGGAGCAGGGCACGGGTTCCTCCCGCATGCAGATCAAGCCCAGTGCTCAGTGATACCCTGCTCCAACTGCCTTCATCCCCTCCTCTTCCTCCTCCTCCTCCTCCCAGCTGCCTGGTGCTTTCTTCCAAAGCAATGCCCTTTCCCCAGCTCTCCCAGCTGTCCCCATTTCTAAATCCATCCTGAGTTACAGCTGAACTGGGATGCTCAGGGAGGGCTGACTCTGCAATCCAGCCCCTGGTGTTACCTTCCCTTTGCTCCAGGGTTTGATCCATCTTGGATAACCAGAGAGCTCTTCTGGGGAAAGCAGCTATTTTTATTTCAGTTCTTACACCAACCCAAGCACATTTCTGCAGGCACAAAACAAATTCCACGTGGAAGAGAATTAATGTGGCCCCAGAGCTGTGCTGGGAACGATACAAACACAGCAGAGGAATGAGGCCAGAGCCCTGAAGATGCCTGGGAGTAAGAAAATGTTCTCTGACAAGAAAAGCTGTCGTTAGTGGTTTATGAAGGTGTTTGTCCTGCCTTGTGGCAGGAGAGAGAAGGTAGAAGTGGGATTTGGGGGGTTTTAGCCATCCCCCACCACAGCAGGTCACAGCTGCCTTCGTCCAGAGGAGCCCAAACGTCACTCATGGTCCCCTTTGCCCCTCAGCTCCACCCCCCGGTGCTGCTGGCAGGGAGGGGGGCACAAACAGGACGTTGTTCCTGGGATGATGATCCCGCTGTCCTCATCCCCATCATTGTGCCTGTGGGAAGATCAGCAGCTGATTGGGGAAGTCATTTTCTAACAGCACAAATCAATATTTATTATAATGAAAAAGAGAGATTGATATCAGGAAGGGTGATAATAATAAAAAACCCCCATGTCTAAAGTTATTATTTGTATGTACAGCCGAGGATGAAAAAACCATCGCCAAACAGAGGCTTTGTTGGTTTCTTTTCCTTTGTAGAAACAGATTCCTCTGATATTCTCCCTCAAATGCTCGCAGGCACCCTGCTGAGGTTTTGATGTTCAGCTTGCATCCAGAATATTGAGCGTGAAATCCAAACATTCCTTCTGGTGGCAGCTGAGGAGACACAGTGATGGATAACACAGGGGCCTGCACCACTCCCTGGGGGAGAGGAAGACCAAGGGGGCCAGGGAGACCCAGAGCTGGGGGGTCTGCAGGTAGGGCACAGCACCAACCAGACCCACATTTTGAACTACTTTGAGGCTGTTTTTTGTATCAGGTCTACAAACATCATGCCCAGGGCTCTGCCACTTGAGCTTTGCTGCCTGGGCCACTGGGCAGGACTGTGTCCTGTGGAGGCAGCAGGAACCCAGCCAGAGGATGGTCAGAGAGAGGTCTCACTAATATGTGCACCACAGACAACCTCACCTGGCCAGGAGGTTGTGTGGTCACTTCCCAGACCCACCTCAAGCCCTCCTGCATCTGGACCAGGTGAGGCCAGGGGATGCTGCTGGAAAATGGTCTGGGAGAGTGGTTCCCAGCCTGTGGAGAGAACCTCCCCAAAATCTCAGAGATCATCCCAAACCTCGGCCCCTGCTCACCAGTGGTGGCTTCTCAAAGTGCAGCATCTCCAACTCCATCCTCAGAATACACATGGTTAAAGCAGAAAAAACAAGGCTGATTTCAGGATGGTGTTGTGGAAATGGGACTCAGAGGATGCTCAGACATGAGCAAGCCTGTTCCTGTGCCAGTTCCCTGAGCTCCTGCTCCCCAGATTCCTGCCCTTTGGCCCAGCTGGCAGCGAGGGAGAGCAGGGACCAGGCAGGAATGAGCTGTCTCCCTAGCAAGGCGAGCTTCCTGAGTAATCAATGAATCAGTTTTGCGTTCATTAAATCACGGTCCCCTGTCTGGAGGGGCAGCCATCAGCTAACTGATCCTCCCGGGTGCTGTGCCCGGGCTCTTGGGTGCTGCTCCCACGGACACTCTGCTCTCTCCTGTGACTGCCGTGTGGGCACCCCCCTGGCCATCTCCAGCCTCTCCAGCAGCACTTTGGAAAACAAACAGCATTTCCGCATCAGCAACCTCACCAACCAGGTCTGGGATTTGGGTCCAATGCCCGGAATGTGCTGATCCCAGGTACTCTGGGGTGATCCGGTTGCCCTCATTACCACCCCTTCCCCTCCCGCACTCCTGCTCTGGGCTCCCTCACCCCAGGTCCTGGGAGGAGGTTCCCGCTGTTCTCCCCATCCCAGCTTCTCATATCCCAAAGCTGACATCTGTAGCTGTTCCTTACTTTGCATAGCTCATCCCTGTTCAATTTTCCCTTCTGAAATGCTCTAAAGCTCCCAGGTTTGCTCCTTCAAAGGACTCAAAGCTTTCCTCTCTTTCTCAGGATTAATTATAGCTTCAAACACCTGCAGTAACTTCCTTCAATTACCAGGATTCTGCTCAGGAACTTCTCGAGGATTAAAACTTCTCCTGCCTTTCACTTGACAAAATCTTGCTCTGAGCCAGGCCCAGGCCCCACTGGCAGTTACAGCTGAAAGAGCCATAAATTCAGGTTAATCTGACTAAAACCCTGCAGTGTGCAGAGAGGGGCTGTTTTCCTGTCTCCCAAGGATCCTACCCATGGAAGGGTTACTTTTCTGCAATCTTGGAGTGGATCTGAAAGCCAAATCCTTTTTTCCTGCTCACACATCACCACTTACGTGCCCAGTTTTGCTCTTCATCTCATCAGTAGTGGCTTCCCGGGGCCAGGCAGGGCTGTGGCGGGAGGGAAAAGGGTCAGGGATGGGAGTCGAGCTGGGAGTGTGGGTGCTGGAGCTGGAAGGGGCAGATGCCCACGGCAGCATCCCAGCACTGGCTCCTCCAAAGGCTCTTCAGGAAACAGCTGGGATTCATGGCTGTGACACCCGAGGATGCACAACTCTGCTGCACTGGAACCTCCACTGTTCGGTGGGAGGGAGGAGAGAGGAAAGGGGATGGAGAAGAAATGGAAAAGGAGACAGAGAAGAGGTGGAAAAGGGTGTGAAGAAGAGAGAAAAGGGGATAGGGGAGAGATGGAAAAGGGGGTGACAGTTCATTGAAGGTGACATGGGGCATATTTCACCCTGGGATATCACTCTGCCCCTCTCTGCTGCCTGTGGGAGGATGGGACAGCCCAAGGCACATCCTTGCTGGAACCTGCTCCCTACTTTGGAGGCTTCTCCATTTCCCAAGTGGGAATCTGAAGGGCCCAACATTTTCCCTCCCCACCCAGGCACTGAAGGAGACCCAGAATGATTTGACTGATATTTGTGGAGACAGTGAGATGACAACTGACTGACAAACTGCTTGTTTCTCTCTGTCTCTCTTTTTAATTTCTGCAGTTAATGCAGCATTCCACGAACCCTCCCCAGAGGATGAAGCACAGAGTGATCCGGGGGGGCTGTCTGGGCTCGGTGGCCCAGCACATGGTGTGTGAACACAGACCCCCAAGCTCTTTGCAGTGAAGGGAGGATGAAATTTATATCATCCCAGTGAACTGATCCTCTTATCTGCATTGTCTGCTCAGCATCTAATGAACTAATGAAATATGCAACAATTCAGCTCTAGAACAGACCTCGCTTTTAAATTAGCACTAATTAGAGATAATTATCTTGGCTGGTTTGATGTTTCTGTGTAATAAGCTCGGGTTTTCTTTTATTAGGAATTGGTGTGGTCAAATATACGAAGCGACACGCTGGATTTCCACAAGTGCCTCCTCATTCCTGACTTGCTTCAGCATCTCTGAGGGGTCCCCTCCCCTTCTGATGCCATTCCACTGAGCTGCCTTGTTGCTCTCCCTCCTCGATGGTGGGAGGGGATGTAAAGGAAAAGCCAGGACAAGGCACTGCAATTCCTGTGGCTGCCACCCTCCATGCCCTGTTCTTGCTCCCCCAAAAAGTCTGGGGAAGGGGTAGGATGGACACAGGGCTCCTGCTGGCATTTGGAACCAGTGAGCTGTGGCACAGGTGGTCAAAAGTTCCCCTTGGCTGGCCCCATCCCCCTCCTTGTCCCTTTCCCAAGCAGCAGGACGTGGCACAGCCCAAGGACAGCCCAGACACGAGTGAGCAGCTGCATGGGCCAGGGGGTGGCCCCGGGGTTAAAGCACCATCCTATAAACATTAATGTGCCACGAATCCCTCATTTTTCCAGGGAATTTTAACAGCCTGGCTGGTGACAAGCTGCCAGGGCAAAATGCTGTAAAGGGTGATAAAATCACACGTCCCTCTATGGCAGAGCAAGGCACCCATTCCTTGTGCTCCACAACAGGGGAGCTACAGGGCTGTGGGAGCTGTGAGGTCACGGGGCAGGACAGTCTGGCGTTGTGGGGCCGTGAGGGACACATGGCAGGACGGCCCAGCATCATGGGGCCACCCAGCCAGCCCTGGGCTGCTGCCTCCAGCCTGTCAAATAATTCTGTCAGCGCCTGTTTTATGGACCTGAAACAGGAAAAAGGGAAGGGCACTGGTTGAGCTGCATTAGTGGGGAACGGGGGAAGTCCTGAAATGACTCCCTACCAATGGAACGGGGTGTCTGGCCCCTCTCCCCATGGCATGGCCAGGACTCAAACAAGGCTCAGATTCCCTCCCCATCTCACTGTGGGTTGAGCAGCAACAGGCCCTCCCAGCGTTCCTCTTCCTGGATGAGGCACAGTCCCCTGGCACTGGGGCCGTGGTGCCTGACAGGCAAGGAAATTCCAGCTGAATGATCTTCAACGAGGCCCTGGGGAGTCTTTAGGAACCACGGGGTGATGGCTGTAGCTCACAAGAGCAGGGTCCTTGGGGAGCCGGGGCAGTCACTGAGGTGTTCCATCCCTCTCTGGCAGCACTTGGCCCCGCTCCCCCTCACTGCCCTGTCCATAGGGAAGGTTGGGGGCACATCCACACACCCTGGGACAGGGTCTGGGGCTGGGCTGGGGAATGAGGGCCTTGTAAGAGCTGCAGAAGCAGCAGTGGGGCAGCCCTGGGGGCTGCAGTCTCAGGAAAGGGTGGAGGAGGGTGCTGGAGAGTGAAGCTCTGCTCACCGCCTTTCATCCCACCAGCACCACAACACCTCTTTATTAACAGCCATTTCCCATTTATTTCAATTTATTTCCCTTTCCCATTCATTATGATTAACACTTGGAGGTTGTGCTGGATCAGGTATTGGCTTCTGCAGAGCATTTTTATGAACACACATATCTGGATCTATGTATCAGCTTGCACACAGACATGGAGATTTTTCTGCACAGACACCTCCCAGACTCTCCTTCTCTCAGCATGGGCCCAGAGCAGAACCAGTGCTGGGGGAGCTGCTGCTCAGCCATGGCTGGGGGAAGCCAAAGGGTTTCTGTGCCTCAGAACGGAGCCAGCAGAGCTCCCAATAATTCACATCCACTGGCCCCTCCTCCTCCTGTCTCAGCCCGGGCTCCCTGAGGCACAGGAAGGGCTCATGAACAGGGGCTGTTGGGCTCCACTGGATCCCGCAGAACCAGAGATGCCGTCATGGGCAGTGCCGAGTGCCCTGCGGCTGCAGGAAAACGCTCGGAGCTGCCTTTCCATGGAACCACTCGTGAGCGGGAGCAGGCGGCTCCGGGCCCTCCAGAGCTGGTCGAGGGGCACTGGGAGGCACCGAGGCTCTGCAGAGCAGCTCTGCAGGTGCTCGTAAAGAGAGGAGGGGTTTGCAGCCTCTTACACCACACAAACCGGGTGAGGGGTGGCTGCAGGACCCCCTGGGATGGGCCCCTCTGCACAGGCAGTGCACAAGGAGGCTCCCTGCTATCAGACCTGAACCTCACTGCTATCACTCAGCCAGACCACAGCGAGACGAGGCGTGGGAGCACAGCAGCCCTGAGGCACCTTTCAGGCAGTACAAGCGCTCACACGAGGAGCAGGACCCCACGGGGCAGAGCAGGGAGGGGCAGAACGCCTCCGGCTGCTCCTGCCTGCCCACAACAGCAGCGCCCCGGCCCTTTCCCTCTCTCTGCACAACAGTGGAGATGCAAGGCTGGGAACAGCCTGACCTGGGAAGGAGGAATGGTGAGAGCTGAACAGACCCGGGGGATCCAGGCAGCAGGCAGCAAGGATGGCAAAAGCGTCACCCACAGCAGCCTTGGAGCCGCGCACCTTCTGCCACCACAGCCACCCAGGCGCTCCTGTCACCTCCTCTGCCCGGCCTGGACAGGGAGAGACAAGAGCGTAGGGAAAAGTGAGAACCTGCACTGATCTCCTGGGTGTGATCAGGATCATCTGTCATTGTTACTTCTGAAGTTAGCTGGAGAAAAGCTTGTTCCTGCTGGGAGCAAAGTCAACACTCCTGCTATCTCTGGGATCTCTGGCTACAGAAACAAGGATTTTATTTTTCCAAATGACAAATAAAGCTGCATTCATGGGCTGGTGTGTCTGGGAAGACACAATAAAGACACTCTCACACCTGCCAGGTTCAGCGGAAAGGAGGGGAATGCCTTTATTATTGACGTATGTCACATTCTTATTCAATTCCCAACTCCACAAGGGATTGGAGGACATGTCACTTCCTTCTCAATCCCACTGGAGAAGAAAGATGCTCATCAAAGTTTTCTTATCACAAAAGGAATGAAAAACAGAAAATGCCGTTAAGTAAACATTGGCTATTATTTACATGAAACTGTGTGAAAGACTCTGACTCCAAGGTTAAAAACAGAAGGCTTAGCAAAAACCAGGGCAACAGGCTGGTACTTGCCTCTGGTGCCATCTGCACTGTGAGTAATATGAGGTGATTTAAGGCACCGTTTCGAGTCCCCACCTCCACAGGAGATGCCTTTTGTCCCCTCCCCACCGCCCACCCCACCTGCAGCGCCCAGGCACTGCGGTGCTCCCTGGCCCCTGAGCAGCCCCTCACGGGGCACGGCAGAGCTCCAGGAGCCGCTTCATGGCTCTTTCCGTCTCAGATCGAGGACACAAGTGTCACCTGCCCCGCAAGCAGCCGCAGCGGGTGTCCGGCACAGCCCGGCTGTCCCGCACCGCAGCCCCACCGCCGGCAGCCCGAGGGCGATGTCTCGCGTCTCCTCTCGTGTCACGTCTGCATCCACTCACAGCGAGGAGCATCGTCCTGTTCTCCCCCCGGTGGCCTTGGCTGTGTTGGCTGGGCTTGTCCCTTCGTGTGCCAGTCCTTATTGTGCTGCTCCTTGTCCCATTTTCAAGAAGCGAGGGGAGAAAGCAGCCCTTCCACGGCCTTAAGGGAACTTGCAGGGATTTGCCCGCTGGGTCCCTGTGTGACAGCCGGTGACAGGAGCTGAACATGACATGTCGCTTTCATCACATATCTGTGGGCCCCACCTCCAGGCTGGCAAAGCAATAACGGATGCTGAGCAGCCAAAATCCATCCCACAGCTTTAGTGACGGAAGATAAAGAGCAAATGTAGGGCTGTGTCTTTCCTTTCCATTCAGAGAATCATTTGGGTTGGAAAAGACCCTTGAGACTGTCGAGTCCAGACTAACCTGGTTCTTGTTAACCATCTCTTGGTGCTTCTTCCACAAGGGAAGATTTCCAGAGCCTTCAGTACGGCCAGAAAAGTCCTTCCTGCCCACCTGCCCCAGCAGCTCCTTCTCTGGCACCTGGCACTGGATGCTCACCCGACTCCACTTTATGGTGCCTGGGCAGGAGCTGGGTTTGGGGATCCCTCTCCCACAACAGGGCTCTGGACCTCAGCCTGCATCCGAGAGGAGGAATTGGTTGATCTCCTGGTTTTAGTCACCAGCCTCAGCTCACTGTGTTCCCCACAGTGCTCCTTCCCACATCCACCTTCCCTGAGAGCTTAACATGTTTTCTCCCAGCCATGGGGGGATTTGATTTGGTGAAGGGAGAGGGAAGAGTTTCTGTAGGTGATTGTAACTCAAATGGAAACCTTTCCTGTGCCAGGCATCCAGGAGCATCACCTCCATCCCCAGCCCTGCCCTGAGCCACACAGTGCCGCCATCCAGCAATCCCCTTTGGCATCAGGGATGGAAGTGGGGGTGTCAGTCAGGGCTAACACATCCCAGCAGCGTGGACATCCACCTCTGATACAGTGATGGGGAGTGGAATTGACTGCAAGGCAGACACGGAGAGTCATAAACTTCTGGGAACACTGGAGGGGCTGGTAGGAGCCAATCCAGCCCCTGGGTGCTCCGTAACACCCAGCATCGACAGAGCAGTGGCACTGGAGCACCAGAGAGGTGTTACAGCACTGAGGATTGGCTCTGTGCCCCCCACCTGCCTGGCTGCCCATAACAGGGAGGAGGAGGAGGATGCTCTCCACCCTCAGGAAATATTCTCCCCGAACAGCTGGAAGGGCTGAAGCAGAGGCAGCCTGCACCCAGCTGTCCCGAGAATGATGTCAGGCTGGATTTGCACGCAGCTGGTGGAAGATCTCCAAGGGGTGACCTCCCTGGACTGCTGGAACATCCGATGTTAAGAAGCAATGGGCAAAATGCCCACAGACACCACTGACCCCTACACGAATCCTGCACCCCAGAGCTGGCCTGCCACGCGTGGGCACTCGTGCAAGAGGGGTGCTGAGGGGGCTGGGGTTGGATCTCACAGCCTTTTACAGTGTCCAAATCCATGAATTTCCCTGGTCAGGCCCCCCTGGCTGGCTGGGAGCTGGGGTTCCCTTCTGAGCCCATCGCACAGCACCATCAGGCTGTGGTGGGGCTCAGGGCTGCAGCTCCCAAATAACAGGGAAGTTTAAAGTGAGGAGGAGGAGGCAGGAGCAGACCAGGACTGGTTTGCAGCAGAAGATCCCTGCTCCAGCCCAGCATGGGGCTGTTTCTAGCCCCACTCCCAGCTCTGGGAGCAGAGCCACCACCTCTGGGAGGGTGGCAGGTGCTCTGTACCCTCACCCACTGGAAGCTTTGCTGGCAAAAGGCTTTTTTCCTCAAAACTTCTATCTTCCCTTTTCTTCCTCTGGGTTTGGGTTCCATCTCCCTGCTGTGATGGCAGCTCCAGGCTCCTCTCCCTGCCCCATCCCAGCCTTGTCGAGGAGGAGCAGCTGCAGATTAACCTCGTTAAAAGCCTCTCCCCCTGCTCCCGAAGCTCCACTCTGGAGCCAGGTGATGGTGGCGGGGCACCCCTGCAAGGGGCACTGCTGCAGCTGTGGAGAGGCAGAAGCTCTGTGCAGCCAGTGCACCCCTCCGGGAACAAACCTCCCAACGCTTCTGCTGCTGCAGGACATGGAGCATCTGCACCTCGAGTGGGCTCCTTCACCTGCCCTCCTTCGGACCACACCAGAGATCAGCTCAGAAATGGGAGAATTACCCACTTTTCATTGCTTTTTCCCCCCTTTCATCCCCTACCCAAGCACCCTGGAGTCAGCTCAGGCTGCAGGAGTCAGATCCATGCCCGCTGGCCCCATGGGTTGGGAGTCAGGCACACGAGAAGAGGAAGAAAGCAAAATAAGAAGGTGTTGGAATATCATAAGAGGACAACGTGATTTCATTATCCTGACCTAGAAGTGCCTCCTTTTAAGAAAAAGCATCAAATTAAGGTCTTTTAAACAACAACAGAGAGGAGACACAGCAAGCTAGTGCCTCTTCCCGCCTTCACAACATCTGTCTCACATCGTCCTGCTAATTTCAAGTTACTCCAAACTCCTTTAATTCCCTGCCAGGGCTTTCAAAATATTTTTTTTTAAACCACAGGCTAGCCAGCTCCACAGCCTCGATTTGAACAGGCAAGGGAGCAATGAGAACAGGAATTTAAAAAAAGAAAGGTCAGGCTGTGTTCACAAGGCGCACAAGCTGCTGCCCAGCAGGGAGGAGGGGGAGACGGGCCCTTTGGTGATGTGCTGGTCCAGCCTGCCCAGGCCCTGGGGATCCAGGAGATACGAGCCCACAGGAAACGGTGGAGAGCAGCCAATCTCCTCTGCTTTCCCTGCAAAGCACCTGCGGCGTGCGAGGCAGGGGAGGGAAGCAGTGCTGGTGTGACACAGCTCCGTGTCAGGGATGCTCCAGTCCTGCCCAGGCTGCCTCAGCCAGACCAGACCATCCCCACTCCAGCCCTCCTCCTCTTCCCCAGCAACCCCAGCATCTGTCTGGGTCTCCCTTTTCCCAGAGACCCACTCTGCACCCACTCACGCATAAACAGTCCCAGCTGGTCCCAGGCATGTCTCAGCAGGAGGTTTTAATCTCCTAATTGGCACATCCCAGTGGAAAAGCATTTAGGAAGATCCTGGTGCTCTCGGGAGGTCCTTCTCCCGTGGAGGTGCTTGTGCTGGTGTCTGTCCTGGCAGTGCTGGTGTGTCCTGTGCCCAGCAGGTCGGGCTGGCTCACCTGTGCCAGTGGCACTGGTCTGGGGGGAAGCAGGATGTGTGGGGGACTGTCATGAGGGCTTTGAAGGGCAGCACAATGCACAGCAGGGAGAAAGGAATTCTGGCTTTATCCACAGGTAGCACAAAGCCGCAGCAATGCTGAGGACAGGGACAGAGATGAGGTGGGGTCTGGTGGAGTTTGGATCCAGACTCTAGGTCTCCTGGTTTGTCATGGTGGTTGAGAAGCCAGAAATAAAACAGGAATAGAATCAAATTTCTGCAGCGAATGCACCTGCAGAAGCATTCCCAAAGTCCCTACACTCTCATCTGCTTGGGAACAGAAGCAGAGATTAAAAGACGGGGAATGGAGAGCTGCTGTGAATCCGTGTCCTGGAGCAGTTACCCTGGTTTGTGCCTGTGGAAGATCTGCCTGGAGACGCAAGGCTGTGCCTTCTATGTCTGGACAGGAATGGATCGAATACAAGCACAACCAGAAAAGCTGTGCTGGAACAACCAACTCTCTGCAGAGCCCCCTTCTCATCCTGCGTGTCGTGCTCTGAATGTGGAGCCCTCAGGAGAGCCCCCCCAGCAGCAGCAGCTCAGGGCCCTGCAGGCAGGGAATTTCCTCCCTTCCCAACACCGTCCCTGCCTGAGCTGGGATCGGGGGTTTAAATAAATATGCGCCTATGTAAATAAATAGAAGTGTGGAGTCGAGAGGCAGGTTAATGGCTGGGGAAACCGGGCTTGACCTTGGTGACATTTCAAATTAGTTCTGCTGCGCTGGGCTGGGCCTTTGAAGGGATTTGTGCTTGGGCTGGATGTGGAGAGAAATGTTAAAATTCATCATGTGAAGAGGCTCTTTGGAGCTTCCTTCCTCCTGGGGAGAGACCTCTGCCTCCTCTGGCACCCTGGAGTGAGTGTCTGAGCCTGGGAGGTGCTGGGGCAGGTGGGCAGTGCAGGCTGGGCTCTCACCCTGCTGTATTCTCGCTCTCAGCCTGGGGTACCCCCAGGGAGGTGGGTGACCTCTCAGGTGTTGGAGCAGGTGTGTGCTGTACCCACGCCTGCAGGTTGTGTCGGGATGCGCCTGTGTGTGCAATATTCACACATGAGCACACGGAGATAAAATGTACATGAGCACACAGAGATAAAATTCATTAGAAGTGGGCAGAGAATGTATTATTAGTGTTTCATACATGCACTGAAAGGCAAGTAGGTAGCAGCAGGGAATACATTCCAGGAACAAAAAGGGGTCATCGGCGTGGGTCTGGCTCACCCCTCTCATGGCTGTGTGCTATGATACAGCTTTTAATTCTCTCAATTCTTGCTGTCCCTCCTGCAGGGCCGCAGCTCTGATTCCGGGGCAGCCCTCAACCCTCGTGTGAGGTGTGTTAATTCCTCACTGAACTGATAAAATCATTTTTAATGTGGAAAGAATCCCAGTTTCCTGCTCCCCTTGGGGACTGGCTGAAGTGTTCCTGTGGAAATAGAGCCTCGGGCAGGTTGTATGCAGGGGTTGTCAGCCCAGCTGGGTGCTGGTGGTGCCAGGGAGATGGACCCTGGCAGGGGATGCTCCATGTGCCCGGCCATGGCTGCTGGCTCTGCCTGGGGCAGCTGGGCACAGCCCCTCGGAGCTGGCCCTGATGGGTACCTGCCACACGATGAGGAGGGGTGATGGATGTGGGGCCAGGTGGCATCACTGAGGGGTAGTGAGGGTGGGGCCAGGTGGCATCACCCAGGGGTAATGACTATAGGGCCAGGTGGCATCACCAAGATCACCCTGCGAGCACCAGCCCCAGGCAAACAAACCTATTTCCAGCAGCCCCAGGCTGCCCAGTGCTGGATCCTGATCCCCTTCCAGCCCTTCCCATCCTCCAGCCTTGGTGAATTTGTTTTCCATCTTCATAAAGAGTCTCCTGCCAGGGCCTGGGGGAAGGAGGAGCAATGGAAAGCTTTGGTTCTCCAGCACCATCCTGACCTGTAGTCTCCCCTACAGCAGCCACTGTGCTGGCAGTGTTGGACAGGATGGGGTCCCCTCCCTGCCGCCGCCTGTCACAGCCTGGGGCTCCTGGGGATGTACGGCAGCAGTTTCCAGTCTTGTCCAGCTGCCTCCATGGCTCTGCAGGGCAGAGGACCCGTGGCCCAGGGACAGCTCTGGCCCTCCCGCCCGGCTCTCAGTGCCACAGAGGATGGAGGAGCCGGTGCCCATTTTGAGGAGGATCCAGTCCATCCTACCTGCAAGGATCACTCGGGGGCACTGCCCCGCTCCGGGCAGGATCTGCATCACCTGCTGTCAATGCTTGTCCCCACACTGGTGGCAGTCGTGACACAGTGACAGAGGGTGGAAGGGGAGAGACAAAGCTTTTTACTCCCTTCCATGGGAGGAAAACTCTATTTTGAGTGGCTGTGTAGGAAGATGCTGCAGGAGTTGGGGGCGTGTGGGGGATTGGGCTCCCGAAGATTTCAGACTGGAAGACGCAGTTGGATCAATCTGGCTGTGGAGTGACTCAGCTCCTGACAGCCCTGCGAGACCTTTGCACTCCGCCTAAACAGGGATTATTTCATCCTCTCAGAATGGCTTAAGCACTAATAAAAGGCATTAAAAATTAATTTTCCACGCTGTCTGTTGGTGTTTCTCCCAGCCCTGGATCGTACTCAACAAGCAGAACTGATAAGCAAATCCAGACCGTGTTCTCTGCGCTGATGCCCCCGTGCAGACGCCCCCCCCAGCACGTCACGAGGGGCGAACGTGCAATTATTAACATTCCTTCTTTCTCCTTTCCTTTAAAAAATTAAAAAAAGGAAAGATGTTGCTGGCAGCTTGGAGATTTGCTACGGGTGTCAGGCCTGCTCCTCTCTCTCCTGGTGTCAAATCCCATATGCAAAGGAGATTTGTACACACGCACAAGGCATCTCTGTGTGACATCCGCTGCCCCCGACAGGCACCATCCCTCTCCCAGTGGCTGGGAGGGAGGATCCTGGGGGGAGAGGGGGGAGAAAAACAGGGAACAGAATCACAGAATGGTTTGGGTTGGAAGTGACCTTACAGCCCATCTCATTCCAGCACCTCCATGACAGGGACACCTTCCACTGGACTAGGGTGCTCAGGATGTTCTGGGGAATCAGCAGTGGGGGATCAGGCAGGAGCTGTCCCCCAGCCTGCGCTGTGTGGAGTGTCACTGGGGCTCATGGCAACTTCTCCTTTGGGTCTGGAACTGTCCAAAAAGGACATTTACATCCCTTCTCCTGGCTGGTGGAGTCTTGACTTGCCTGTATCATGCAGGTGACTGCTGTCAGAAGACACTTGAGCTTTGGTGCTTAAGGGTGAAAATGTGGGACCTGCACGCTGGTGTTGAGCAGGATCCCTCCCAAAACAGGGATGAACAAGCCCTGGCTGAGCCTGGGGAGCCTGGCCAGCAGATGAGATCCCAGTGTCCATCAGGCCAGGCATGACAGAGGGATGTTTGGCAGGGGGCCCATCAAAACACAGACGGCCACGCAAGGACCCCAAGGTGACCCTGGAAACCAGTGCCTGGCACTGCCTCACTGCACGGGCACCACCCCAGAGACCCCACCACCCCCGAGCCAGGCACTGGGACAGAGCCTGCCCGTGGTGCCAGCAGGACTCCCATCCCTGCAGATGGGACACCAGTCGGGAAAGGCACCGGTGCCCCATTCCCAGCCAGCGCCGCCACTGCCCCTGCCTTCCTTGCCTTGGATCCACCCAATTACAGCTAATTAGCTTTTCTGCCATAAAACCCTAAGGAGACAATGGAGAAAAGCCTCCTGCCTTTGACAGTAATGAAGTTAAATAGATATTTATTTATCCTTTTATTAGACAAACCAATTATAATTTTACGCTTGAAATAGCTAATTTTTAAAAGTGATGTCGAAGCATATGTATATACTGGGGTAATATATGGCCAGCCATGGCCTGTAACAATCCTGCCTCATTACCAGCTCGGCTGACGTGGTATTTAAATATCCTCTAATGCACCCATTCATAAAATGATAATTAAAAATACGCTGAAATGCAGCTATTAGGACAGAGATCCTGGTTATTTATAGGCTCTGGTTTTAGTTTTGAATGATAAAATCCCAAGTAATTGCTTGGAGTGGTGAAGTGTTGCTTCCCCAGCACCCTCACCCGCTGCGGCTGGGAAAGCAGAGGCTGCTGATTCCCAGCGAGCTGTCTGTCTGTCCGGGATCACGGGATGAACGGGTTGAGCCTCCTGGTGCCCCGCAGGAGAGAGGAGCCCAAAACGTCACCAGAGCACAGGGAGAAGACTCAGAGTGTTCCTCCTGCTGCGGGATGAGCTGTGTCCATCCAGCATCTCCAGAACCCTGGTGACAAACAGTGGGAGGGGCAGAAAAGTTGCTGCTGATTGCAGAGCAAACACCAGGAGAGAGAGTCCCAGAGAAAACACCTGGGAATGAGGGTTCCAGAGAAAACATCAGGAGTGAGGGTCCCAAAGCAAACACCTGGGAATGAGGGCCTGGAGCGAGGTCTGGTTTCCCCACCTCTCCCTGCCATCTGGACGTGGAGTCGGGTGGCTGGAGACCACCTGACAGCTCAGCCAAACACCAGAGACCAGAGATCATAGAGGGACTCTTAAAAAATTAATTTCCCTGGCTATAAAGCCCCGGTGAGTGCTGCTGAGTGCTGGGCTCAGCTGGCCCCTGTGGCTCCGGGCAGGATCTCTCCCTGCAGTGTCCAGAGCCATCTGGCCCAGGCCAAGCCCCCAGCCTGGCCTGGGTCCTGTGCTGCTGATCTTGCCTGGTCTTCTGGCTCTTCATCCACTTCCCTCTTCCCACAGGACCGGGGCCTCCTGCACACATTTCTAGAGGTAACAGGAGTGACTTGGGAAATGAGAAATTTGCTTTAAGATGTGATTTCAGCCGTCTCACACCTAGGTGGGATTTTCAGTTAATTTCCCCAAATACTCCTAGTTGGAGATTTCTTGCCTCAGGGCTAAAGTGTCAGCACAAGCCACCAGAAGTGGAAGCCTCCCATCCTGCAGCTCAGGGCTGGGGTACAGGGCTGCTGCCATTCCTTGGCACCATTCCCAGGATACTGGACACCCTTTTCCAGGCCATCCTCCCTGTCTTGTGAACAGAGCTCTGCAGGGTGATGGCCAAGTTTTTGGGAGACAAAGCCAGTTCCTCACAAATCCTCATAGCTAAACACTTTACTTTCCAAAGGAAAGAGGCTTTCCAAGGACAGCCAGCTGCCAGCAGATGGGCACAGCAGAGCAGGGCAGCTGCTGGGGCTGGAGGTGCTGCAGGAGCCTGGAGCTGTGGGCAGGAGCCCATTCTGGGTGCTGCTGCCTCACCAGCCCTGGGCAGGTTCCTTGCTATCCCTGTGGCAGCTCTGTGGCTCCTGGGGCTGTGGGATGTCCCTCCATGCAGCCATGGGAGCAAGGCCTCAGCTGTCTGGGCTGTGCAGGTTGTTTTCATCTCCCATCTGCTCCCTGCTGCTGCTCTCTGGCTCTTCCGCAGCCTGGACACTTTCCTCCTCACACCTCTGTATCTCCCCCAGGCTCTGCAGCTCCAGTCACTGTGGAGCCCTGGCCGCTGCTGCCATTTCCCAACCACTGGCACTCTGGAATTGCCTCTGCTCCAGGCCCGGTCCTGCACAGCCATGGTGCTGAGGACGGGCAGGTTTGTGTGCGGCAGGTGTGAGCCCAGTGCGTGACAGATGTGCTGCAGCATCTGGGCATGAGGAAGGAAAGGGCTTCCAGGGCTGGGAGCAGCCAAGGCGTGGAGCAGAGTGACTCTGGAGCCGGATCTCAGCTGCCACAACAAAATGATGAGGAGTGGACCAGAACCCCTTAAATCCTCTGCTAAGTGCACCCAAGCGCATGCCCTGCCTGCATCCTGCCGGGAGCAAAACTTCCTGCAGAAGGCTCCAGGGCACCCCATCCTTGCTTCCTCACAGAGATCCCGGAGATCAGAGGCTCCCCCACTGCCCCCCCAGCCACGTCCCCGTTCCTGCTGGCAGCGGGCTCGGATTCCTCTGCTGCTTCACACGGAGTGCGGGTCTCTGCCTTCCCCGGCAGCGCTGGGGGGTTCTACCCACAGCCTCCTCCAGCCCCCGCTGCTGGAGCAGCCCCGATGCCACGGTGGGGGCTGGAGCACCTTTTGGGGGCACCCCAGGCTGGGGGTTTGGCCGCTGGGTTCTGCGGGGGCTCTGTGGGGACAGCGAGGGACCGCATGCTCGGGGTGCCCCCTTGCCCAGCCCCCAGCCGGGCTGTGCCCCCGCGGGGCCGCTCGCTGCAGACACTGGGTGGCACTCGCACGCCTTGGCACGGCAGCTGCCCGCAGCACTTCTCCGGAGGAAAGCACGGAGATTGAGGGGTGGGGAGGAGGATTTACCTCCCTCCCCCTCCCCCGGCCAGCCCGCGGCTCCGGGGGTCCCTGGGGCCCGTGGGCGCTGCGCACGCCGCGCACGGCCGCGGCTCTGCCCTGTGGGAGGGCAGCCTTGGGGTCCCCCGGGCGGCTGCTCCCTCCTTCCAGAGCATCACCAGAGGCTGCACAGCCCCCGACCCCTGCCCAGCACCCGGCTATAGCTGTGTCCCCCCATCCCAGTCCCCAGCTCCTCCCAGCTGGAGGAGAACTGGGAGAGCTGTGGCTCAGCGGGACCCGCTGCCACCCCGCCGTCCCCACTCAGCACCATCCCGTGTGCTGCCTGTGCTGGGACCTTCAGCCGCCAGATCCCCAGCCCCGCACCGGCCCCGCACCGGCCCCCGCACCCAGGGAACCGGGTGGGAATTACAACACATCATTTATTAAAGGGTTGCTTGTCAAGGTTGACAAGCCCCCAAATTAAGTAGCTTAAAAATTCCATTAGCTGAGGTCTTTCTGGTGCCATGTCCTATCTCACTTTTGTTTATCAACCTTCACGGCTCTGAATATCTGGTAGCTGCTCAGCTGTGTCCGTATGGTGGAGAGACTGGGGGAGGATGGGGGAGCCGGGGGAGGGAAAAGTTCACCACAGGCAGCACGTCCGAGGAGATGTGAAGGCGCCGGGAGCCGCTCACACCAGCCGGGGAACAGGGCTCAGGGCTCAGAGTCACGCGTGTTCGGCACTCCAGGGACACGAGAGGAGAATCCCTCACGGGGTGGGGGGAGCAAGGGAATGGGTTGGATGGAATTCCAGGGCTCTGAGGTGCCACAGGTGGCGGCCCAGCCCCGCACCATCCCTGCCAAGCTAAGGGATCCTGTGCCCTCTGCTCCCAGCCTGGAGCTGCTGCTCCTTTGGCGATATGGGAAGGGAAAAATTCTGCATTTGGGTCAAGAGAGGTGCAGGTGGGCTGAGCAAGGGGACGTGGACCCCTCATGTCACTGCATGCAATGCCCAGGCACCAGCTAAGGAAGACGTGGTGCTGCTGCCCAGCTCCTTGCAGCACCGCTGCTCCATCCTTGGGATGTGGCAGGACCTTGGGGTTCTGGGGAATGGGGACTGTCTGCTTACACAGGCATCTCTACAGCGCAGCATTCCCAGCTCAGGAGAGGACGTTTGCACAGCTAGAATGTCACATTCCTTTAAAACAAACGCTGGGACAAGAAATGTCAGAGAAGCTCTGGCAGGGCTGCATGTGCGGCCAGTGAGAGGGTGACAGAGTCTGGCACACGTCACTTCCAGTTACCAGCGTCCCACGTGGGCCCAGCAACATGTCCTCACCCACCCTGTGTCCCAAAGCTGCAGGGCTGGGGAGCAGAGTGTGTGACAGAGGCCATGGGGACGGGCCACACCAGCACTGCCAGTTTGCTCACACTGCGTCACCAGCCAGGGGCTCTGGACACGGCTCTGGACATGGCTCTGGACACAGCTCTGGACACAACTCTGGACACAGTTCTGGACACGGCTCTGGACACGGCTCTGGACACAGCTCTGGGCACAGCTCTCACAGTGCACAAGGGAAGAAGGTGCTGTTGGCACCTGACCTTGTGGTGCCACCCATTCCTTCACCCCATGTGCTGAGGGAAAGCTGCTCCCAGGCTTCAAACTGCCACGCTGCCTTTGTCATGGAGATGTTCTGGGAATGCCAGGAGTTGCATCCAGGTACCAATGCCACCCGCTCCTGAAATGCAGCGCAAGGTGACAGCTCCTCACTCACGCTGGCCGAAACCAGCCCAGAGTCAGGAGGGGAGATGCACCCCGGATGTGGCTGCTGGAGACAGCTTTGCTTCCCCACCCCAGCTCAGGTGCCCCCCTCTCTTGTCCTGTGGTGGTCCCTAGCACTTGCACAGCGGCAGCAAAATGAGATTCTGTGTCTGTAAGTCTGTCAGTGCTTGTTTTTCACTGTCCCCCTGCACAAAATCGAAGAGAATGGGCTATATCACGAGAATCAACCAAACTTCAGGAGCCATCTCCAAAACTCTGTTTATTTTTAAGCACTGAGTATTAATCACTCCATGACCTGGACCGGTGTGTCCCTCACTAACCCCTGCGCACCTGGTGGGTTCAGTCCCTGCGGGGGTGGCTGGTTATAAAAGAGCAGGACTGAGATCTGCTGTCTCTATCAGTGCCCTGTCCTGAGCGCCTCGTGGGACCGGAGCACCAGCACGAACCGAACCGGGGGAGATGGGAAACACCCTCATGCCCAAACCTGCCATGTCCCCGCGGCACAGAGGGGAGGGGAGTGTGTGTGTGCAGGGCCAGGCACCATCCCCGCGCCCTCCTGGCTCCAGGAACAATTACTGGGTGTGAGGGGAACAAGAAATCTGCGTGAAAAATCTAGAAAAAGCAAACTGCTCCATTCCACCAGGAAGGAACCCGGCTATTTTTAAGTTCAGGGACGATGCACGCAGCCAGATAAAATATTCAGACTTGTGCAAAAGAAAACAGGAGAAGACTGAAAACATCCCAGCTCTGTCTGTCCCTTGCAACCTTCTCCCCACCCACTCCCTGGGGCTGCCCGAACCCCCCTTGCTGTCCCTGTGACACTCGCCTGGAGCTGGGAGGATGCAGAGGGACGGGCACGGGCGTGGGTGGCTGGTCCCACAAGGAATGCCAAACGCTAAATATCTGCCAGGGCATCTCAAGGAACGGCTTGTGAAACCCACTGACCCAAATTCTCCCACCCAGAACACGTCCTGGCTGCGCCACAGAGATAATGAGCTGAGGCAACAGATGAATTGTTTGGCAGCCAACCCGCCGGAGAAGCGACGCCGGCGGCCACGGGGGCGAGCAGAGAAAGGGCTTGGGTTACCCCCACAGTTTGTTATCACGCTGAGATAAGAGCACCCCCCAGGCTCCAGCCCATCGCACCCCGAGGTGGGGGGCACAGGGCACGGCCCTGGCTCGGGAGCGATGGCTCCTGACAGCGGCGGAGCGGCGCGGGGGCGACCTCATCGCTGCCACCACAGCCACAGGGGACAGGGACCCCGGCCCGACCCGCGGCCCGCAGGAGCGGCCAGCACCCGGCGGGGCTCCGGGGCCGTGTCCCCGGGCTCCGGGCCGGCTCGGGAGGCTGTGCTGCCCAGGACTGCCCTGCAAGTGCCAGCTGGCACAGCCCGAGCACCACGGCAGAAGCTCCTGGGGAATGAGGGGTTTTCCTCCCCCCTCGGTGTGCAGACCCCGTAAATCAGAGCCCGAGCTCCGCAGCCCCGACACGAGCTCTGCCTTTTGGGGCACGTTCCACCGAGCACGGCTGTAGTCGTTCCCATTGCCCCCGTTCTGCCAGCGCACGGAACGGTGTCGGGGATGTTCTTACGATCCCTTTGTGCTCTTGGCCCTCCAGCACAAGCACAAGGCGAACAAATCCACAAGCCATGGGGGCAGGTGGGGACACTCCTGCTGCTGGGAACCCTCGTGGGCTCTTTTCCCAACCAAGACCCCCAGAGCTGCCTTTTTGCTGTACAAACCAAACCAGCTTGGTTTAATCTCGGTCAAAGAGAACGGACTTGAAATACTGGAGGATTTTTATGTGAGGCTGTGCTCAGTTATTACTCTTTGTCTATTTTTTCTTTTAATATTAAAAAAATCAAAACCCAGGAAACCAATATTCCTGTTTCTTTCTTAAAATTTGATTGTATTAGAATTGAAATGAAGGAATTTACTACAAATCTCCCTGTACAAGATGAAAATGCCTAAAGAAATGTTTTTGATGATCCAAGAAATACCTGTTCAGGAGCTGCTCTGCCTCATCACTGGGGTCAGGCACCTGCAGCTCTCCTGGCTGTGCTGGAAAGGCCACAGCCGTGGTGTTGTGGGTGCCCTTGCAGAGAGAAACTGACTGAAATTTCATCCTGGGAGCACTTGGCCATATGAAATACTTTCTTTTTATGTAAAGAACATGAGGATTTGCCACTGGCTCCATGTATCAAGATGTCCCCAGCAGGCTGAGGGGTGTGGGCTTCACCTCCTCTGACCAGGGTGGAAATGGCAAAGTTCCCTCTTGCTTCATTGTATTGAAAAATTGGGATTTTTTTCAGGGTCTAATTATTTACCCCTCACACTAAAGCTACCTCCCTTTGTAGCTCATTTCTCATGACAGTTTTTAAACTAACAAAATTAGCCAAACTGGGGAGGTGATGCTGAGGGTTTCAGAGAACTCCTCTGGTTCCTGTTTGCCCAGACAGCATTCCATGGATGAAGGAGTTTCAAGTATCTGAGAAACGATTGCCAAAAAATGGGTTGGAGGAATAAGGAGCAGCAGTGCAGAGCACTACCAAAAATACCCAGGATTAAAAACAAGGTTTAATTTTAGTGTTTGTTTTGTTCTCAGCCCAACGGCTGCTGGGGGACGTGTACAGAGAGATTGAAAAGGTCAAATTACCCGAGAAGCACCCGTTTTAGAGGTGATTAAAGTACAGAGAGGTGTGGAAGAAAATTATTGTGTCAATTATTTTTTAAAAAGGGAAAACCACAAGGACTGGTTGATCACCAGCCCCTGCCTGCTGAAAAATGCTCTTTCCAGTGTTCCCTGAGCCCTTCCAGCAGCAACAGGAAGGATGGAACCCCTCACTCCTGCCAGCCTGGTAGAGATGACCATTCCTGGTGAATAATAATAGTGGGTATTTAATTTATTGGGTTAACTGCCTGTATCCCATTCCATTTGTGATGAACAAAGCAGACTGGGATCCATGTGTGAGCAGGGGAGGAAGACAAGGATGAAACCACCTTGTCTTGCATTTTTCCCCCATTTCCTTCAGCAACAGCAAAACATTTTGATTCACCGGGCCAACGTGTGCCTGGTTTGTTTAAATATTTATAGACGCGAGTAGTAAATATTAGTGGCAACCTACGAGCATCCCGCAGCCATGGGAATTGTGTCCCCACAAGCGCTGAGCCTCAGCTGGGATGTGGAATTTGCTGTATTTTGTAGGAGAACGGCAGATAACGTGCTTACAGCAATTTTTACAATAATTTGCCATAAAATGTGGCGTCATGACACCATGAAAAAAAAAAGAAGGATTAACTTGGGGCTGTTGGTAAATATTATCCAGGTGTCACCAGTGTTACCTGGGTGGGAGTGTCTGTCCTGGTGCAGTGGGCAATGCCACCACCCTGGCCCTGTCACCTGCAGGACCTGGGCTGTGCCTGCTGGCACAAATCCCCGGCCTTTCCATGAGGGACAGCAGCTACATCCTTCCTGTCCCTTCTCCTCAGAACAGCCTCTTGCCTCTGGGGATGAGTGATATTATTGTTATTTAGCTCAGCAAAGCAGCGGCAGCCAAGGCAGCGAGCGCTAATGGAACAGCTCCGGCGCGCTGCCAGCTCCATTCCCGCTCTCCTGAGAATCCCCCTGGCTGGGCAGGGACTGTGCTCCCAGCCCGTGGTTGCTGTTGTTGCTGCTGTGCTCAGCCCTGTGGCCACTCTCATATCCCAGCTGAGCAATTACTGCTCCATGGCTGGGCATCAAACAGCTTTGGGGACGCTGCCCCTCACCCCGGCATCTGGCTGCCCCTGCACAGACTGGCACACGTCCTAATGCCACTCCATCGTGGTGGCATGCCAGATGCACGCGGGATGTGTGCTGGTTGTGTGCTGGATGTGCATGCTGGATACATGTCGGATACAGGCTGGATGTGTGTGGGATGTGTGGGATGCGTGTCGATGCCTGTGCACAGGCAGGAGCACACACATGGGCACACACAGGGAGTGGCAGCGCTGCCACTGTCCCTGTGCTGCAGTGGGGTGACGGGGGGCTGTGCTGCTCCTTAAGGCCTTTCCCTGGGTTTTAGGGGTGCCCCTGTGGCAGGGTGTCGGGATGGGTGCTAAGAGAGGGGCTGAGTGAGATTTTGAGGGAGGTGCTGAACCTCCCGGCTCAGGGCCAGGCTGGTGGGTGCTGTGGCTCTGGGAACGTGGGTGCTGTGCCTCTGGGAATGTGGGCGCTGTGCCTCCGGGAACGTGGGTGCTGTGTTCCCAGGAACATGGGTGCTGTGCCTCTGGGAATGTGGGTGCTGTGGCTCCGGGAACGTGGGTGCTGTGTCTCTGGGAACATGGGTGCTGTGTCTCTGGGAACATGGGTGCTGTGTCTCCAGAAATGTGGGCGCTGTGTCTCTGGGAACGTGGGCGCTGTGGCTCCGGGAATGTGGGCGCTGTGTCTCTGGGAATGTGGGCGCTGTGTCTCTGGGAATGTGGGTGCTGTGTCTCTGGGAACGCTGTCTGGGGCACCGGGAGCAGCGGCTGCCCCGCTCCCTTTGTCTCCCTTCCCCTTGAGCGGGGCATTCACATCCCTATTGACAACGTGTTGGGGACATTTCGACATCGAAGTGACAGTGGCATTTCCATGACCTGAAAGCGGAGCCGGGGCCGTGCGGGCTTTGAAGGCATTCGCTGTCCGGAATCATGAGCTCGACTGTGCCGGGCTGTTAAAGCGCCGTGATGGGAACAGCAAGTGACAAAGTGTTTCTGCAGAGTGCGATCCGGCCTGGCAGGACTCATCTCCCTGAGCGCTTGGAATCTGCAATATTCATTAGGACTTGGGAAAAAATGTGCTTCCCTTGGGACAATGCAAATTGTGAAAGGGACCCGTTCTCACGCGTGTGCCCCCGGGCGCTGCGCACGGGGTGGGGGGCACCAATTATCCCCCTTCCAGCCTGTTCTGGACACGTTCGGAAGGGCTGGGCCCGCGGGGCCGGGTGAAGGGAAATGTCACAGCTGGTGTGTGGCTCCCATGCCCCACTCTCTGCCGAGCCAGGGAACGGTTCCTGGAGGAGCCCAGCCATTCTTGAGGCTCCTGGCAGAGGCTGGCTGGGAGGCAGGCACGGTGTGTGACAGCAGCTGTGTCATGGCAACCCCGGGGCTGGGGGTGGCAGGGAGCCCTGAGACCCAGAGGTGTTCCTGCTTGTGCCATGGCTTGGGTATGGCACTGTGAGGCACACAGCAGGTCACTCCTTGGGACACCACACCAATCCTTGGGACACCACACCAGTCCCTGGGACACCACAGCAGTCCATGGGACACCACACCAGTTCTTGGGACACCACACCAGTTCTTGGGACACTACACCAATCCATGGGACACCACACCAGTTCTTGGGACACCACACCAATCCTTGGGACATCACAACACCATGGGACTCCACACCAGAAGGGACCATGCCACCACACGCGGCATCACACCACGCCACATGGCGCCATAGCATGGCACACCACACCACATGGCACCCGCACAAAGCACACGGACATTGCCTCTGCAGGGCTTTGTCTCCCCTGATGCCAAGTGTCCCCACAGCCATCCCCCATGCACAACCACAGGGGCCAATGTCCTCCTGCTCCAGCCCGGAGTGGCACTGGTCTGGCCAGCCCTGTGGGGACAGCCCTTTCGAGAGGCTGCTGCTGGGATCTGGGATGTTCCCCACCCTCCAGGGCTTCCTTCCCCTCTCCTCCCTGGATTTGGAGGTACCTCAGCCAATGGTTATTGGGGACTTTGAAAGCAGTGGTGACACTGGAGAGTCCCCAGAAATGCTGCCAGCAGTGCTTGATGGGGAGGGACGAGCCCAGGGGTGTTTAGAGGGCAGCACCATCCCTGTCCCGATGCTGCCCCACTGGTGGAGCTCCGAACCCAGGAGCCCAGCTGGGAGCAGAGAGGGGAGCAGGGCCTGGGAGCTCGGGGGCCATCTGGAGCCTCTGGGAGATGCTGTAAACATCCACAGCCTGGGTCCATCTGTCAGGGCTCAGTGTAAACACCCCAGAGTGGGAGCAGGGAGCCCCTTTCCCAGCAGCAGGGCTCTGGGGGATGACAATGGATCCGGACCCTTCCCCCAGTGTCCAGGGGACCACGGGAGCTGCCTGTAGACACCCTGACTCTCCTGAGGGATCACAGCACTATGACAGCACAGCTGGCTGTCCCTGGGCTGGCCACGGGGAGCTTGGACGTTTGTACAGCCGTGGAATCACAGCATCTAGAAGGCTGGAAAAGGCCTCCGAGATCATCGAGTCCAACCTGACAGCTGAGCTCCCTCAACACTGCCAAGGCCACAGCCACACATTTTTTGAACACTTCCAGGGATGGCTGTGGAGCAGCTGATTAGGACCATCCAGCCTCTTCACCACCCAGCTTCCTCTGCCCCACTAGTTCAGGAATCCTCTGCCATTAAACAGAATCTGGGTTTACTGGAGATGTGCTCCCTTGCTGCCACTGCTGCAGGAGCAGCACCTGGCCATGTGCAGGGCTCAGCTCTGCATCCCTTCCTGCTCCTCTCCCACAGGATCTCACAGGAGTGATGGCAGGAAAGAGAGAAGGGACCACGCTGGGCAGCTGCAGAGATGGGGGTTGGGTGGGCCACTGGGCCAGTGCCAAGGGCTCTGCGGTGCCCTGTGTGTGAGTAGAGCCAGCTCAGGGAATTAATGCCTTAAGGACAAGGGGGAGTGTTTTGATTGTGGGCTGATAATTTTCGACTTGTCTTATGGCAAGATTTCCAAGTTTCTGTCCTGATTTGATAAAAAAAAAAGCCTACTGATGAAGGGGACAGAGGGTTTGTGCTGAGCATGAGGCACATCTATCGTGGGGCCCAGAGCCGGCACAGGCAGCTCCCTGCCTCTGCCTGGAGCCTCCCAAGGGGTGGCCACCAGGGAAAGGGTTAATTTAACCAGTTCTCATTGGGTTTTGGAAAGTTCCCTTTTTCCAGGAGGCTGCCTGACGCGCTCTGACAGGGCCCTTTGAGCTGGCACAAAGGCAGTGCTCTGCCCCTGCCCTCCGAGCGCTCCCACCCGCGCCAGCAGCAGTTCAGAGCAGCTATAATCTCACTAGCAGCGCCTTTTACTGCTGTCACTTCGAGCCTCCTGCGCCATGTGAGTGCCTCAGATCTCCAGCAACGTAAAAAAGCTAATGAACGAGGAATAAACAAGTGTAGCCAGGCAGAAAGGCTGCACGCGGGAACATCTGAGCCAGCCTGGCTGCTGGGCCAGGCTTGGAGACACCACGGCCAAACCGATCTGTAATTAAAAAAGTCTAATCTTCCTTGGTATCCAGAGATAAAGCAGGGGGGAGAGAGGGCGTGGAGGTGACAGGGAGGTGAAGTTACGGTGGGAGCAGAAATGGAAGGAGAGGAAGAGGAAAGAGCAGAGAGGAGAAGGGAGGTTGGTTGGAGAGTGCACGAGGCAGAGCGATGACACAGAGGGATGGGGTCCTGGGCACCCATCCCTGCCAGCTTTGCTCCTGTCCCTCCTTCTGAGGGAAAAAGGACTGGAGGAGCATCCTCCTTGCTAAGCCCAGGTGATCCCTCTGCTGCAAGCCAGAAAACCAGGATCCTGCTGGGAGCCCAGCCCTGCTCCCTGGCCCATCTCTTTCCTGCTGCTCCCTCCCCATCCCAGGAAAGCCTGGCCCGTGGGTGTCACCACCTCAGCACAGCCCATGGGCAGCAGGGACCCGGCTCCCCAGGGTCTGGCTCCTTGTCCTGCTGTCACTGCTGGAGAGGAGCAGCTGGTGGCACAAGGTGCAATCATTCCTATTTTCCCCTCCCTCTTCAGAAAGGGAAGAAATGTTGCTTTTTTCTGTAAAGATAAATAAGGGAATGAAAAGCCAAAGCTCGTTAAAGTCATGGCTGTGAATCATTTAGTCCTCAGAGCCTTCAGGGGCCGAGGACCAGTGGGGTTAAGTTGTGGCACTGGGCCAGGCTGTGTCCCTCAGTTGTCCCCAGAATGTCCATTTGCCTGGCAGAGAAGGGACAGCTGAGGCCCTGCAGCCTCCCACCAGCTGTGCTGCACAGCAGCCACTGAGCTGCACCCCAAAACAGTGTGAGGAAACCCCAAATCCACCTGGAATACCCTAGAAATTCTGGATTAGTGTTACTTAAGACAGCAGCTCCAAGCATTGGCAGTTGTCCCATCATTTTCCTTTGTGCCAATATTAAAACTCCTGGCCAGAGCAGCATGACAGACCGAGTGAAACTCCAGGAGATGTTATGAGGAATGACAACCTCATACCTTGGGATGG
The DNA here is from genome assembly GCA_013397175.1 of Platysteira castanea. Taxonomy (NCBI): domain Eukaryota; kingdom Metazoa; phylum Chordata; class Aves; order Passeriformes; genus Platysteira; species Platysteira castanea. Next base: position 49,364 of record VYXC01002580.1, on the reverse strand, counting down.
AGTCACAGGTCACCATTTTTTCCTCCTAATTTCCAGAGTTAAAAAAAAATAATCACAGCCCTCTTGTTCCTTTTGGCTTAAAAGTCATAAGAGCAGTAAATTAACAGCATCAAAGATAGGGAAAAAACTCAACCCTACATAAAAGCAAGTGGTCAATTTGGAGCCCTGGGAGGAGAGCCCAGGGCTGATCCAGCAGGGCTCAGTGCCTTAAATGTCTCTGTTGTTCCTTTGAAGAAAATCATTGAAGTCAATGGACTCACTTAAGTGTTGGAAATGAGATGTGTGATTAAGCCCCTTGCTGAAGGGAGGCCTCGAAAGTTAAACTGTCTCATAACCACAGCAGTGCAACAGTCTGGGGAATGGGGAGCATTCTCTGCCCCACTGCAGAGAGCCCTGCTCTGTTTTGGGGTGCCAGCTGGGAGAGAGCCCTGCCCCCCAGCTCCAGCCCCCTGAGACCATGGCCTTTCACTGCCCACATCAGGGAGTCGCCGTCTCTTCTCGCCTCTTTCACCGTTTCCTCCCTAACTGGCAACTTTTAGAACCAATTTTATTATCAGCTTCCTTACATCCCACATTATCCTCATCGGGAGCAATTTAAGGATGAATTATCTCACCTGGAAGTGCTGCCCCTCCTACCCAGCAGCACTGCACATCTGTCCAACAGCTGCCAGAGAGGAATGGGGGGAGGGGGAGAGGTTCCTTGCAGAAGTTGGTTACAGAGGGGTTTAATAAACTCTGCTCAATGCAGGAGCAGGTTCCTGCGAGCTGTGTTATTCGAACCTGGAAACATCTACAGAGCTTCAAACAACAGGAGACAAGGAGTATATTGCATTTGGTATTTCTTCTCTAGATTGATTTATCACTGTCATGTCTGTTCCTTCTTTCCCTCTGCATTCCCGTCTCCTGGTAATGCCGTAATATCTTTTATTATAGGACATTATATAATGCGCTCTATTGCTGCGAGTGTTGTTATTCCTAGACCAGACTTCTTTATTCAGACCCAATTCTGCAATCAAGGAGACTCCTGCTTGCACTGGTTTTGAGGCAGAGCCCTGCAGAGGCTGCACGTGATCCCTGAGGGAAGAGGAAAAGCCTCGTGCTTGAAGAGGTCCTAATCTGAGGACTGGTCTGGCCAAGCTGCCGTGTGGGGTCTGTAGGTGCCCCCAAACAGGAAGAGGAAGTATTTCTACTGTGAGTGGGTTTTGATGTGGGTTCTGGAATTTGTGTGGGGCTTTTCTGCTTTCCGTGGTGGTTCTCGGACATGGGGGTGCTGATCTGTCCCCACGACCAGGTGGCTGGAGGAGCTGGTGACGCTCTGGGAGTGCCCCTGATGCCTTGAATTGGCTACCTGAAAACAGAGGCTACACAAGATTGTGGGAGTAAGGCAGGTATTTATTGAAGGGCCTTCAAAGGTACACCCTGGGCAGTCAAGGTGGACAGTGGGTCACAGGTTTTTCACACTTTTATAAGTTTGATCCATTTGCACACCAGGGTTAATTCTCCAATCACAATTTCAAGTAATGATATAATTACCGCAAGTTTTTTCCCCCATTCAGAGGTTTTAGTTTACATGTTTTGGGGCCTGGGACAACAAGATGTCCTTGAGATCAAGCCCAGAGAGGGTTTGTTGACCGGAACGTGAGAACAGTAGCTAACAGGCTGTATGAAGTTTCAGAGTTACACACTAAGCAGTACAGGATCTGAAAAATATAGAAGTTAAAACCTAAGGCACCACCCCACTCTGGTGGAAGCAGACCCAGGAGCTGTAGCTGTGGTGGGTGGAATCGTGGGCACATAAACCTACGAGATGAGCTTTAAGATCCTGTCTAACCCAAACCATTCCGGGACTCTGTGATTTACTCCTTTTTTTTTACTTGAGCAGCCCAAGCGGATCCTTGTGAATCATTGTGGCATGACTTCCTGGCAAAGTGATGTTTCCCTCGTGTACCAGCACAATAAAAGCAGAGTTACAAATTGTTCCTCTGCTGGAAACCGCACACAGAGCCCTTCTCTGCTGCTTTGGTCCCAAACACTGTCCGTGATTCCCCAGTGCCACAGCCAGGAATACCATTCCAATGGCTGGTGACTGGAGCGGTGGCTGCACAGGGATGACAGGTTTTGAGGGTTTGTTTGAAGTCTGAACACCACTCTGAAGTCATCGTGGATGGCAAAGGGCCAGAAGGGCTGATGCTGAGGAAGGACTGGCCAGGCCCACTGTAATTGATGGCCATAAAGCAGGGAAGTAGCCAAAGGTATTAGGAGGTTTCCAGAAGGGATTAGGCACCATCTTTGAAGGCAGATCCAACAGGGGTGATTAAGCAACTCCAGAAGTACAAAGTATGGCCTGGCAGAATGTGGGAGGACACTCAGGGGATAAAATCACCCTGTACGTGACTGATTTCTTGTGCTCTTCCTGGAGAAAGCCCATCTGGCAGGGGCTGGAGCATCCAAAGCTCTGAGGGGCTTTGGTAGGGGCTGTATTTTTGTCTAACAGCTGAAATATCAACAAAGGGGCTGGTGGGGGGGCAGATGGGCTCTGGCAGGGGGCCCAAGGGACTGAGTGAGCTCTGACAACCCTGCAGCGACTGAAGTGGCCAAGGCATCACTGTGGAGGGGACAGGACACTGCAGGGGGGGAGGGTGGATGGGGACAGGGCAGCAGGGCCAGGGCATCGCTGTGGAGGGGACAGGACATTGCAGGGGATGACAGGGACACAGCAGCAGCAGCTCTCCCAGCTCACCATGCCCAGGCTCAAACCCAGCTTTGGCCACCTCTGTGGTGGCTCCCAGCCACTGCCTGTCTGGGTGCCATCAATTTTCCCAGTTTGGCACTGGGAGGGCTCTGGTGCCACTGCGAGACCAGGAGTTAAGGTTTTGTAGAACCCAGGGAAGGGGAACCAGAGGAAGAAGGTTCTCGAGTGTCAACAAAAAAATTATCTTGTGCAAATAAACAGAAGAGATGGATTATCCCGCGTTGTTTGCGCAGGGAATTGCTGGAATGCCTGCTCGCTGCAGCGCTCCCCGGAGCTGCCGGGGGCCCAGGCTGGTTTTCCACGGGTGGCTGGCTCCAGCCTGTCCCACCGTTTCCCTGGGCTCGCGGAGGGATCTGCCCCAGGTCACCTTCCCAGGCTGTGGTGTGGCCACGTGCTAAAGCAGTGCAGGGGGTTCAGCCCCTCGTGTTGTGTGCATACCCAGGGGCATCTTCTCCTTCTGTTCTTGGGTGAACCACAAAGGTCAGACCTCCAGCATCCCTGCTTCCCTGCCTCCTGCCTTCAGCCTTCCTGAAATCTCTTTTCTAGGAATAAAGGCTAAGATCAGAGTGAGATCTAGCCAGGATGCCCAAAGACATGCAAGAGATAAAGAGCTAAATGCAAGGTAATGCTAATGCTCTCCAGGCAGAGGCTCTCCAGGCAGAGGATCTCCAAGCACTTCCCAGGCAGTCCATTGTCACTGCAGTGTCAGGAGAGGATTGGGGCTGACACCCACAGCTTTGCCAGAGGGCACATCCCAGAGGGCACGTGGGACCTGGTGCTCAGGGAGGTTCAACCTTTTGTGTTTGAGGAGGATTTGGTGATGATGGGAAGCCCGGGTGGTGCGGGAGAGGTGGAACTCTGCATACGGGGGGGATCCCATGACATGACAATGCCACACTATGATGATCCATGCCATGCCAATCCCATGCCATGATGCCCCTGCTTGCTCTCAGTCATTCCATTCCTGGCTTCACCTTCACCTCTTGTCCTGGCAGAAGGAGTTTCACTGTGCACTCCCCAGCCATGAAAACTTCCCTCCTGTCACATTTCCCTCCACCCTTCCACAGCCACTCGGTACTGGGCGGAATGGAGCATCTGTCCTGGAGCCAAGGCTGGATTCCAGCCTTGTTTAAGTTCAGGTTGGAGCCTCCGGCCAGACCTGAGCTGTGGCAGGTGGCAGGGGACACGTATCCCCATGTCCATGGCTGTCTGCTGCTGGTGAGTGTTCTGCAGGGCACAGAGGTGTTTTAAAGGGTGCAGAGGTGTTTTAAGGGGCACAAAGATGTTTCCAAGGACACAAAAACATTTCAGGGGGCACAAAGATGTTTTAAGGATGCAGAGATATTTTAAGGGGTTCAGAGAGCACAGCCAGGCCCTGGCTGACACACGGCTGCCACGGCCCAGCACACGCGCGTTGGGGAGGAGTCTGTCTGCAGCAGGGAGGAACAGATCTCTCAGGTCCTCAGCTTTAATATCCTCTGGATTAATATCTAGGAACTACACATTTATGGGAACCCAAGTACACACACACAAGTACAAACCTGCACATGTGGCAAGTGAGGGGTGATCAAGCACAGGCCCCTGCTCTGCTGGCAGGGCCAGGCAGGCACAGGGCAGGGCCAGGGAGGCACAGGGCAGAGCCGTGGAACTGGAGAGGAGCAGGAAAGCAGCCCCGGCTCATTTGTTTTTCGTGACATCATGGCCTCCTCTGGCTTTTTTCACAGTTTTCCTCTGTTGTATTTAATAGACTTAATGGATCACACAGCACTGTAAGAACAACAGACCTTCAATGTTTTTATTAAAGCCATCTACAAAAATCCCTCTGTGCTCGAGCTTTCCTGCGGGGTGACTCCGCTGAGATGCTGTTTCCATTAAGGACAATTGTGGCGAATAAAGAAGGAATGAACAAACAAATGGAAAAAGGGAAGGGGAGGGAGCAGTGGAACAGAGAGAGCTGCTGCTGGGAAGGGGGTGACGCTGGCCGTGCCCCCCTGCCCATACTTGACTGTCCCCCAGCCTGGCATGGGGGGCAGTGGCAGGGCCTCCTGCAGAGCCAGACTGGTTTGGGGAGCGCGGATGTTGGAACTGCTGCCTCCATCCTCCCAGAGGGGTCACAGAGGGGAGACGCCGCTTTCACACCTGTCAGGTGGGGCTATTCCCTCTCTCCTTTGGAGCTGTGAGTGCTGGAGGGAAGGAGCTCTCCCAGTGCCATGTATGTGACTGTCACCACCCAGCCACTGTGGGTTCCTGGGTATCAAACCTTTCTGGCTGCAGGGCTGCCAAGCACTGAGCAGGTTGGTGAGTGCTGTGCCAGGTGCCACCAGAGAGCCACAGACTTTGGTTGGCAGTTTGTGGGTCTGTCCCTTTGCTCACATGCTGGGGTGGAGCATGAGCACCAGGAAAAGCAGCTCTCCAGCCCTGGTGATGGAGCATCCATGTGGGACCTGCTAGTGCTTCAGTGTGGGCTGAGGGGACAGCAGCAGGGAACGTCATGGCCACTGAGACGCCATTGAGAACCCTTCTCTGTGCACTGGGACGTGGACCATCACCAGGGAGATCTACCAGGACAGGGAAAGGGGAGCTGTGTCCAGCCCCAGCCCACATTCCCCGATGTGCAGCTGGGCTCTGGAGTGGCTGGGAGAGGCTCTGAGCCTGTGCCCACTCGGTGATGTTGGACCAGCATCTTTGTAACCCAGCTGGAATCAGCTGGGTCTGCCCAGCACAGCCCAGTCCCCCCTGATCCTGAGCTGGTCCCACTGCCTGGCCCAGTGGATGTTCCGAGGCCAAGCAGGGCAGGAGAGATGGCTGCAGTGGCGTGTGTAGGATGGCCTGTGCTCCCCCTCAGCCTGGCAGGGAGAACATTCTCCTCCATCTGCCAAAAGACTCTCAGCTTACCTTCTGCTGCTTTGATCCTTTTTCTTTCCCAAAACTGATACCCAGACATTTCATTTTGTGGGTGCTCAGAGTTCAAAAAGGTCTGGAAAAGCCCTTCTGTCTCTGCAGGACCCTGGATCTCTTGTCTGGCTGCAGCTGTCAGCAGCCCCTGCCTGCAGTCCCAGCCCGGACACGGCTCTCTCCTGCCACATGGGGTGGGGAAAGTGAGGGACACTCCAGAATTCCTTTGAAGGGGAGATGTCAGATTTTAACCGGAGCTTTGAACCTTCCTCTGAAATCCCAGGGAACCTGACCCGGCCGATCCCATCAGTCAGCACACACATCTCCAGCTCTGAAATTCACTCTTCCGTGAGTGCCACCATCCCAAGGAGCCCGATGATGGATGAAGCCTGTCAGTCCTGCAGGTATTTGGGTTGTGAGAGCACCCTGAACACCCAGGGTCCATCTCAGGACATCAAATGTCACGGCCTCTGGATGGCAGGAAGGGAACCACACAAAGGACAGGAAGGGAAGCACACTAACACTGTGGGTGGGTTGATGGTTGATGAGCTGGTCACTTGGTTACTCTGGGGCTGTTGAAGGCACTTGGCATGTGAGCCCCTTGGGGACACCGCAGTGCTGAGCAGGAGCAGAAGCCTCTGTGCCACCCCAGGTGGCCAAGGGAAGGTTTTTCGGGCCCAGCCTGGAAGCACGTGCTGCAGGTCGGTGTCTGTGTTTTTATTTTCCCAAGGAGTCTCTTTCCGTCTCGTTACCCTGTGCTCCTTTGTGCACCCTCAGACACCACGGAGTTCTCCTCGAGGGTTTGACAGACACGGGCAAAGCTCTCTGATTTATGCCATTCTGACACTTGCTCGACTGTAACACCTGGAGAAGCCCATCCTACCTGCCCTGCCAGAACTGTTCACTCAGCCCTAAATCAACAGAGACGCTTCTTGCCTGTGCATGCCTCTCGCAGCTCGCAGAGCAGCTCCGTTTGTGCGTGTTCCCCGTAATGCGCTAAGCTTCCCGACATGATGTTTAGCACATGTTCCCTGCTCTGCCCGCCCGCTCAAAGGCAGCCTTATAGTTTGCAAATGGGATGAAACCACTGTGCGGCCCCGCGCCTTGGCCGAGCTCCCGCCCCGCGCCGCGGCTGCCAGAACCTTTGCCGCACCTTCCAAGTCATTATGTGTAGTCAAAAGCCTGCCAGAAGGGCTGGGAGGATAAAAGAAAGAAGGGAAAAAATAAAACAGAACCGAAAACCCCCTAATGCACGTGAAGGAGCGGCAGAGTAAGCGAGGCATGTCCTCCATGGAGCGCTGCCCGCCGCTCGCCGTGCGCTGCCTGCTCCAGGTGGGTCTCCTCCTACGCTGGCCTTTTGGGGAACAAAAGCCGTGCTTGCCCGGGGAGGAGAGCTCCGTCCCCCCTGGGTTTGTCTGGGACGACTGCCACCATCAACAAACCGAGATCAGTGACGAGAAGCTCGGGGGGATGTGTCGGGGCAGGCTGGGAAGCGCGGAGATGTGGCTCGGCCCCGCGCAGACACTGGGACCGTATCGTGGGGATCAGGAAACGCCTCCGAGGAGCTGATGAGTGCGGATACAAAGAGCTGTGGTTGTCTGTGTAAATAGGGAACCGCAGCCAAGAGAAAGGATCAAAGCTGGGATATTCACCCGAAGCCGCAGACCTCTACTCCGGGCTGGAGGAAAGCGCCGGTGCTTGCCCCGGGCTGTCAGCGAGGGCACGGGGCAGCTGCCGAGGGGTGGGACAGAGGGACGGGTCTCATGGCCCTCCCACTTGCTCTCGTGGTTACAGAGGTGGCGGCGATGCCTGAACTGCCCTCGGGCACCGGTGGGACCGAGGCACCTGCCAGCAGCGGGATCGGCCTCTCGCGGGTGACAAAGGAGGGGACAGCGAAGAGGGACAGGGTGAGACAGGCTGTGAGGAACAGGACCAGTGGAGAGAGGAGATAACGAGCAGAGAGAGCCGCCACGCTCCTGCCGATGCAGCCGGTCCTCCGAAACGACTGCTCGGTGTTTTCCCGGCTCCCACCATCAGGAGAGGCTGTGCGCTCACCAGGGAGCTCCGCTCCCGCTCTCTCAGCCAAGGGAACGGGATATCTCTGCCCATATTGGCACCTCCCTCTCCTTTTGTTTCTTTTCTCCGTCCTTTTCAGTTCTGCCTGCACTGGATGCGGTATTTCGGGAAGCAGAGCCCTGCACTGTGCGAGGAAAGCGCTTTCCAGCCCGGCTGCTCTGCCAGGATCAGGAGCGGTGGCTGCTGGCACTGCCCGTGCCTGCGGCTCATCTGCTCCGAGGAGCTGCTCCCGCCGCAGCTGCCGGACGCCAGCGGCCCCAGCCACCCCTTGCTGGAGGTCCTGGACTTCTCCCAGTGACCTGGAGCTGTTTGCCATGTTCCTGCACAAGACCTAGATTTTAATGCCAACTGAGCAGCTGTATAAATGTTTTGTGACATTTCGGAGACAGAATGGATCGTGCTGCTCAAACCTCCTCTTTCTGAGCGCATTCAAATGGTACCTTTTCGGTTTCAGGGAACTTTGTTTGCTTTAAAGGCTTTATGATCATTTCCAGCGGAGGCCTCAGACAGCCAGCCTGCCGCAGTCCTCCTTCCCAGGACATCCTGCAGGCCAGCGCTCCCTTTTTCTCTGTGGGGTGGCCTCCACCACAGCCACACTCCTCTGCATTCAGAGCTTCCTAGGGGCTTCAAACTCTTCCCAATCCTGGAGCAGCCATTCTAGTTATTAACAGCCCTTTCGGAACACACACAGCCCGCTGCAGTGTGTGCCTGGCCCACGGGCTCTGGGCTACCTGAAAAAGAAAAGCTAAAAGCATTGCTGAATTTGTTAATTGGCACAAACTGCAAAACTCCTCTGTGGAGATTCTGCCATCTTATTTAATGAGACCATTCCCTTGGCCTCAGGCAGAAGGGAAAGACCCCAGACACCTAATGAGCTTCACAAAGGCTGGTGAGTTAATAGAGCTCAGTGTGTCGACTGGAAAAATTAACTTTAAAATCAAGTCTTCTGCAGTAAAAGAAAATGGTTTGAGGTCTGGAAAAGATCACAGGCGCCCAGTACACCCAGGAGAACCAGCCATGGTGGTACCTGTGTGACAGGGACATACCATGGAACTGGCACAGGTTGCCCAGAGAAGCTGTGGCTACCCCGTTCTTGGGAGTGTCCAAGGCCAGGTTGGATGGGGCTTGGATCAGCCTGGGATGGTGGAAGGGGTGGGACTGGGTGAGCTTTAAGGCCCCTTCCTACCCATTCTGTGACTCCCTGCTTCTATGATGAGTGCTCTCACCATAGCAAAGCCGCTGCTGTCACCTCTGGCTCCTCAGCTGGGAGAGAATAGTAAATATTGCAGCATTTAACAGCCCCTTTTCTGTGCTTCAGAGCTTCAGGGAAGAATACATGTTCATAATTGTGCTTCCCAATATGAAGTTCTCTCTTACCTGGGGTCTGGCCTAAAAGGCAAACTCCCTTCCTGCCCCGTCCCACACGGTAATTTCCAAGTAGTGAGAAATCTCACTCCACGCTGGCCTCTCCTTGTCTAAAAACAAACAGTGCCTCGATGCTGATAAGGATTTAAACCCAACTAAACAGCAGTTTCTTTTTGCATGAGAACTACAAATTTAGTGCACTACGTGCTCTCAGAAAAGAGGCACGAATTGGTCAAAATTTCCTTCCAGATCCGTGCACACACAAGGACTGATGTGGCCGGATGATGAGGGTGTTAAAGCCAGCTTTCCCTCCCTCCTGGCAGACACCAGCTTATTCTTTACTCCAAATCCTTACAGTTCATTTTTTAAACCTCTTGAGCAACTTATCTTTCAGTATCTCTCTTTGGAGCCTCCCATTCATCACAGCTAATTGTGGGCTGCCAGCACCCAGAGGGGATTCTGCAGCTCAGGCTGGTGTCACGGTCTGGTGGATGGCATGAGGGGAATGGCCGAGGCTGGGCTGGCATTTATCATCTCGGAGAAGAGTTTGCTTAAAAAAATAAAAAGGCAGAGCCTGGATGGATGAAACTGAGTCAAGGGCCCACACAACAAGTCTGCAAAATCCTACAAGGGGAAGGAAAACCATTCCCTTCTTTTCCCGCAGATTGAGAAGCACTGAAATTCCTTGGAGCGGGACATGGCAGGGACAGAAGAAGCTGCAGCCCCTGGCAGTCCCCAGGCTGCCTCATTGTTTCTACAGATTCCCTGAGAGAAGCATTAAGGCCTTTGGTGTTTTGGGCTTTTTTCCCCCATCCACTTCAATAGAGAAGGGGAACAAGGTTTTATATCCTCTTCCCAATACCATTTCATTGAACCACCTCTCAGGAGGAGGAAACTATCTTCAGCTAAGTTTTATTTGGAAGGAAGAAATAAGCACTTTGATAACCTCTTTGATATAATGGAGGATGTTGATTTCTACATTTTTTTAATATCTCATGATAGCTCTTAATCTCCAAATGATTGTCAGACTCAGTTAAGAACAGGGGAGGAAGCAAAGTGCCCGGGGGTCCTGCAGCTGGGACAAGGCAGGTTTATCACTGCACAGGAGGTGCTTTAGCCCTGTCCTTAAGGAGCTCTGTGTTCAGACGGATTTTCCACCACTGCCTTGCTCCATGGCCTGAGCAGCCTCCCCCCAGCCCGGGATGCCATCCAAACTCATCCCTGACACCGTGCCCAGGACTGTTCTAGGTCCTCAACCACCCAGGCCAGGTTGGTGCTCCGTGCCTGAGGGCAGGTGTTGGGATTCATGGGACATCCATGGGGATAAAGAGATTTCTCCCACCTCCCTTTGGGTCTGGAGAATGTGTTCAGAGGCAGAGGCATCCCCTCTTCTGGGGTGAGCAGGGGGAGCAGAGCACCCCGAGCCCGGCTGCCTCCAAACAGCCGATGGCAGCCAGAGCACTGGGAGCAGCTGCAGAGGGTGGGCAGGGAAGAGCCCCAAACCAAGCCAGAAAATCCAGCCTGGAGGTGAAAAAAAGGCAAAACCCACAGAGCTGAAAGGCAGAGTGCAGCAAGAGAGAGTTACCAGGAGATTTTGAAACACAAAGCCAGAGCCAGCCCAGAAGGAATGTACACAGAATGCATGAAAATCTCTTCTCCTCCTCCGACATAGAGCGTTTTGCAGCGCCTCAGCCCCAGTGCCTCATGCCTGCCTTCCCTCTCCTGTGGCCGTGGGGAGGGGGCCGAGGGCAGGGCTGCAGGCTGCCAGCCATTGATGTCTTCTCCAAAGGCACCACAAGCTTTCCTCTCTGCTCAAAACCCTAAAGAAAATTGCAGAGGTTCACCCAGAGCATCCTCAGGCAAAGGGAAAACAAACCCGGAGCTCCCGGGAGGACCCGCAGCCTGGGCACCTCCCTGTGCTCCCCACAGTGAGGACATCCCAGGGTTATCCACAGCAAGGGGGTCCCAGAGACAGCCAGGGTTCACTCCCTGGGGATGTGGCAGGGATGGGCAAATCCCCATGGCCACAGCCCAGGGAAGGTAGCAGCCAGAGGTGACATTATTTTTCAAAGCATAAAACCTGCCCTCATGAGGTGCCTCATTCCCAAGGAGAACTCCAAAACTCTTCCTTTCTACCCATTTCTCCCTGTCCAAGGACACTGGGTGGTCCAGGCAATGCTTGGTGAAATACCAGGAGCAAACCATGCTTGGAAAAGGCTCTTCTGCAGATGGCTACTCCCTGAGCTATCCATGTGTTCTAGATGGGATGAGCTCTCCAGACACTGCACCATCTCTGAACCATCCAGGCATTTTCTCCTGCTTGGTCACGCCCTGTCACCTGAGCCAGTGCTGGGGTCCCAGCACCCACCTGGCTCCTCTGCCCACCTCACCTCTGTGTAGGAAAACCCCAACTCCATCACCCCAGTCAGGCCATAACCTCGTTTGACCTTTCACTCTGAGCAGCACTATGAGTTGGTAACAATCCTAATCCATCCTTTTGGTACTGAACTTCCAGCATCTCTCTCCCTTAAAATTCCCTGGAGGCCTCTCACAGGCGTGGAGCTGATGCCATCTCCCCATTGTCTGACCACAGCAAAGACTTAAAAGCTGCTGTTCTGAAACATTTTAGCAAGAAAGAACATTATTAACAGCAAGATGATAAGACTTGCATGCTTCAAAGGCAGGAGACATGAATGATTCCTTTTCCTAAAGAATGAAACCCAATGAAAAAGCAACATTTCCTTCAGAGGCAAGAGCTCCTTCTCAGCCAAAAGGAGGACAGAGAACGGCACGTTCCAATGATCCCGAGCGAGGAGGGCTCTCCCTGCACCCCTGCATGGAGGGTCTGCACTGCATCCCCTTGGTCTCCCCTCCGGAAGGACGGGAGATCGGCACTGCAGAGTGAGGCTGATGGATTTTTTTTGCCAGGAGGCCTTTAGGATAAAAGGAAAATCCCACTTAGCAGAAGTTATGAATTTCCCAAAGTCAGGCTATTGGCACAGGCAGGAGGATGGGAAGTGCTGATTATTAATGGATGTGTTGAATTGCTTCCTCCCCAGGCTGTCCCCGAGATGTGCGGGAGGAGCTGCCCAGCGGAACATGGAGCAGGTTCTTCTCTTCCCAGGGCATCCATGGGGTGGTGGCATTAACCACAGGGCACCGGCCAGATCTCACCTCCCTGCAGCTGAATTCCCAGGGGGGTGCTCACACAGAGAACAGCCCTGCTATGGGCAACCCAACCTTCAACTGGGCCACCTCCGAGGAGAGGGGTGGGTTTGTCTTCTTCTGTCTCAGGGCAATAGTGGAAGAACTTAAGAGTTCCAGTGCTTAAAGGAGCTCCAAGAGATCTGGAGTGGGACTTTGGACAAGGGCCTGGACAGATAGGACAGAAGGGAATGGTTTCTCAGTGCCAGAGGGCAGGGTTAGATGGGATATTGGGAAGGAATTCCTGGCTGTGAGGGTGGGGAGGCCCTGGCACAGGGTGCCCAGAGAAGCTGTGGCTGCCCTTGGATCCCTGGAAGTGTCCAAGGCCAGGTTGGATGTGGCTTGGAGCAGCCTGGGATAGGGGAAGGTGTCTCTGGCTGTGGCGGGGGGTCGGATGGGATGGGCATTAAGGTCCCTTGGTCTTCCAACCCAACCATCCTGTGATTCCATGATTCTGTGAACATCATCCCAGAACAACCATGGAGATTGTTCCATGGGGACAACCATGGGGTGCCCAGCCCCTCAGCCCCTCCCAGCACCCCAGAGATGCTGCCTCAAGCTGCCAAAGCCCACGAGGCTGCGGGGCACTTGGAGCTGGCCAGGCTGGGGGCACTTGGAGCTGAGCCAGCCAGGTGAGGCAGGAGCAGCTGCTCCCCGCCCTGAGGAGCCTGCCCAGCACACACTGAGCTGTTAGGGACAAAACCTGTTGCCTGGGAGGCAGAGTTCCACCTGCGGGCTCCGATGGATGGAAAGTGTTTAAATGAGAGTGCAGAAGCCCCGGCACAGCCAGCCCAGCACTCCTCCATCCCTGCATTGATTTATTCCCTTCTCTGCCGCCCTTAATGCTCCTCTCAGCTCTGCGTGGCTCAATGCAGCACAAATTAACAGAGCCCACAAAAGCCCTCCGAAGCCATTCCCCTGATTAACAGGTCTGTAGTGCTGAAAGATATCTTCATTTTCATAACCTGGCACTGAATGGATGGCAGCCATGGAACTGCAGCACGTCATTCCCCAAAGGGAGGAGTGGCACGGATGTTTCTATGCTGTAGGAATTGCCAAAGATTGAGACAAATGACTCAAGAATCAAAAAGGGGAATGAGGAAAGCTGCGGAAGGAAGGACAAAATGCTGCTAGGGACTGAGGGGTGGGCAGTGATGGCCCTGAGTGTGACCGGCCACAGCTCTGTCCATCCCTCTGGGCTCTGCCCCAGGGCTGGCCCAGGGGCATTGGTGGCTGCAGCTGCTTGTGTCCCTCTCTCGGGAACCAACACATCCATCTGCAGACAGCAGGGCAGTGACACTCGTGTCCCTTGGAACCACTAAATATGAAGCTGGAAAATACCTCCGAGCTCACCGTGTCCAACCCTTGTGCAGTCCCAGGACTTACACAGCTGCTTTTGCCACATCACTGGAGTTTTCTTTTCCTTCCTGGCCATGGTGAAATCGCCGGTGCTGGAGGGGACCCCAGGTGCTCTTGTGTGGTGCCTCCAAGCAGTGTCACTGCCCGGCAGTCCTGCCCGGCTCCCACCCAGGGGACAGCTCCTCAGATGGACCCCTGAGTGGCAGCCAGGCTGTGAGCAGAGCAGGGGGGAGCAGCAGTGTGGGGCAGCACTGCGTGGCTGTTCCCAGGTCCTCACAAAGCTCCATTTTTGCTGTGTTACCAGCACTAAAACCCCAGGACATGCTGGGATTCGTTCAGGGTGAGAACCCCTCGTGCAGGGTCTGGAAGCTGGGCTTAGGCCACTTAGTGGCTCTCCAAGCACTTGACCCTGGGATTTAACGATTTACTGGGCCTGGCTGCACCTCCTGCATCTCTCCAGAATTATGCAGAGGCTGTTCTGTGCTCCAGAGGAATGATGGGGGCGGGGAGTGACCCTTCCAGCTGTCCCCTGTGCTGGGACTGGTGCAGCCCCACTGGCCACGTTTGCTGCTGTTCCCCCTCTGCGGCCGCATCCTCACCCCAGATAACCCCAGCCAAGGGAGGGGAGGAAAAACTCCGGAGCCAGATAAAGACAGACGGATTATAAGGTGTTTATGCTTTTGCAAAATTAAAGTCTTGAAGGTGAGACAGGTTTACATTGGCACAGAATTAATGGTTTGATGCAGCACAAGGGGACAGCGAGAGCAGGGAGCGGGGCCATCCATCAGCACGCGCCGATGGCACAGGGGAAGGAGATGCCGGCATAAATCAGGCCCTGTGCAGGAAATAAGCAGGATGGATGACAGGCAGGAGCTGGTGATCTGTTATTCCCACCGTGCCAGAAGATGCAGGAAATGCGGCTGGGTGAGTTCAGGTCTCACTCCAGCCCGGGAGTGCTGGGTGGCTCTGGTGGGATGAGCCTTCCCTGCACTGCCAGCTCTACGGATGGGGCTGCAGAGCAGCTCTGTGCTCACCCCACAGCCTGCACGGGTGCTCACAGGCTGAGGCAGAGCAGGGCCCAGGGGCTTCAGCCCCTCTCTGGAGGTGTCAGTGCCAGCTGCCATCTCCACGTCCTTGAAGAGCTGAGCCCAAACAGAAGCAGAGGAGGTTTTCCTTCCCTGGAACAGCAGCTGAAGGGGATTAGGGGTCCCTCACTGATCCTTCTGGCATCTCTGCATTGTTCTCCCTCCCTGTCAGGGTGTTCCAGCTCTGCTTTGGGAATGTGGGCACTCTCCTGAGGGAGATGAGACAGGATCAGGGCTGCTCCATAGGCTTAGGCTCATCTCTGGTGTGCAGTTCCCTAATTTTAAGACTTTGGGCTCAGTTTCTCTGATTATTCTCCGGACCTCCCCAGCAGTTCCTGGTGCCGCTCTGACTTCAAAGGGAAATGAGACCTTACATGTTTAATTGAGGCAAATTTCCTCCCTGTTGTCGGGTCAGCGAGGGGGGATTAATGGGGGCCAAGGCTCAGCCCTCTGGGGACACCCAAACATTTCAACACATGGGGCAACCCTGGAAGGTGGAAAACAGGCAATAGGGAGCTGGAGGTGACCAGGGCTGATCAGGAGCAGCTGAGACACATAAATCTCTCCAGCCATCAAGAGCTGCAACCTCCCCCCACCTCTTTATTTAGGCTGTGTTTTTGAATGTAACCTGAAGCAATTAAGCTCTTTCATCGGATGTCCTGCCTTCAATTTACCTCCTGCTTAGCGATATCACGGGCAAAGGAAGGACGTGAGAGGCTCCCATAGCCTTGTGCGGGGCTGGATGTGGGCAGAGACAGCTCAGGTGAGTCCTGCTGTCCTGGTCCGTCCCGGCAGCTCCGTCACCTCCAGCAGCAGCCCTCACCCCAGGGTAACCTCTCAGGAGGGCAACACAGCTGCTGGGATCAGCCTGGGTGCCTCAGACACTGTCCCCCCATCTCCCCTCCCCTCTCCTGGTGCCTGTCCATGCCATTCCCGGGGGATGAAGAGGAGTTGTAGCAAGGAGGGACGAGGTGTCCCCATGGGACACTCCCCGGGAGGAAGGGGAACACCCCAGCCCTGCCGAGCTCCTGCCGCGCTCAGCCCTTCCCCCTGCACCGACGCAGAGCCAGTGACGGATTGTGCCTCACCCGGCAAGGATGTGAGACGGAGTTTGTTTGGACAGTTTTAGGGTCACTTCCAGGCTCCTGGAGATCCAGCTGCTGTCAGCAGCCGGCGACGAAGCCCCGCGGGGCCCCGACCTCTGCTCCTGGAGGTCCCACCCCCGGGGCCGCGGTGCTGACACCTCCCTCCTGGTTTGGGGAGGAATTTCGGATGGGTTTTCCCCCACCGGCCCACCCCAGCCCCCGAAGGTCTCCTGCTGGCAGCGCTGGGATGCAGCTGGTCCCAGCAGCCATCCCTGGTCCTCACTCCTACCGTGACCAAAGCAGAGGGGACAATCCAGCCCCGGTGGGATTTGGGATCGCTCTAAAGGATTTCGGATCCCACAGCATCACTGCCTGCCACTGTAAAGGCAGCGAGTCTCACTCTTGTGAGCGGCCCCGGGCAGGACGCGGTGCCATTGCTGCGCCAGCCCCGCGGGGAGAGCGGGCGGGGGGCGCGGGGACCGAGCTCTGCAGGCAAAGCCCCCCTTCCCTTATTTGAGTGCTCAGCCCCTGCTGCGAGGCTGAAGCCCACGAACATTAACCCTGAGGCTATAAAACCTGACTCGGTGTTTAACAGCCACACGGCGAGCTACAGCGAGCCGAAAAACTCCGCGGAAATTCCCAAGCCAAGGACTGCGACTGGAATTAATTAGTTCTTGCTCTGACAACCTTTTCTGGTGCCACCAGGTGGTAACAACGTGCAGGAGCCGGCTGTCCCCTAACGCCACCCGGTCGCGGACAGCTGCTCTTAGGCACTGGTGGGTGGGAAAGAAATCCCTGTGCCTTGGGACATCGATCTCCAGGGAACAGCGGCGGAGCATAAATCCTCCCTGGAGTGTTGTATGGCGACGGGGGAATGCTTTTGAAGGATGGGGGGATCTTAGCTGCTACCGAATGTCAATTTTCTCGAAAGGCTTTTGGAGAAAAAGGACTTTGTATGAACCCCATGCACAGCGGTGCAGCGTGGGAGCCTCGGTGGCCCTGCCTTGACCAGCCACTGCGCTGACGGGGCCGTGTCCCCACTGTGCCTGTCCCCAAAACAGACAGCCACAGCACGGGGGGACGACCTGGGACATGACAGGTTTCCCTGGGGAAACCCCGAGCCTAGTCCCCCAAGCAGGGGAGGGAGGAGAAGGCAGGAGACGGGAAGGGCAGCAATGACCTCAGCGCTAAACACTCCACGATAAAGGTTCTTTCTGGGCTTTTCCCGAGCCCTGATCGCCCCCGAGAGAGCGGAGCCGCACAGGGCGCTTTTCATCCGCCGGTCCTGCCCGGCCCCTGCCCGCCTCGCTCCACCTCCCGCTGTCCTGCCTTTACTTCTTCAAGGCGCAAAAAAGTGAAAAACCTTTGATGCCAGGAAGCGACAGAGAATATTTTCTGTTCCCAAAATAAAGGATACAATTTTCTAAGCATCTCTCCTCCTGGGGCCCTCCCACCTTCCTCATCCCTCGCTCACTGCTCCTCCCGCCCCCGCTCCCTGCCCAGGTGAACTCCTGGGCCGAGCCGGTTGTCATCTTTTCAACACCTCGTTTTTCCCTCGCTCCGAGTGTGCCGGGAGCGGCTCTTACTGTTTACACACCTCCAGCTCTGGGCGGGAGGTGGAACAATCCCGGCTTTCATTCCATGGAGATGGAACCAGGAGATGGAGCAGCCCCGGCCATGGTACCCACCACAGCGTCTGGGATGGCCGAGCTGCTCCTCCCCAGGGACCCCCGCACTCCCCCTGGGCCAGGATACAGCTCCTGCCTCTGGGATGCTCCTCCTCCGCAGGAAAATGCCCAACCTGGCCCCTGGCTCGAGGTGATCTGGGACATCACCTGCCCATGGCCACTGGCACGTTCCTGGGTATCTCCTCACTGTGGAGGATCCCGTCCCTGGTATCCCATGGTGGTGCTGGTTGCAAGCTGAATTTACCAGGACTGGTGCAGGAGTGTGGGCTGGCAGCAGCCCCTGACTGAGCTCCCTGCACCATTCCGTGATTTATGAAAGGCTGAGCCCATCCCAGCCATCCCGAGCTCACCAGGGTCGGGGAAAGTGACCCCACTCCCCTGCAGCTGCAGCAGATCAGAGCCTCCGAGCTGGTAACTGGGAAGGAAAACTCTCCCACTCCTCTCCTCGTGTAGCAGGATTGTCTCCATCCCAAGGTTTCTCCCGGGGGCTGTGCTCCTGGAATTTCACACCTGTGTGTTTGCAAGGCTGTCCCGATGGAGTGTCCCCAGGTGCCAGCAGACACAGCACATCCCTGTGTGTGCGGGGCACATGGCCCACGCCCAGCCTGTGCCTTCTGCTTGTCCAGAGCCCAGGAATGTGTTGTTCCCCATGTCTTTGGCATCTCCTGAGCCCTGCTGAGCACTGCACACCGCGTGCTGTGGGGGGTTGAACAGACTGATCAGATGTGGGGGAGCTGGATGCTGAGAGCCCCTGAGGAGCTTCCCCCAGAGACATCACCCTGCTGCAGGTGGAGATGGGAGCACGGAGCCACCTGGGGCAGTGGGCACCGCTGGGAGCTCGGGGATGCCCGGGGCAGTGGTGGAGAGGAGAGGGAGTGACTCAGGGAATGAGATCTCTGTGCCAGACTCCTCCAGGAGTGACCTGAGAGCACCCCTGGCCCAGCAGTGGGTGCTGAGCATTGCCCCTGTGCCCTCCCAGGCCCCACAGAGAGAAATGGGCTGGTTCTGGCTTGGCTGCTGCTGCAGCTCCTTTATTCATTTATCATCAAAGTCCCATCTCTGAGACGTGACAGAAAACACACAGATGAGGGTAAGAAGTAAAGTTTGCTGAGCAGGGTGGGATTTCTGTGCTACTTGGGGGACTGTGTCCTACTTTCTGGTGTTTCTTTCCCTCTCTGACAATACTCCAAGGGCAAAGCCTCCGAGGACCCCAAGCCCTTGACCTTCTTCGTCAGGCAGAGCTGCTCAGACGCAGCCTCCCCGACGGACCCCGGCTGGTGTCAGAATCAAGGATGTTGATTGCATTCAGATTCTAATTTACTCAACTTGCTACTAGGAAGTCATCAGAAAAGATGGTTTAAAATCATTCAGGGAAAACTCAGAGCATAAAATTTTAATTGCCACCTTGTGAAATGAGGTTCTCCCGGGCAGGCCACTGAGCATTGCTGTGCTGGGGATGTTGGATGCTGTGATGGAGATGTTCCTCACCAGCTTGGCTGCTGTGGGCAGGAGGATGGAGATGGGGACAATCAGCTGCTGTAGCTGCTGCAGGATTTGATCCCTACAAGCTGTGTAGGGAAAACACCTTGCTGGACACCAGCAGCGGCCCTGGGTCAGGCACTCCAGGGACTCTGCTCCCATCAACACCCAAACCTTCATCCATTTAGCAAAACCCTTCTGACATCTGTAAGAGCTTCCACCTCCACCTCTGCAGCAGGATTGCAATAATCATGGTAACCTGGTTAATGGAATAATTCTGCTTGGTTTTGACTCAAAATTGCCCATGAACAGCCTTCGGTTTTGGTTATGTAGTTCAAAAAAGAGACTAAAAGACCCCTGGGTAGAGGCTGGTCCCTGAGCCTTGGGACTATGGAATGCTGGCTCTCCCTGGGCACGCACTCCAGCCATGGAGCCCCCCGGGGTCTGTGTTTGAACACTCATGTAAATCCATCCCAGATAACTTGTGAAAATCTCCTTTATCCTCTCTGGCCCTGCACAATGACCTGCACCCCTCACGTGCTGAGGGAACAGCGTGGGTGAGGGAGGATGGTGCCAGCACAGACACGGCCTCACTCCTCTGCAGAACATCATGAGTTTGCAACTGGAAACAGGAAAATGCCTGTGCCTCTCCACTCATCCTCCCTCTGAGCAGGCTTCTGGCCTTACACAATTATTTATGTGCTGGATGAGGCAAATCAAAGAACATTAAGGCGAGTCCAGCAGTAGAGAGCCAGATCTGCTGCCGGAGTGGGGCTGTGCTGGGCAATCCAACCCGCTCCCTGGTGCCTCAGGCACCCCTGTCACCCGCCAGCGTCCCCAGGTACCTCAGAACCCACAGATCAATACAGCCACACTCGGGCTGGAGTGTGAGTGTGTCCAGGACAGCATCGATCCCTCTCACCGCAGAGAGCAGAGTCTGTAATGGGCTGGGATGAGCCGGGGCTGACGGATCCTCGAGCAGCTGGAGATCAATAGCTTTCATAAAGCAGACTGAAAAATAGGGGAGAGGCCTAATGGCACCCGAGTGCTGGGCTACACTTACGCAAGAAAAACAATTTGAGGAGGACCAAATAGCAACATTGATCATGCCACTATTTCCCCATTTTTATCTTTCTTTGGGAAAGTTCTCAACTAACTCCAGATGCCACAAACCTTTATTGGAGCCCTGGTGCAAGCAGAGGCTGCACGTGGCATTGCTGCTCTTTGCATTCCCAGTGTGTTGTACTGCTTCGGCTTAACCCTTACTTTAGTCAGGAAAATTCCCTGTCACACCCTTGGACTGGAGAGAGAAAGGAGCATCTCCTGCACACAGGGAGAGGGGCAGAGGTGCTCTGCTCTTGCATTGCCCTGGTCTGGTGTCCACCCTGCCCCGTGCTGTGGAACAGCCCCACACCGTGTGCCCCACTCTCACTGGGACAGCTGGTGGGAGTTTCGGGGCTGAACACATCCCCTGCTGCCCAGGCACCCTCCGGAGCGCCAGGGGTTCTCCATCCCTGTCAGGGAGCCGAAGGCAGCCAGAGCTGCCCCGATGGCACCGCTGTGGTCACAGGACACGGCCCCACGGCAGCTCGCAGGAAGAGTTATGTGCTCAGGATTAACTCTGTGCTGTTCTTGGCAGCACCTGAGCAGATGATTTATCTTGGAATACACCTGCCTCATTTATTACTTTTTTAGAGGTCTGTTCTGCAGTTGTGGATAAGTTCTGCCAAACAATGCTGGGCTGGGGTTTTCTGTGGGATGCACCAAGCAGTGCCTGAAACCTGGGGCCATATCAGAGTCTGTGGGGAGTGTGTTCAGCTTGTCATGGACTTAATAAAGTTTATTGAGCCTTTGAGCCTTTAGAGTGTCTGATCCTTCATCAGGGCTTACAACTGAACTGCCACGGAAAATAAATTTGCTGCTCAGGGGCAGGTGGTGAAATCGCCACGGATGCTAGGGCAAGGCTGGCAGGAGTGCTGGGCAGAGAGGAGTGACCACAACGAGAGCTGGGTTATAGCCAGGGAATCTCAGCCTTTGAAGGCACAATTTGCATAAACTGCCATGGAAGTTACAGTAAGGTCAAAGTGATAAAACAGGACACAGTGGTTGGAAAAAGCAGTTCAGGAGAGATTATTCTGCCAGGTAAGGAAGAATCGTGGCAAGATTTGCTCAGTGGCAGTACCAGAGAGATGTCCTGAGACTGTGAGGTGGTGGAGAGCCCAGGGAGGCTCCAAGAAGCGAAGAGAGCATGGAATCATAGAATCCTAGGATGGGTTGGAAGGAGCCTTAAAGCCCATCTCATTCCACCCTCTGCCATGGGCAGGGACACCTTCCACTAGCCCAGGCTGCTCCGAGCCCCGTCCAACCTGGCCTTGGCATTTCCAGAGATGGGGCAGCCACAGCTTCTCTGGGCACCCTGTGCCAGGTTTTACCACCTTCATTTAAAAAAATATGTCCAATCTCACTGGACCCTTCTTCAGTTTAAAACCATCCCTCTTGTCCTATCAGACATGACAGGACATATTGCCCTGTTCAGTCATGGCTGAGAATGACGAAGGGGGATAAAACTGATGTTGGACAAACCCAACCCTCACCCTGCCTGCAGCCTCATGTGTTTCCTTGGACCTGGGGCTCTGTGCTGGTGTTTTGGTGAGTGAACAGATGCCCTGGGGACACTGTTCCCAGAATCCTGAGGCAGGAGGGCACTGCCAGAGCTCTTCTGAGCCAACCTCTGCATCAGCCTCCTCAAGGGCAGATCTGTCAAGCTGGAGAAATTCTGGGAGAAGTTCAGTCCTTCAAGACTGAAAATAACCCGGGCAAAGCCCCTTGTGAAATGTCTCCTCTCCATCACTTCAATCCCATCCACTCCACAGAGCCACAGGGAAAAAGAGCCCATCTGTTTGGAGTTTGCTTTGAAAAGGAAAACCTCTCCGGTTTGACAGCATCTCCCAGCGCCTGCTCCTCATCCGCTGATCTCTGCAACCTTGGCACACAGAGCATCTCGGCAACGATTTTTCAGCACACCCGAGTGCAGGAGAGAGCCTGATTTACAATTATCCTTCAGTTACAAAGGTAATTTTAACTGGGATTAGCTGATCCTGTAAAGTAATTGAAGCCAGGAGGTCTGGGGCTGCTGTGCTGTTATTATCACCAGATGCCATCGGAGAAACAAAGGGTGAGGGCTGTCTCCAGAAGTGCTTCTCAAAACCTTCCAATTCCATCTCTCCAGGTATGAAGGGAGGGAGGAATCTGACAGGCAGGGAGAGGGGGAGAGAAGTGTAGGGATGAACGAGCAGTGATCCTAAATGGATCAGGATGGACAGAGGGAAGGTCAGAGGGGCTGTGAGGAAAAGGGCTGCTTGTGGGCTCAGCTCCTGCCCAGGGGCCTCTCTCCAGCTGACTCTGACTCTGGAAGGGCTGTCTCAGAAGCACTCATTATCCCTTCTTTTAGATAAAGAAACCATCCTGCAATTATGTGAAGGAACCCCCACCTACCCTCACCCTCTTGAGATACTTTGATACGTTCACAAATGCTGCAGCTGCACTTGGGGTCACCAGCCCAGCTGGCACCCCTGGCCCTCGCTGCCAACTCTCCCCAAATCAGAGAGCCCTTGCTGTCTCTCAGGACACCAGTGCTGCTGTCCCAGCTCAGCCTGGAGTGGGGCTGCTGACCTGGCACTGGCCCCAGCATGTCCCTGCAGTGAGCACCGGGTTGTGCAGGAGTTCACTTAATTGCTTGGAGAGATTTTGTCTCCTCTGAGAAATCACCAGATCCCACAGGTGATGGTTGGTGGGAAGTAGGAGCAAGGGCAGGAGTGTGGGGAGCACAGAGGGAAGGGCTGGGAGCTGCCCCCAGGCACGGCAGGGTCCGGCCACCAGCCTGGCAGAGCCACCCTGGGGCACATCCCAGGAGCCACGGGAACATCCGGCTGCAGCAGCTGGGTTCTCTGCAGGGGCTCAGCTGGCACCTGCTGCTTGGGTTGCCCAAATTGCCGCCGTGTGGCACCACCCGGGTGGCATCACTGCCACGCCTGAGGGTGGTGTAGCTAAAGTGCCTTCAGCTGCCAGACACCCCCAGTGCAAAGTGGGAGCAAGGCACTGCTCTCACAATAACAGTCCAAGATGTGTTCAATAGAAATATGCCTGCTTGTTCGGTAAAACAAGTGAAGTTTTAGGACTGCTCAAGTGCAATTAAAGCTGTCATGTCACAGATGTGGGGGACAGTCCTGTGTAATCAGATTACAGCAATTCCCTCACAGGACCAGATCAGATCCTAAACTACATGTCAAGGTCCCTTCAACTCCACACCGGAGGGAGGAAAAACCCCAAACACAATCAGGAAGAAAGCACAATAAAAAGGAATTGCTTCTGCTGGGATTGCAACCAGCAGCGATCGCTGTGATTTGCACTAATCAAGGCCAGCCCAGCCCTGTCTGCTGGAATTATCTCTCTCACTAATCCCCAATGTGTTTCCTATTTGGGCTCTTCTGGGCTTCCCTGTGGAGCAGCCTGGGTGAGCCCAGGGTGGGACTGGCAGGGCTGGAGCCCTCCTTCCATGAGGAACACCTGGGACCACTCCATGGACACTGGGGCTGTGCAGAAGGGTGACAGGGACTGTCACCCCTGGGGGCAGGGGGATGCTCCCGCTGGGGGCCCCCACGTCCCAAGAGCAGGAGCATCCCAGCGCCCAGATGGTTCAGCTCCCTGTGGCTCCCAGAACTTCTGGTCTCTTTTTTTAAGGTCAGAGCAAGGACCTGTGTCCCCCCAGAGTGCTGCTGGGGCAGAGGGTGGCTGAGACGCAATCAGGAACCTTCCCCAGCAGCACAGGGAAAGGAGCAGGACCATCCTGAGGTGTCCTGTTATCCTCATCTTTAACCAGGGGCAGAGGGAACGAGGGACTGTATAGGTAAACCTTTATGGTCATTTAGTTCTTCATAAAAACTAATTTGTTTCCAGCACAAAACCATTTGTCATGGAAAAAGAGAATA
Source organism: Platysteira castanea (assembly GCA_013397175.1). Classification (NCBI taxonomy): domain Eukaryota; kingdom Metazoa; phylum Chordata; class Aves; order Passeriformes; genus Platysteira; species Platysteira castanea. The sequence continues at coordinate 25,388 of VYXC01002580.1, read as the reverse complement.
AAAAATAAAAGAAAGTGAAAAAAGGAAAAGAAAAGGAAAAATAAATACAGGAATGTTCCTGAATGACAAAGGAAAGGCAGTTTCTGCTGCTCCACTGGCAGCACTGCTCTGTCCTCTCACCCCTCTGGCTCCACTGTGCCCATGAGTAAAACAGCTCAGTGTTCCCAGCACCTTCTCCATGGCTGGGGCAGCAACACAGTGGGAACGTGGGTGTCACCACAGTGGTACGGGTGACAGACTTGGTGGGTGTCCTAAAAAATAAAAGAAAGTGAAAAGGTGTGCCCCTGCATCCCTTGGTGCAGCTCCACAGGCTGCCCTGGGAAGCCCCTCTGTCCCTACCCCTCCCATCCATCCTTACTGGGATGTTTATTTGGCCCAAACACGGGCTGGCAGTTTGAATTTGTGTTATTCCTTGTTCGTTATTCTTGACCCTGAGCAGTTCCAGCCAGTGACTCGGGGAACACAAACCCTGTGGTGGCCTCTGGGCACAGTGTGCCCGCTGGGGACGGNGGCAGCCCCATGCAGCCCCAGGTGACACGTGGGGGTCTGGGGGGGGCTTAGCTGGGGGGCCACGCTCTGGGGCAGCCCCATGCAGCCCCAGGTGACACGTGGCAGAGCCCGGGCTGGAGTGAGCAGCCGTGGTGGCTTGTGTGCACACCCAGCAACATGTGAGTGGTCACGGACATCAGGAGGGATCACCCAGGCTCTGGGACAGCTGGGAGGGGTACCAGGAGGTGTGGGAGCGGGAGGGGTGATGCCCCTGGGAGCACTCAGTGCTCTGGGCTGGGTGACAAGGTGGGGGCTGGTCACAGGTTGGACTCAATGATCTTAGAGATCTTTTCCAACCTCAGTGATTCTGGGATGCTGTGACTGATCCAAAAAGGGCTCTGCGCAGCTTAGCGGGACTCCAGGTGGGTCCTGGCTTGTGTTCATTTGACATGGTGGGTTTGGCTCTCTGCTGGCCAGCGGGGCCAGGTAATGACCCCATTGCCAATTCTGAAATAACCCAAACAATTCTCACTTTGCCAAGAGGCTGCGCATCCCACTCAGAACTCAGATCCAGGAGCTCCAGCACAGCATGAGCTGGAGCCAGAAGCAGCCTTCCTGCAAGAGAAACTCCCCTGTGTCCCTGGGGAGGCAGTGCCAGGACAGGGGACTTTTCCTTTTTGTATGGAAAGCTGGCAGGTACAGGAGCCACCTGCACAGAGAGTTCTCCAAGGGCACTCAGTCCATCCAGTACAACCCTTTGCCAAAAAAAAAAGAATCAGGTAAGCCCAATCTGAGATGAATTGAAGGGAAGTGTGATCCATTCAGCGGAGGAGTGTGAGTGATGTCCACAGCCAAATTCTCTGAGTAAACTCTCCATCATGGATTATTTATTCATCTCAGCTGCTTATGAGGAAACAGCAGAAAGCTGAAAATGTTCCAGTGCCAATTATTTATTGAAGGGATGTTCTCGTTGGCAGGCTCAGAACACTCAAGCACGGTGTTTATCCTGCTTTCCTTGGGAGAGGCTGGATCGGCAGAAATCGGAAAATCTCTGCCGGTGTTCAGGCTGAATTTCCCTGTGTTGAGCTTCATCACCTTTATTCACAGCTCCACTGCTTTTGGGCCGTTCTGAACAATATTTCTTCCTTTTCAGTGTTTACACCCTTCGGATATTCCTAGACAGCCATTATATTTCCCATTAGTCTTCTCCGGCCTGGCTGTATTTCCTTATTTTAATCTTTCCCCATCGTCAGTCCCTCCTGCCCTTTCATCATCTGTGCCACTCTTCCCCGAATTCCCCCTGATTTGTCGACATCACTCTTGTTTATGATTCCGAGATCTCATTTAGCATTTGATTTCTGCCAAAAGTAAAATTGAGCTTGATTGTTTTCACTGATGACTGAAGGAGACATGAATTGTTGCATGGAAAACAGTCCTTGAGACAGCAATATGTGAGGGAGGGGAAAGCAAGGCAGCTCCATCAGGCAGACAAACACCCAGATGATGTCGGCTCCGGCTTGATTGGATCTCGGGAGCTGGAACGTGCTGACAGTAATAGCCCCCACTATTGGAGTGTTTAGGTTTTAAACAGAAATGGGAGTTATAACTCAGGCCCTGGCATAAATCACTGGGCCAGGAAAATCTCCCAGGTACATGCCTGGACAATAAACTGGGCTGAAATTCCTTGTCCTTGAGGAAAGGAGCAAAACTGCAGCTTCCTTTGTGTGGGAAAGTGTGGGAGGCGAGTCGGATCCAGCAGTTTGGTCACTGAGACCTTCTGCTGGGAAAGTCACAATGGGTTTTGGCAGGGAACATCTGGATTGCCACGAGGTTGGGAAAGAGAGTGGCAAAGGGCAAAGTGAGACTGCAGAAGGATCTTCATCCAAGGAGGGAGATCCAGCCTGACCACCCCGAGAGCAGCGCTGGGACTGGCACTCACTGCCCACACCTCTCAGGGCTGTCCACGGGCAGGTGTCTGCCTGCCCCGGTACCTGCCCCTGTGCCTGCACCCGCATCTGTATCTGCACCTGCACCTGTAGCTGGATTGAGCTGAGGGGTGGTGCTGAGGGTCGCCATCATTTCTGGCCATCAACTGATGTAATTTCTCTCTCTAAATGCAGGATTAGGGACCTGGTGTTGCTCACCCGGAAGACCAAAAGCTGGATGGCTCCAGCTTGTGACTCTTCCAGGTGTCTCCTTGTGGCTTCCCTGAGGAGGACTGACCTCCCTACCAGTCCCACCCAGTGACCGGCACTGCCCCCGGGATCTCTTCAGCCACCACGGGGACAGTGCTGCTGCCACACGTGGAATCACAGAACGCTTGAGTTGGAAGGGACTTCATCTAGTTGGACTATTCCATGATTCCGTGGTTTTACTCCCTTGGGAAGTCACTGTGTGTGTCCGTGCCCTGGGAACCCCCCGGGCATGGCAGAGTGTGGGTCTGGGTGGGTGGAAGAGAGCAGCATCCCGGATCCACGAGGAGTAGGACCCGGGGCTGAGGAGAAGCACCACAGGAGAGGGGCTGCAGCCGGGGATGCTGTTCCCATACTGGAGCACATGGAAGCCCCCCGGATCTGAGATCCACATAAACCCACAGAGCAGGTGGGGGCCGGTTTCCCCTGGGAAGCAGCTACCTTCCAGGGAGACCCTGAACAGAGGATCTGTATCTCCGAGGGATTTCCATTTAAATGCTCCTTGGCAAATTCCCTTAAAAAGCTGCTGATGACTCGTGGAAAGCTTTGGAAAACATGCTAATTTCTGGGAAACAATGCGGCATCTCCATGGCTAGAGCCCCTCTGCTTCCCTCCCTCCCTTCCCGGCACCACCGGAGGCATTTCCATGAGAAGGGCAGCTTTGTCTCTCCGGACTGTTCCTGCTGTTTATTCCTGCACCTGAAGGCAGGCTCCAAAGTGTGGGACCCCTCAAGGCATCTCCACAGCAACCCCCCCTCCCTCCCCCGAGCAGGGCTTGGGACAGGGAGCTCCTGTCGCCCCTGGGAGTGGGACAGTTAGGGACCGGATTCATTAGCGTTATTACTATGCACAGCGCGTGCTGCAGCAGCATCCCAAAGCTCCCGACAGGATCAGGTATCCTGTGTGCTGGGAGTGTGTAAAACTGCTGTCAGACACAGTCCTCGCCTCTGGAAACTCCACTGGTTTCCCCAAGGAACACGTGTTTCAGCAGCGGGGAGGACTCCGGGTGTCTCTTTGCTGTCACCTCCCACCGCTCCGACCCCCCCCGAGGGCTCTGTTCCAACGGGAGCGTCAGCTCAGGAATCAACTCCCTGCACTGTGGAAAAAGCCATGGTACTTCTTGTGGCTTCATTTCCATTTGGTTTGTTTTGCTATGGCAGAACTGGGATGGGATGGATGGATTTCATCCCTTCCCATGGGCAGCAGTGGTCTCCGGCTGGGGGATGAAATATCCATGAACTTCCCCAGCCAAAGTCAGGAAAGGTGTCAAAGAGAACTTTTTGCTCCTTGGATCATCTTTCAAGGACTAATGATCCTTCCTGATGAGAGGGAGCAGGGGGGAAGGGGAGAGGACCCTGGTTTTAAACATAACAAAAATACCTGTAAGGAAAACCCCAATCCTGAGTGTCTGTGCCCCACAGTCCAGCTGCTCCTTGTGCTGGCGTCAGAGCCCTCCTTCACTCAGGCTTTTGGAGACCTGCCCCATGAGCCATTATCTGAGTCCTAAATAATTCACTGGGGTAGGGATGTACAGAGACATTCCAGGTTTGGTCAGGAGCAGTTGGATATTTTCCTGTTGCTCAGGGGGACAGGGACAAAGCGATGAAAGAGGAGGGAGCTGTGCAGGGGGAGAGCGGCATGGCTGAGCTGCACTGCAGGAGCGCAGAGCGTTCCCATCGGCCAGGGGACAGCCAGGAACACACACAGCAGCTACAAGATGACAACAAAGCGGAGGGATGGCAGCAGCTCGAGTCCCTGAGCTGGCACCAGGCAGCCAAGGCCGGCAGAGCATCCCTGTAGCAGGTGCAATGCCAGGCGTGTCTGCAAACGGGAAGTGGGATGTGCCCAGGACATTCATTACCCAGGCCAGGAAAGGTTTCTAGAGGAAACGATCCCATGAACACTCACTTCCCCACACCCAAATTCCTCCTTTTTCCTAGAGAGGCAAGACCAACATGGCTTTTTGCATCACTTTGCATCCGAGCAGGGGATTAACTGTCCACGGTGCCTCAATGCAGACTGGAACCCTTCCAGGAAGTCAGCACCCTGGCGCTGCCTCTCCCTCTAAATGCTTTGGCTTCCTGCAGGAAAATGAAATCCATTAACAAGTTCCACCCCTGCTTGGAATTCAAGGCTAGAACTGTCAATGCTTTGGGAAGGAGCTAAATGGGGGGATTTCCATAACAATCAGCAGCTACAGCATTAATCCATAGTCATATTAACCTGGGATGACAAGGACACTGTCTGGCTGTTCTCTCTAATGTAATCTGCCATTGTGCCCGGCCCGCTGAGCCTGGCTTTGTGCTGGGCCTGGGCTGGGAGCAGCTCCTCTTCTCAGCTCTGGGCATGGCTCAGAAATGAGAGAGGGGTACACAGACAGGAGAAAGCATTAATATGTGTGTGCTTGTGTGTGTGTGTGTGTGCCTAATGTGGGTGTGAGCACAGGTGCGTGTGTGTGTGCGTGTGCAGGCCTAACGTGGGTGTGAGCACAGGTGTGTGTGTGTGTGTGCAGGCCTAACGTGGGTGTGAGCACAGGTGCGTGTGTGTGTGTGCAGGCCTAATGTGGGTGTGAGCACGTGTCTGTGTCTGTGTCTGTGTCTGTGTCTGTGTGTGTGTTCACAGTCTCTCCCTGTGCCGCGAGTGCCCCAGGCTCTGCACCCTGTGCACAGACGGGTGCTGGTGCTGGGCCTTTGTGAGGTGTCAAATACACGCGGCAAAGCGAGGGAAACGGCGGAATATCCGGTGTGGGATCAGGGCTCTGTGAGGGAATGTGTGGATGTAGCACCAGGGGGATGTGTTGATGTGGTGGGTGTTTGGCGTGTTGTGGCTCCCAGGCTCAGTCCCTGCGGATCTGCTGGCACAGCGGTGCTGCCGTGCCAGGCCCTCGCAGGTGGTGCTGGTGACCATCCCGGTGGTGCCGGGGCAGCTCAGGGGCATGGCGAAGGTGTCTGGCCCCTCTGCTCCTTTAGATGCTGGCAGCGTGTCCCCTGCAGGGCTGGGCAGCCCCCACTGGCCCTTCTCTTTCCCTCCTTTTGCTCTATCAGCCTTCCCAGAAGCAGCACCTTCTCTGTGTGGGGAAGGTGTCCTGAGCCTGCTGCAGGATTAGGACATGGATACAGAGCTGCAGTGCCGGGACACCCCACCCCAAATGAACCTCATTTCTGGCCTTTTTCTTTTCAAAAGTCTTCCAATCCATTCCATGATTTCTGTGTTACTATTTAGTTTTATTGTAAAGGGGGTGGAAATCGGAAACTCTGATTCACCAGGATCTTTGTACAGAAACTTCACACGCTGGAACAATTAATTATCCATTAAACCCTTTGTCTGTGTCATTGCATTGTTCCAGGCTCCCACTGAAGCCCCTCAGCAAGGCAGTCGGGCTGCCAGCCTGCAAGTGTGGTTAATCAACTAACGAGCTTAGCAATACAATAGACACAGCAACACGGTACTCTCCGAGCTCCACAATGCCCAAGGGTCTCCAGCCACTCCAGAAAACATGGAATTAGCCATGGTTTGGCCCCACTGCAGGCCGTCAGAACTGAACGAGACACGGTGCTTGCAGATGCGGCACTAAAATGCTTCTCCTACCAGTTGCAGCATCATGGAATCATGGAATGGTTTGGGTTGGAAACCCCACCTTGTTCTACCCCCTGCCATGGACAGGGACACCTTCCACTATCCCAGGTTGCTCCAGCCCCTGTTCAACCTGGCTTAGAACATTTCCAGGAATGGAGAGTTCACAACATCCTTGGGCAACCATCTCTGGGCATCGTGGATGCAGGGTTTGATGGGGACGTGCAGGTGGCCAGGTCACATCGGGCAATGGGGACAGCGCCCAACAAGGCAACAGCTGCAGGGCATCACTGCGGTAAGAGGTGGATTTAATGGGGAAAAACTGCTGAGAAACTGGGAAAATTTCAACTTAGCTGAGGTTAGAGGTGACGCTTGTGTCTGGAAAGGTGTTGCTGTGTGGCTGAAGTCTGGGAAAGCAGCATTGGAGGGAAGCAGGTGGAGGCATGAGATCTTTGAGGATACTTTTAATGGTAGAAATTTTGTCTCCGTTGTATTTAGGCCTTAATTACAGCAGCCATAAAGGTGTTTATTTCCTGGCGACGAATGGCGGGCCAAGGAGAGAACTCTCTCATCAGCTCTTACAAGTTTCAATTACTTTTTCTCAATTATGTTTATGTTTTCCTTGCAGCTTTCGGGAACAGCCCGTGGGCAGAGGCACTGTTCCCAGGAGGATGGAGAAGGTCAGGAGACCAGGCCACAGAGTCTGGAGAGCTTTGGCCAAGGTCAAAGAGGACAAAGAACAAAAGTTTAATTGCAAAAGTGGATGAAGAGGCCTTTAGATCACCACCAGCCAAACCCTGAGCTTTCAGGGCAGTTTTTTAGTCCTGTCTCATTGGCCTTCTTGTGCCAACCCCCTCACAGCCTTTGTGTGCCCATGGGACACTTCTTTGCCCTGGCTGGGACATGCATGGCTGTGTCTGTCATGGGCAAAGGCTGCTGGAAAAGTCTCTGCTTCCATGTCCCTTTAACACAGCCACGGCCACGAGTCCCTCACAGGCTCTGGAACAACGAACAATGAGCGATAAAAATCCAGAAATCACTTCCATGTTTAGTCTCTCAAAGTTGAAATTTTTTCCACGACTATGCCACGAACCCCCCAGCCTCACAGCCCTGGAGAGCAGCAGAGATAAGAGCAACTATCAGCTTGAAGAGGCTCAGGCAGATAAGATCTTGCCTCGGAGCAGCCGATAAAGCTGCAAGCCGGGAGGAATCTATGCCAGAGCACGGGAGTGACGGGAGCCTGGGCTGGGAATGTCTCTTTGGAGAAGGGCTGTGGATGTCCTGCAGTGTCACTGACCTGTGCAAGACACCTCCCCTCGTGCTGAATCCTTGTTCCCAGACCTTCCCCTGGATGGAGCACAAGGGGCTCACAGCTCTGCCCCTCGCCCCATCCCATCCCTGCTCTGGCTGTTGCCTCCCTCTGCTCTCCCAAGAGTGTTCTGTGTGTAAAAGTCACATGTGGGAAGAAACAACAGTAAAATGGCCTCAAGCTGCACCAGGGGAGGTTTAGATTGGACATTAGGAAGAATTTCTTCACAAAACGTGTTGCAAAGCATTGAACAGCCTGTCCAAGGCAGTGGGAGAGGCAACCAAGTGTTCAAAAACTGTGTGGATGTGGCACTGGAGGACAGGAGGACACGATTTAGTGGTGAACCTGGTGGGGTTAAGCTGACAGTTGGACTTAATGATCTTAAAGGTCCTTTCCAACCTTAATGATTCCATGATCCTCTACTATGATGTCACTGGTTCCCTTCTCTATGTGGAGCTGTTCAGTCTGGGATTCCCTCCTAATCCTGCCACAGAGAGTCCTAATCCATCCCACATCTCCTTTTGAAAGCTGCTGGGGAAAGAACCAAAAATAGCCTTCCCTTTGCCCTGCAGAGGGGGAGCCTTGGGGTGGGCAGCAGGCTGCTGAGATCCCAGCCAAGTCCTGGGAACACAACACGGAGAGTGAGGGAAACTCTGGCATTCCTGGTGCTCCGCTGCCTCCAGCCCCGCGGCCCCGCTGCCCTGGGTCCTTTGGCTGCGGGGGATCTTGGCACTGGGCGTGACAGCCCTGGCTGGATGGATAAAGGCGCAGAAATGGGAACATTAACAGCTCCAGCACAGTTATTCCTGTTCCCTGCCCCAGACAGCTCCCGAGGCTCAGGCTCAGCCGTGGTACTGGATGGGTGAGAACAGTGGAGCAGCACCATGCAGGCAAAAATTCCTGACGGGACACACAAGTATCTCCAGCTCTTACCCAGTGCCGTTTCCATTTCAGTTTGTCTCTGGGGCAAACCTCTGAGGTTCCCAAGTCCCCTCCTGCCCAGGGGTTCATGTCCCCAGGTCCCCAGGTGGGAGCACAGAGCCCTGCGAGGGCTGGAGCGGATTTGCTGACTCTGGGAGTGTTTTGTGCCGATGGCTCAGCGCTGTTCATTAATGGGGAAAGAACACGTCCCCGGCCCTCCCCCACTTCCAGGCCAGGTGGAGACATGATTTATTGCACTCTTTAGTCATTATTCTCAGTTACCCAATTATGTTTTTTAAAGTTAAAAATGCAAGAACTTTGTTGCGGCTGCATCTGGGGATTCTGCAGCATCTGGAAGGTGGTTAGGAAAATAAAACCCAGAGGAAACCAAGAACAACAACACCAGCAGCTTCTCGAGTGCTACCTGGCAGCGATGTCCCCACCAGGTCACGGGGTGACAGAGCTCCCTTGGCCTTGACCCCAGGCCTGGCAGAGCCAAGTGGGGCTGACACCAGGCAGGGGCGTTCCTGGATCTGGGACATTTGGTCCTTCTTAGCAAAACCTGGTCTTGCCTGAACCCAGGACAATCAGCAGAGAGGGCGCAGCACAAGACAGATATGGCTGCGGTGCTGCTGACTCAGCAATTCTCCAGCTGACTCCTCCAGCGCTGCCATGGTGGGTTTGGAATCACTGGATCATCAAGGTTGGAAAAGCTCCCTGAGACCATCGACTCCAACTGCTCCAAAGCCACCACTAAGCCGTGTCCCCAAGTGCTACATCGACATGTCTGTTAAATCTCCCCAGGGATGGGAGCTCCACCACTGCCCTTGGTAAGTGTGCCACAGCTGGGCAACACCTGGGGGGAAGAAATTTTCCTTAATATCCAATTAAACCTCTCCTGGAGCAACTTGAGGCCATTTCCTCTTGTCCTGTCTTGCCCTTGCCTTAAGGATGGCTGATTTTGGGATGGCTGAAGACAGCAGAGCCTCCAGCTTCCCACTGTGTCCATTTTATTTCCAGAGCCCAGCCTTGGAGCAGCCGGTTCCCAAAGGAGGATGCTCCCAAAAGCCAGGGATTCATTACAGACTCCCAGGTGATGTTAAGGTCTGGAGGGGAGAATAAAAGAACTGATTTACTCGTGTTGGTATTTTTGCCTCTCCTCTCCCCATGTGAAGCACGTGGCATTCCTGCTGCTCAGGCATTCCTTAGGTGCAGGGTTATTTTTGCCTGTTTGCTGATGCTCAGATTCCTCCCTGCCTGTTTCCAGGTCAGGTCCCAGCACACCTGGAGCTCCCCACCCCTTGCCTGCGCTTTCATCTCCCCAACCCACTTCCTACCTGCCTCCTCTTGGGATCTCTCCCCCTTGGCTTCCCCTCAGAGGGCTGCAAGGGGAGCTGAGCCTCCCAAGACTCCCAGTGCCTTCACTACCTTCTCCAGCATCCCCACGGTACCCAGTGCCCAGACCTGGTCCTTTCCATGCCAGCAATCCAGATTTCCACAGGGTCCTGGCCAGCACAGGGCTCTGGTTAAAGATCACCTTAGATGAACATGTCTGGGGCACACAGAAATTTCCTAGTTCGGTGCCTCCCCCAGCTCTCAGCTCTGCTTCCCTGTCATTGCCCCAGTGAGCTGAAAAAGTCACTGCTGCCACCACAACCCGAGTGCCTGCAAAGCCCAACGAGGCACTTAATTAGGTAGGGGAAGAGATGGTTTTTTCCTGCCTGACCACATCCCACCCCGGAGTCAGCAGCTGCTCAGAGCCATCGATAAGCACCGAGCTCAGTGTCCTGGTTTGCAGACTCTTTGCAATTACAAATGGAGAAAACGTAAAGAAAAGGGCCTTAAATCATCTAAATTAAAGCTCTGAGAACTGCGCAGCTCCACTTCCTCAGATTAAACAATCACAGCACCACAGCTTTTCCTTCAGCTCTGATGAGGAATTTGGGCAGGGCTCCATTTCTAGGACAAGGGGAGACAGTTTTAAACTAAAAGGTTGATTTAGGTCAGATACAGGGAAAATGTTTTTTACACTGAGGTTGGCAAGGCCCTGGCACAGGATGCCCAGAGAAGCTGTGGCTGCCCCACCTCTGGAAGTGTCCAAAGCCAGGCTGGACAGAGCTTGGAGCAACCTGGGATAGTGGAAGGTGTCCCTGCCCGTGGCAGGGGGTGGAACTGGATGGCTTTGAAGGTCCTTTCCAACCCAAACTATTCTCTGAACTCCCCAGCCAGTGCCCTGGAGATGAAAACCTCAGAATACTCTACTCCAGGGCCACAGGAGCCACCTGCTCTGCCTTCCTCTTGTCCAGCATCCCAGATCCACTCCTCCCTGGCAGGGAGGTGAGAAATATCTTCAGTAATGTCAACGTATTTCAAATCCAGGAATGTTTATTTCCCTCCTTGGAAGTACCAGGCATTCTTCTGACTGGTCACACACACTTGGTGACTGGCAGCACAAACCCTGACCTTAATCCGAGAGAGTTCCCATCTCTGGAATCCTCAGGTACTGATGCAACCATTCCTTACTCATTCCCTAATGACCTCATTACCCCTGGAAAAGAGGGAGAGCCTGTCCTTTCAGGGTCCTTTCCAACTCCTGAGGGAAAATCCTGAGGGGATTCTCCATTTCAGGCATTTTCCTTCAATCTGACAATTCCCTGCTCCACGGGGTGTTCAGGTGCTGTTTATGCAGGAACAGAGCCGTTCACTATGCTGATGGCTGAGATGAGAGATAAGGGATTGCCAAGGAAACACGGCTTTGCAGTGACATTCCCGGTGCTGACACTCAGCTCACGTTTTGGGAGAAGTGAGGGCTCACACGGGGCTCACCGGGGCCGGGGCACCCCCGGCATGTGTTGGGGTGGGAACAGCTCTGAGCCCAATGTCTCCTGGCTTCCCAGCACACAAACGAACCTCCAGAATGAATTCCTCCAGCTTTGATTGGTTTTTTGTTTCATTTGCACTACAGGATTTGGTTTGGGGGGTTTTGGGGGTGCTGAACAGCAGGAGGTGGGGGGTCCCTAGGGGTCTCCTGTCTGGGAAGAGCCACTGCGGAGGCGGGAACAGGGAGACAAGGGCTTTGCAGTTACCCAAAAACATCTGATGACACGAAGCGAGAGAAGAGAGGGGTGGCTCAAGGGGCTTGGAGAGGACTGCTGGAATTGAATCCAGGAGAAGCAAATCAGGAATGAATGTCAGGGAAGAAATTAAAAGGCTTCCAATGACTCTTGTTGAACTGGAATGGTTTCCCAGACGGATTGGGGACAAACTGTGCCATGGGCTGCCTTGGAGAATAGGGGAGATTTAACAGAGGGTTCAGGCTAGGCTGGTTAAAGTCCAGACCCCACGCTCTTTGGGATCTGCAGATGGCTCTGGTGTCCCCAGGCATCTCCCTGTGGCTTGGCTTGGCATGGCTCAGTTTCTCTTTTCTAGGAAAAACAGGCAGGCAAAAGGAGAAATGCTTTAAAAAACTAGACAAGGAAATGGGGTTGCAGGGAAACAGAAGCTTGTCACTCGTTAGGAGAAACCCAAAATAAACAGGACTCCATCCGGACTCTTCAAACAAGAAATGTGACCTAATTTTCCTTTCCAGTGATGAACCAACTCCCTCCCCTCAGCACGAGCTGCCTGCCCAGCCCCAACCACTCGGCCAGGAGCCCCAGGACCCCCAGTGCCCCCAGCCCCAGGCTGGGCCCTGCAGCACCCAGTACACGGGCAGGGGTTGGGTGCCCAGGGAGAGCCACAGGGCACTGCAGGGAAAACATCAACAGCTAAAAACATTCACAACTGAAAACATCAACAATGCTGAGTCCCTTCGTGGCAAGTCCAGGGCAAGTGGTGGCTGTGGGTCACAGGTGAATCAAAGAATCATGGTTTGAGTGGGAAGGGACCTTAAATTCATCCTGTTCCACCCCTGCCATGGGCAGGGACACCTTCCACTAGCCCGGGTTGCTCCAAGCTCTGTCCAACCTGGCCTTGGACACTTCCAGAGGTGGGGCAGCCACAGCTTCTCTGGGCACCCTGTGCCAGGGCCTCCCCACCCTCACAGGGAACAATTCCTTCCCACTATCCCATCTCACCCTGCCCTCTGGGAAACCATTCCCCCTTGTCCTGTCCCACCAGGCCCTTATCCAAAGTGACTTGGGCTGTTGGCTCTGCTGCTGGGGAAGCTGCCTGTTGTGGCACTTTGCCACGGGCTGTCCCGACCCTGCTGCCACAGCGAGTGTGGGGCTGTCGGAAGTTCCCACACCTCTGCTCCCAGAGACAGCACCCGGAATATCTGCGGCTTATTTTTCCTGAGAACAAGGAGTGCACGTAGTAATTGTATTGCAGCGTGCAAATAGCAGAACAAACACAATCCTCAACTTGATAGGAGCAGAGGTTGTTGTAGCTAGGAAAAAAAAATGATCAAAAACATGTCACACAGGAAAAAGGGTTTCCATTCACAAAGAAATCATTATGGTTAATTTAATTCATTGTAGCATTTAATATAAAAAAGCCTTTCTACAGAGACTGGGAAAAAAGCCAACATTTATATATAAATGGGTTTTATTTTAAAAGCTAATGCAGTGGGCAGGATGTTTCGGGGTTATTTTCTCTCCCTCTTTCTTTCAGCGCATATGCAAAGCTGGTATTGTATCCAAAAAACAAGGAATTTGCCGCTATCTAAAGTTTACAAATTGCCTTTTTTTCAAAAGCACCATTTCATATCCCTTAGAAATGGAAATGACGGGGTTTTATCTCCTTGACTGCCTTTCTCTCTGCTTTTAAAAAGTTACTTATATTAGTGTCCAAGGCACTGATTTGCAGAATGGGCTTTAAATATTCTGCGTTGCCATTCCTGGGAATGCCTGACAGCCCTGGCTCTTACAGGGATGCTCCTAACCTGGGTGTGCTCCTGGAGCTGCCCTTGGAGGCTGCACGGAGAATCAGCTGTGTTTGTGCAGGGGACAGATGGCTCCTGAGTGACTGGTCTGATCTAATACCTTCAGCCAGGGAATTGCAGGGGAAGGAAACATATGGCACATCCCACGTGTGCCCCGTGTGCCGGGCAGGCAGGGGCACAGCTCCCAGGGCTGGGACTGTGTGTGGCACTGGTGCCCTGGGTCACACAGAGCAAGAGGACAGTGCTGGGCACAGGGCTCGGGGCGGGCAGGTGGCACCCACCTGATGCAGAGCAGAGCCACCTCTCCACCAACCGTTCCCGGGGCTCCATGTTCCCACAGCCTGTCGGTGATCCTTGGATACAGAGCCTCTGTCTGCAGTGGGGCCAGCCTGGGAACCTGTCCCCAGGTACGAGCTGTGCCACCCTGCCTGCCTTTCCCACTTTCTACCCTGCTTTTCCCTTGCTGCTACTCCATCCTCTTATTTCCATGTCCATAATCATGGAATCACAAAATGGTTTGGATTGGGAGTAATTTAAAGCTCATCTTGTTCCACTACCTTCCACTATTTCAAGATGCTCCAAGCCCCGTCCAGCCTGGCCTGGAGCCCTCCCTCCTTCAGCCTCCTTCAGTGTATTGGAGTAGCACCATCTCATCCCCCTCGGATCTGTCCTCTCCAGCCTAAACACTCTCCAGTCTTTCAGCTCAGGTCATGGTTCTGAGGCCTCCAGATACTTCCCTGCTCCCTCCTTGGCACTGCCTGCAGCTGGCACAGATGGGAACTCAACCTGTAAAGGTCCTTGCCACCTCTGCACCTCCTGCTAAGGCAGGATCCTGGTTGGATTTCTATTTCCCTTCCCTTCCTCTAAGATATCCCTTTAGGGGTTCTCAGACTATTCACCAATACAAACAAACGCAGCCACGTCACATCTGTGCAGCAGGGAAAATTATCCCACTGCGGAGCAGCTCAGCAGAAACCCCAGCAGAGCAAGGTGAAGCACCTTGCCCAAGGTCATCCAGGAGTGGGGAATGCAAGCCAGGGCACTCCCCAAAACCCCACGCTTTCATAGACACCTCCACAAAGCCATTTCCTTTGTAAAATGCCAACTGCTATTAAATCCCTGGACTTCTTAGCCCTGAAATTGCATCCATTATCCTCTCCCAGTGCTCGGGGCTCTGTTCTGGCTGTATCAGCTGGCAGGACACCCTTGTCCTGGGGAAGCATCTGCACGAGGCCACTGCTGATTTCTGAGGGGTTCAGGCTCCACCTGAGCACCTGCTCCTCAGGCCTGGGCTTGTTCCTGCTGCTGTCCAGGCACCTTGGCCGGGAGCTTCAAAGCAGGCGGGGTCGGCCCACTTCCAAAGGCATGGAATGCAAAGTTTGGGAAGCGTGCTGGAACCGCTACTTCTGTACCCACATCCCTGATTTATTACGCCCGGTGTCTGTTGCTCAGGACCGGAGTTCCTGTTCAAACCTTTGCTTTTCCATGCCAGTAGCTTTGGCTTTTCAGCAGGAAAGCTTTCTCCCTGGATTATGCAAATACTCTGTGCATTGTCGTTCCTTGTTTGCGTTACGTTCACCTCCCCTTTGCTTTGATTAATGCTCCCTCTCCCCCACATGCTTGCTCCAATATGTTTGTTTTAGGGATGGGCAAATGAGCTGGGAATAAGAAAAATGGAACTGAACCTTCACCCAAAACTTGAAGTGGGTGGTTTGGAAAAGAAACCCACAACAGAATGAATAAGGCTTTGAACCACACAAATAGTTCCCTTGTTAGTGCAGCAGAGACAGTCTGGGCCCCAAAATGATGAAATGCTGTGTCCTCTGCAGTTTCCAGGAGCTCTCCATTTGCTCGCCGCCACTTCTGCCCCCAGGCAGGCTCTTGCAGAGGGATCAGGGGAGGGAGATGCAGCCAGCCCTGGATGCTGCTGTGGGATCAAGTCCTGAGTGATGCAGAGCTGCTCTGAGCTCTGTGCACAGCCCAGCCCCGGGATGTGGTGTGGAGACACACAGCCATGGCCAGGCTGCCCAGGGAACACCAAAACTGCTCCGGACAGTCTCTCGGGACCACAGAATCCCAGGGTCAGTGAGGCTGGGAAAGCCCTCCAAGATCATCGAGTTCAATCTGTGCCTGATCCCCACCTTGTCACCCAGCCCAGAGCACTGAGTGCTACATCCAGGCCTTCCTTGGACACCTCCAGGGCTGGGGACTCCACCATCTCCCTGGGCAGCCCCTTCCAAAACTGGTGCCAAGCAAATCTAAATACCCAAATCAGCTTAGAAAAACCCCTTTGGAGCCCTCTATGGAGCAGGACTGCCAAGATGCAGAGAGATGTGGCTGGGACAGGGCTCCAGGGTGTCCAGGTACTGGGCACAGGGGACGATGCCCCAGGGACACCTTGCAAGGACAGGGAGCTCGGAATGAGGCAGTGGGACCTCCCTGCCACTCAAGGGTCTGAGAACCCTCTGTCCCTCGTGGGGCTGAGCGTGGAGCCTGTGTCTGGGGCCAGCACTGTCCTGGCCAAGCCGGGCACTGCCAGAGTGGCACACCGAGGTTTGGGTGCCACGGGCACCGGGCATGGGGCCAAAGTGCTGGTCACAGCTCCCGCTCCCATCACACTGGGATTTGTTTGGGACAACCTGTCAGAGGCTGGTGGGTTTCCCACTGCTGATGAAAGGAATGAGGGTGTATGAGAGCTTCACAAGGTGATACAGCCATTAAAGCACGGTGACAGACTCGCACAGAGGCACCGAAAACCAATGGAGATTGGCAGCTCCGGGGCCTGGAACCAAACAAGAGCTGCGGAATCAGCGCTGGGCGTGCGAGCACTCACGTGGGGCCGGGCACGCTCAGAAAGTCACCATCCCTCATTCTCACCTCCCTGACAGCTCCCAACTTGAAGGAAGATGTAAGCAAACAGAAGGGTGGGAGCCCCCGCTCGCAGTCCTGCCTGGAAAGTATAAAGGGCCATTCACAGGGCTGCTTTTATGCCTCTAAACCCAATGTTGTGCTGCTGAAAGCTGGGCTGGGCTCATGAACACAGAGTCTCTGCTTCTCCTGGGCACAGGTACAGCACAGGTGACGGGGCTGTAGCCTCTCCTCCACAGCCCCTGCCTGGCACAGCACCAGTGTCCCAGGAGAGCACCAGCATCCAGCTCTGCCCTGGACATGGACTCATCCTGGTGCACTGCAGAGGTGCAGGATGCCTTGGGACCAGGGGAAGGAAATCCCATCTCTCCAGGGCAGTCCTGCCCATCATTCTCATGAGACTTTTGCCACTCAAATGAATTCCAGATGCAGATCCTGCCTGTGGCAGGTGGGGTTGCAATAAAAATCTGCTTCATGCAGATTTTTCAAATATATCAGCAAAGGGTCACGCTGATAGTGCCTGATGCTGGATCTGGAGCTTCTCTTGGCTCACCCAGGCTTGGGGGATATCTATGCCTGCTTTTCCAGGGATCCAGTCCAAGGCACACCAACAGAATGTCCCAGTGGAATGCTTCCAAACGCCTTTCAGAGCCTCCTGCAAAGTGGTCACTTTATGCAAGTGAAGACAGTGGGAAACACAGGGCAAGAGGGTGGAGGGCACTCCGGGAGCAATGCAGGGAGCAGTGCAGGGAGCTGGGCACAGGGATCACAGGCTGGAATAGGGAAAAAGAGGCTCCCATCCCCGGCCTCCTGCAGCCAGGACTGGCTCCTCTTTCCCGACCCAACCCGGGGCATCCAATAAAGGGGGAATTACAGGGCTGAAGTTCTGCACCACGCAAAGAGGAAGCATCAGCCAAACATTCCTGGCCCCCACCCCTGGCCATAATTAATAAGCTCAAAGGAAATTAAACCACAAGAAGAAAAAAGCCCAAACACCAAAGCGAGGTGCCCCAGCCCAAGCTGCATCACGTGCGGCGCGGGGGAAGCGGCCCCGACGCCCAGGCAGAGCCACAGAGGTAATTGCAGTCACAGGGCGAGAGGCTAAACCAGCATGAAATGAGGCAGGGAACAGATATTAAATTTGCAAGCCCCGGGCAACAGGACTCCGTTCAGTTTATTTGCATTAATCAGGTCAGGGGAGTAACCTTGTTTTTTTCCTGCAGGAGATACCATCAGCCGTTATTTGTTTCTCATGTGAAAGTATCACAAGGCACAAACAGCGGCGGGGAGAGGCTGGTGGAGCCCGGCTGCATCCACCCTGGCTGGGAGGAGCAGCTCAGCCTGCGCCAGGGCTGCGGTCAGCGGCTGGCCACACTCCATCCCCTGGGAGCCACCGAAGGACATGGTGGCAGGACCGCTACCAGCACCAGAGGAGACCTGGCTCGGGGTGGGGTGAGTCAGCAGCCACACACCTGCTCCAAGCAGCTCCTCACCTGCTCGCGGCAGGGCTTGGTGCGAGGGGAGAAGTTTCTTCAGCCAAGCAAATTCTTGGGCAAAAGAAAACCTCTGAGGGCTGCCCACAAAGTCAGGAACAGCCATGACAGTGCCAATGCCGTGGGAAAGAGCCATGTAACTTGTGACTCCATGATTTTTGGGGAGTTGTGCTTGTTGCATTGTGGAGGAGGACAAGGCTGATGCACCCCCACACCTTCAGGGTGACGTGCAAGGGACAGTGCTCATCCCTTCAGACATGGCCTGGGGACATGGGCACGCAGCTCCTGTCCCCAGCCCCAGGCAGGTGCCTGGACTGGGGCAGTGGGAGCCCCAGGCACAGAAGCCCAGCCACCGCTTATGAGAGCTGAAAGGGCACTGTTTGCAAAGGCTCGGGACAGCTGCTCCCAGGATCCCTGTCCATGGGCCCAGCACGGCTGCGCCCAGGATCCCTGCCCAGGGACCCGGCACAGCTGCTCCCAGGATCCCTGTCCATGGGCCCAGCACGGCTGCGCCCAGGATCCCTGCCCAGGGACCCGGCACAGCTGCTCCCAGGATCCCTGTCCATGGGCCCAGCACGGCTGCGCCCAGGATCCCTGCCCAGGGACCCGGCACAGCTGCTCCCAGGATCCCTGTCCATGGGCCCAGCACGGCTGCGCCCAGGATCCCTGCCCAGGGACCCGGCACAGCTGCTCCCAGGATCCCTGTCCATGGGCCCAGCACGGCTGCGCCCAGGATCCCTGCCCAGGGACCCGGCACAGCTGCTCCCAGGATCCCTGTCCATGGGCCCAGCACGGCTGCGCCCAGGATCCCTGCCCAGGGACCCGGCACAGCTGCTCCCAGGATCCCTGTCCATGGGCCCAGCACGGCTGCGCCCAGGATCCCTGCCCAGGGACCCGGCACAGCTGCTCCCAGGATCCCTGTCCATGGGCCCAGCACGGCTGCGCCCAGGATCCCTGCCCAGGGACCCGGCACAGCTGCTCCCAGGATCCCTGTCCATGGGCCCAGCACGGCTGCGCCCAGGATCCCTGCCCAGGGACCCGGCACAGCTGCTCCCAGGATCCCTGTCCATGGGCCCAGCACGGCTGCGCCCAGGATCCCTGCCCAGGGACCCGGCACAGCTGCTCCCAGGATCCCTGTCCATGGGCCCAGCACGGCTGCGCCCAGGATCCCTGCCCATGGGCCTGGCACGGCTGCTCCCAGGATCCCTGCCCATGGAGCTGGCATGGCTGCTCCCACGATCCCTGCCCATGGACCTGGCCTGCTCCACGGAGCTGCTCTGCCGCACCACGGGCACAGGCCGGGGCCCTCTGGGGCCATGCCCAGACTCCTCACACCAGCACCCTCCTAGTGACGAGCAAAGGGAAAGAGGATGAGAGCAGCCACCCTGGGCCGAAGTATCAAAGACAAAAAGCGTTTTGAACATGAACCAGGCTGGCAAAGCCTCGAAAGTGGCCAGAAAAGTGAGTCCAGACCTTGATCCTACAATTTCAAGTTTGAGAGTTCCTGGCAGAGCAGGCTGGTGGGAGAAGGGGGAGCGGAGCTGTGCTTGTCCAGACCTCACCAGTGCTCACATCTGAAGGGGAAGCTCAGCTCAGACCTGGGAGCTGGCAAAACCCACCCCATGCTGGGGAACACTGGGGATTAGGGAATAACTGGGGCTGCACAGACAGGGGTGGGAGCAGAGAGGCTGTGGGATGCGTCCGAGTGCGTGATCTCCCAGGTAGGGAGGGTTTGGGATTGTTTGCTTTGTCCGGCTACAAAAGGCAGAGCCTCTGTGCCCACTGCAGGGTTCAAGCAGGCCCTCCCTTTCCCAGGATCCAGCAATATTATCCAGCTGCTAAAGCTCGTGGAAGCTCTGAACTCTCCTTTCAAGCTCCTAAATAAATCAGAGCGGAGGGCAGGCGGCTGTGGAGGGGCTGCCGGGCAGGGGCTGCTGCCTCCTCGTCCTGCCAGATTGCTGCCTGTGCACAGACCAAAGCCATCTTCCAGCCGCTGATTTCACATTCCAAGGGAGCAGATTAATGCCTGCAAACTTCTCAGTGGAAGCATTGAAACGCTAATTGGTAGTTGCAAGTAATTAAAGTAATTTACTCAGATTATAAAGAAATTTCTTAACAGTGATTAAGCAACTCTGGGACGTGTGTAGTTGTTTGTAATCACTCCCCCAAGGGGATTAAAGCTCTTGGCTGTGTGTAATATGTCTTGTAACACCCTATGGGTCCTGTTGGCTCATGATAGCAAAGAACAGCTTGTTGGAAGAGATATAAATCAGGCCTGTGTGCACATAAAGTACCTCACATAGGGAACAGCTCTCCTTCACGCTCCAAGCCTGGGAGCACAACTCTGCAGCGAGGGCAGACATCCCATAAACTGGGCTTAGCTCCACAGGCAGAGGCTGTGTCATCAGTCACAGACATCACCGAAGGGAGAGGCAGAAGAAAGGGCAGGGCTGTGGGGGAGCACGAGCCGTGGTGTGGGGACAGCTCAAGGCATGGCTGTGCTCACCTCTGCTCACAGGTTTCCACTTGCTAACCCATAATATGGGAATAAATCCACTAAAAAATACTAAATGGATGCACTCATCCAGTTGATTTAGTGCTCCAAAAGTAACAGAGGAAAACTGCCAGCTCTCTGTGAAGTTGATATCTAACAGATTACACTAAACCAGAGCTAATCAGCAGATTATCGCTCCGATTGTTCCATGTCCTTGTTATCCTGGCCAAGCCTCCAGACCTTGCTCAAGCCTGGATTTAGGCTCAGGGAAGCAATTCCCTCATGGAGAGCAGGGAGGAGGAAGCCCACATTGCTCATCTGTGACATAAGGATTTTTCTTGCTTGCATTTCACTTTTGTTGAGTGCCTGCAGTGAAATATTCCCATCTTAGTCCTGAAATGTGCACACGGGGCTGAGCTGGGCTCGGAGTCACGGCACAGAGAGACACCTGGAGCTGGTGCCCTTCCCACTGTTGGGAAGCTCCTTTCCTGTAAGAAGGGATGTCCGGGCCAGGCTCCTCTGGCCTGCCTGGAGCAGACCCCCTTTAGCTGTGGGACTCCCGCAACTCCAGTAAGATGCTTTTAGCACATAAGTCCAGGGAGCCTGGCAATTCCCAGGAAAACATGCTGCGTGTGTTGCAGCCTCCTCTCACACCCGATGGCTGTGGTCTCACCATCCTGCAGAATTCGTTTTTATGTTTTATTTATTTATAGGGGTTTTCTCCATGCTGGGAATACAGAGCTGTAAATGGCCCACGAGTGCTGGCTGCAGCAGGATGCCAGTTTACCTGGGCACACGAGTGCGGAGCAGACTGGGAGCTCATCTCCACAATGACTCTGGCACAGCGCTTTGGTGTTTGCTTTCTGCACATTTTTGGCCAAACAAAGACAATTGTTCAATTTTTTTTTTTTTCTTTAAAGGCAGCACAGGAAGGATGGAACAAGCTTTGTTTGCCTGCCTGGAGGAAGGCATTGTTCCATCATGAAGCCACCACAACCCTCTGTGGCCCCAAGGGGTGACCCTGGGTGTCACCAGGGCGCTGCGCTGCTCGGGACAAGCTTTCCACACTCACATATAAATAGATGCTTTATTTCTGTGTTCTGTTTACTGTGCGTAGAAATCTGATTTTCCCTAATGGTCCTTTATAAATAGTTTCCACCCACCCCCTGCTTGAAAGCTTCTCTGACTCACATTGGAAATTAGGTTCTTCCCCTCCTCGCTATTGAGAACAATTATAGCTCTTTGTTCCGCGGGAATTAAGAAGCACGAGGGCTGAATCCAGCCACAGGAAAATTGTCACTCTCCTTTGTTTTCCGCCTGTAATAATTATCCTGCCAACTGCTCACTGCCATCCTCAAGCCCCGGCTTTGCGCCGAGCACCCTCCACCCTCCAGCCCAGCCTGCCCCGGCTTTGTGCTGATTCAGGTTTTAGTGGCTGCTCTTGGCCATGTCCTTCATTTACCTTTTCCTTCCATTTCCCAATGGCATGACCTTCCTGGGGGGAAAGAGGCCTCCAGACAGGCAGGAGGGGACAGAAGGGGAGCAGCCTGTCCTTGGGCAAGAGTCCCTGGGTGCTGGTCAGAAAAGGCTGCAGCACCTTTCCCGAGGATGCCCAGGTTTGGGCCACCCCCAGGTGAAGCCAAGTGCCCCGGCCAGGGGTGACACGGGCCCTGTCCTGGTGGGGTAGGAAAAGGCTTCCCTAGAGCACAGCACAAACCCACATCCCACCTGGATGGATGGATGGATGGATGGATGGATGGATGGATGGATGTGCGGCCGTGTGGATGTGGCACTTGGGGACATGGGTTAGTGGTGGCCTTGGGAGTGCTGGGGAAACGATGCTCTTAGAGGGCTTTTCCAACCTTAATGATTCAGTGAGTCCATGATTCCGTGAAAAAGAGAGCAGGGGCAGGCAGCCAGAAGAATTGACAGAAAGATAAATGCTTTTCTCTTCCCACAAATCATCTCCAGTGTGAAAACCCCTGTTTAAAAGAACGCAACCAAACCCTGCCCGATTTTTTTAAAGGATCCAAAATGACTCTCCATTGACCCCTCTAGCCACACACTCATTTTTCATTAAACTCTTCCCAGGATCTTATAAGCAGTGAGAGAGAACAAGCAGGCAGAGGGGTGAAAACAACCCAGCAGGCCCTGGGGCTGTAATAACCGAGACACGAACACTTCAAATTATACCTTGGGTCAAGATGATTTGAGATTGATCAGAAACAAAAATTACCCCTGAGCTCCAGTTGATTGTCTGTGCCTTAGGTTCATCCGGAGGCTGCGTTTCTCCCGCATTCTCATTCTTCCTGGGAGTGGGGGTACCTCGACCTGCATATTTTAATCAGCAGAGGAGAAAGGAAGGAGCTTTGGAACCCTCAACACCCAAAGCTTGAAGCGGTGTCCTGGACAAACCCGCCCGCATTGTTTCCTCCCTCCACCCCGGGAGATCCTGGTTTTGCCATTATCAAGACAATACTGACAAGACCAGATTCGCTGGGAAGTGCTCTGGGCTCTCCAGAGCTTTGTCACTTCTACTTGAAATGGACACATATGGATCCCTGTGCCCTGGGGACAAACTGGGACATCCCCTCCAAGGGCTGTAGGACGGGTACACCTGGGAGCGCCAGCTCCACCTGGCCTTTAGGCATCAGCTAGAACAAATGAAAAGTAAAATTTATATTAAATTTCGTTATTTATATACAATATATTATATATTCATGATTTATATAATCCATATTTTAGATACTAATAAATTATATATAATCAATATTTTCCCTATATTAATTGCTTCATATTTATATCCATTTTATCATGTACGTATTACATATTTTTTAATTCCTATATTAGATATATATCCATTTTTGGCCTTCATGTTCTCTCTCAGTGCACTCTCTGTTGTGTCCCCTCAGCTCCCCCAAGCCTGCAAGCTCAGTCTGAGCCCAGGGCGCAGCTTGAGGAGGGAACAGCAAGGCCTGGGCAGGGCAATGGCTGCTTTTACAGTTTTTCAGTGTCTAAACCCCAAATATTATCGTTTTGTTGGTCTAATGCACCAAAGTTCAATGTTCTCATCTGGTTGGTTTTGCCTTGCCAATGAATAATCTGCATTTTCTTGCTCTGGCCGGCATGGTCTCACTGATGACAACCCTGGGTGACCGGCCAGGCCAGGAGCGCGCTGGGATCCGCCCGGATGAGTGCTGGGCTGGAAAGCTCCGGGAGCAGGAATGTCATCCCAGCCCCGGAGGATGCTCCTCCGCCCCCTCTCCCTGCGCGGTCAGACGGCTCCGCTCCAGTTCCCCCCACGAATGCTGCGATGTTTAATCAGGTGCGAAGAAGTTGTGTTTCCCCTTGCTCACTCTCCCAAGGATGCCTTTCCCTCCATTTCATTCCTTGCTCTGGCATCCATCCAGAATGCTGGCCCAGCACTGTGTGCCTGGAGCAGTTGGGCCTACACCCTCCTCCTCTCCCCAAAAATGCAGAGTTTTCCCACCAGCTGTGCCCAACCCTGTGGGGTTTTTTAGCTCTGAAGGACAGGACGTGGCAGGGGCTGTTTAATGGGAATTTCAGGTGAGGAGCTGCTTGCAGAGGATCCAGCACTGGAGCATCTTCTGAGGGTGGAAGGGAGCGCAGAGCCCTGCTCCCATCACTGCTCATCCTTTCTCCTTCCAGTCTCCTCTTTTTCTGCTGGAATATTTTTTGGCTTTTTCCAAACCTTAGCAGCTGCCTGGCACTTGAAAGAAGGAAAGAGAGAAATTACTGTTACAAATAAATACCTAATTAAAAGGGCTCAAGCTCTCCCTTTAAGGTAAACCTGACCTTTAATTGCTGGCTCCATCCCGCTGAAGCCCTGCTGAGCTCCCAGCCCCTCCTGGGTCTCCAGCCAGACCAGGGGCACACAGGGATGAGGAAGAGGTTTTCCCATCCAGCCTCTGTCACTGGCTCGGGGAGCCACAGGATGAAGTTGCCGAGCTCCTGATGGCTCCCCAGGCTGTGACATACTCAATCCCATCAGGAATTACTGCTGGGACAACGCATGATTAATCCAGCACAAAGTACCTGCTGGTTGGAGGGGCTGCAGGAAGCTGTGCCAGAGTGAACATGGCAGGAAAACAAGGGGGGGATGGCTGGGGAATGTTGGCCACTGTGGGAACGGGGCTGCTGCTGCCCTGGGATGGAGAGCAGAGTGTGAGGGGTGAGAGGTTAAATGGGCCTCCATGTGGGCAGGGCTGTCCTGCACAGAAGAGCCCTCTCCAGAGCTCCTCTGCATGCAGCTCTGGTGTCCTCAGCACAGGAAGGACGTGGAGCTGTTGGAGAGGGTCCAGAGGAGGCCACGGAGATGCTCCAAGGGCTGGAGCCCCTCTGGAGCCAGGCTGGGAGAGCCATGAGTGTTCACCTGGAGAGACGAAGACTGCAGGGAGACCTCAGAGCCCTTTCCAGGGCCTCAAGGGGCTTCAGGAGAGATGAAGAAGGACTTGGGACAAGGGATGGAGGGACACGGATACACTTCCAAGGGCGACACAATTCTGTGTCCGGCCTCAGGCTGCCAGGGGTTATGTGGGAGGGGAGCCCCATTCATGGGGAGTGTGGCTCAGCCCCCCAAAACATCTCAAGCCTTCAGACTGCACCAGCCTCTGGTCCTGCCTGAGCTGCTTTGGATGAAGGGGAACAACATGGAGGTGAAACCTTCTGTATCCTGTTTCCAGCCCCAGGCAGGGAGGACCTGGACCTCTATTTGTGTTGAGACAGAACAAAACTTCCCATGGGCCAGCCCATCCCCACGGAGGAATGGCACAGACTTTCCAGGAAAAGCACCAAGTGGGCACGTCTGTGTTCCGTGAACTTTAAGTACAGCCTCCCCTCTCCACAGAGCACCAGCAAACACAGTGGGAAATAAACCCAAAATCACCCGGCAAAGCCTGTAATTGCATTTCCAAATCAGCAGCCAGCAGTTCTCAGAAGTGCCGGGGCAGAGCCACAAATAAACCAGCACTGATGTGTTCTGCATTTGGGAGACGCTCCACGATGGCAGCGGGAATGTTTCCTCGGCTTGTAGGGATTTTCCCACGTTCCTTTTACCCCAGTAAAGTGATCCCTCTCCAGAGCTGCCCCAGCCCTGTGTGCTGCCTGCGCTCGGGTGGGATCACCAATCCCTGGGTATTCCCAGCAG
>VYXC01002579.1:253946-399271 GCA_013397175.1 Platysteira castanea | reverse complement strand
GTCCTTCCTGACCAATCACTCTCGGGCAGCGTGTCCCCTCTAGGTGTCCTTGGTACCCTGGTGCGGGTGGGCGATTCTGGAAGCTTCCATCGCTGAGTCCCGAGGTCCAGTCACCCCGTCCTCCAAGCGATGGGCTCCCAATTCACCCCGGCCCGTGCACCATCCCAAACTTTAATAACCTTGTATCACAGCAACTGATTTGTAACATTAATTTGTTCATAACAAAAAGAACCCTGAAAAAGCACACGCAGGAGCAAGGAGGGTCATTGCATTTTGGATTGCTGCTTCAGTAAGACTTTCACAAGCATAACTGAGGTGACTGACACAAACTCATCTTGCCCTTGATCTATGACATCCTTTTTCTGCTCACACTGAGAGGAGACACTGAACATCTTATTCAGATCAGGTTTTTAGCTGGAGCCCTGCCAGACTCACTCCAGCTAAGCTCGGGGTCAAGCTGCACATCCACTGCTGTTGTGATTTCCTTCCATGGTTTTATGCCACCCAGTCCAGGACCCAGATTGTGACCCAGGCTCCCAGCAAGGGAATGTGCCAGACCATGGAGACTGCAGGTCTCCCAGGAACATCTCCTTGGCTTGGTGTTCCTCACAAGCAGTGCAGTGATGGCCTCGCAAAGCACAGAGCTGTATCAAAGCATCAGCCCAAATCTCATGTAGCTTAGGTTTGAGCAAGACAGGTTTGGTGTACTCAGGCTGGCTCTCTGCACCCTTCCCACAGCTGCACTTGCACCCATCTGCCAAGCAGGAGAAAACATCTAGGGGCACTAAGCTGCAGTGCTCTCCCAAAGACTTACTGCAGGTGATGGCTGCCTTCACTCCCCATGCAAGCTGCTCTTCCCCTCATTTCCCACTCTGGTTGTTTCTGGTCCCCTTCTGCTCCTCTCACAGGGAGGGAATTAATTAAGATGGGAAAACTGCTTCTACTCCTTTTGGGCAGCTGCAACTCTTTACTGGCTGGCTGCAATCTGTTATCAATTCCTTGCAGGAGTCCCCTACATAAAGGACAGCTCAGCTGCACATTTCTTACATGTGATAGCTCAGTCTGCTTGTTTGGCTTAAGCTAGACAGAGGAATATTTCCACGAAATTTTGCAACTCTTAACAAAGGTTAATTTCAAACAATTCATACGACATTGCTCTATTTTAAGCATGATTTTAAGCACCCAACGCATGTTGTAGATAGCCTGGGCATGATTGCTAAGGAATGCTGGGTCGTCAGAGCTGGACCTGGATGGCTCCAGTCTGACTGGATCCCAGTTCTGAGCAGCCCCTTCCTGCCAGTCTGCTCCCCCTCCTGTCGTGATGTACATCTCAGCTATCTCTCTTGCTTTCTCTTCCCTGCTCTCTCTCTTTCCCTTTTTTTTTTTTTAATTTTACCCATCTTTCTATTCAGTTTTCTCTTCTGCAATAATCACCAGACACATCACAGGTTTAAGATGACCCGTTCTGCTATCACATCTCCCTTTGGTTCCTGCATTTCACCTCCATCTCCATGTCTCTGCCCATTTAGTTCTGCTGATCTCCTGAGAGCCTAGTAAATCATGAGCCCTTGCTTGGTCTTAAGCCATTGCTTTAGCAAACGTGGCCACTGAGACTGATAATCCCAGGAACAGCAACTTTACCCTTTAACGTGTCAGAAAGTCCAGGCAAATGAGGGACTTTATGGGAGAATCCCTCCCACCAAACAGTCTCTTCTGAATGCGAGGGTGCACATCAGCACAACATGGTGGTGTGGCACAGGGAGTAGGCATTCCTTAGTAAAACAGAGGAGGATGTTGAAGTGTCCCGAGCACACAACTGTTTAAATAAAAACTTGACTGGTACGTCAGAATGCATCCCCATTCTTGGGGAAAAGAACTACCAAAGCTGAACAGTCACATCTAGGACTTGACTTTTACACACTAGCTACCAACTAGCATCCTCAAACGTAGCTAGCATCCTCAGACTCTGTGCTGGCCCACACATTCAGTGATGGATTACACGGGAAAAAAATATGGCACTGGGTGAATTGCCAGCATTTGTTCACACGGTTGTGCGTTGTGGGTTTTTTCTTCCATTCATGTATTTGACCAGGCTTGACCCACTTAGCTGTGAACAGCTGGCAACAGCTTTGCCTAAAGGTATAAATCCATGAGAGAGGCTGAATTGTTAATGGATAATGACTCAAAACATTCCCCCCATTTGTGGAGACCCCAGGGTGCTTGGTTGAGATGGAAGAGGTGGGCTTTTGGGTGTGTAATGGCTAAGTCTCTGATCTGATACAGCACAGGGTGAATGATGGGCCGTGAGTGAGATAGGAGCTGGATCCCTGGAGACAGAGATGGATTTTGCCCCTCGTCATGCTAAGTTGTGCTTCCTCACACAAACCACTGGGTTGTGGGGCTCCCCCTCCTCCCCCCTGGAAAGTACCAGGGAATTCGGGACGTTTGCCTGTGGCCTCAGCGTGTTTCTCTCTGCTGATGGGGCATAACTGACTCAGCTGTGCTGGTGGGATGGGCAGCTGTGTTGATTTAGAAGGTGTCAAGGACTGCCGAAGTGTCCCATGATTCTCATTATTATATCAAGTTCCCTGCCTCGAGGGAGGTACCTGTGGGCTTCCCACCTGAACCAGAGTGAATATAAAGCCAAGAGATGTGTTCCAGGGATTTCTCTCCACCAGTTCTTTGGGATTTCCTCCACTAGCAGATGGATGTGGCCAGCGACCACTGCTTTGACCAAGAATGAGCAGCAACCAAGCCTCGTCACCTATGGGTGGTGAGATCCTCACACTCTTGTCCTTTCTCTCTCTCTCTTTTTCCTCTTTTCTCTATCTTTGGGTGCTGTTGTGCTTTCATATTGCAATGCTTTTGTGTTGCTGGATTACTCTAGATGGTAACTACCACAATGGCTCCATACCTGTTTTCCTTTGCAACCAAATTGTTCTATAATAAACCCTACATTGTTTATTTGCAAGCACTGATCATTCAGTGTTGTTTCATTCAAATCTGTCCCAAGAGAGCTATTAACAAGAACCTGGGTTACACTCACCTTTTGCAGTGGGTCATAATACTCCAGACTCCCACAACACCCAGGAAACACATTTAAAGCATCTCCTTTGTACATTTATACTTCCTTGGTTTTAACTTACTTGATAATGCCAACAAACAGAGAAGCCCTCACATAAGGCAAAAGCGTGTGAGCCTTACCATGTCTTTAAATGCCCCGAGAATGGCTGCTGTGATAATCCCCAGAAACAAGCCAATGATGTTGAGGACTGTGGAGGACCACAACAGTCTGTACAGGTGAACCACGTCCTGACAGCTGCTCACCCCGAGAAATTCATAGTAGCTGGAGGACTGGTCTGAACTGAAAGAGAATGCAGACACCGTCACTGCAGTGGGAATGGTTTTGCACGTAATACAGCGCACTACAGGATCTGACTCCTTCCTACTTGCTTTCCTCTTCGGCAAAGGGCTATATCCATTCCCCCACCAAAAACTGCTCAGAAGAACTGGAGAAAGGTCTGCTGAAAACCTGGTTCTGCTAAGGCCAGCATCAAACAGTCTAACTAATATCAACCCCATTTTGGCTGACTGGTCGTGGTTACCATCATGGACTCTTCTTTAGTTTTTGTTCAGTGTCTCTGAACAGAAGCGTTACCTTTGTATATGGATGCTGCCCTTGTTGTTTAGCTACCAGATAAAGCTTGCTTAGCTTTGCTTTTTTTTCTCAGCTCACCTAGGAATCTGCTGGCATCTCAGAAATTGGGGAAGACAAGTTGCTTAAGCATTAATTCAACCACAGGAAGGGAGATATTGCCAGCTGGCTACATTTGTTTATGGTGTCTGTGGTTCCAAATTAATACAACACAGTACAGTATAAAGATGTGTCTTTACACTCTGGATTGTACTATCCAGAAATCTTTGTTCATATTTCTGTACCACATTGGTCATTGTAAATCAGGCATGTGGTGAAGTTACTCCTCATTGTCTTGCCAAAAGCCAGAAATATCCTACTGTAAAATTTGAAACCACAGGTTCCTGCAGTTCTTTCCAGTACCTGCCTTAATTTGAGCCCACTAATGAGCTCCTAGGGTAGCTATTTGGGTTGGAAAGATTTTTTTAAATGCCAAGCCTGTTTTTCCACTGTTAGGAAATTGCCATCAGATTATGGTGGAAACCAGAAGTGAGCAGTTTGTGTTCACTCTTCTGCTCCCCCATCCCCAGTGCATGGGGCAGCAGTGGAGGTGGTGGTTACAGAAAGCTCTGCAGAGCAGACCACAGCGTTTCTGGGAAGAACCAAGCCAGGCACAGTAACTTCTGGAAATATCCAATCAATGGCTTCAGATCACGGTTCTGGCACTGAACAACTACTGTTGTTGAGTTTACCTGTCATGAGCCCATCTTAACCAAATAAACCTATAGCTTCAGCTGCCATGAGGCTGAGGAAATTGGATTTGCAATCCTGCCTTCATATCAGTCTATTCCACGGCTGACAACAAATCACTTTGTGGGCCTGTGCCTCCTACTTCTCTCCAGCCATCCTGTGTACTGGAATTGCCAAGTCTTCAGAGCAGCATGACTGCTTATTTA
The DNA here is from genome assembly GCA_013397175.1 of Platysteira castanea. Classification (NCBI taxonomy): domain Eukaryota; kingdom Metazoa; phylum Chordata; class Aves; order Passeriformes; genus Platysteira; species Platysteira castanea. The sequence goes on along the minus strand of VYXC01002579.1, from coordinate 394,681 downwards.
CCCTGGATTTGTCCATGCTAGTGCCAGAAGAAAAGGGCTTCCACTGTGGAATGTTGACAATAGCAGAATGTACACATTTAATTGTATAATTGAATAATGTCACAGCAGTGATCAAAAGTGTTTCAAATAAACTCAGTGTCTTAGAAAAATGGCACTGAGGATCTCCATCTGAAAGGGGAATATGCCTGATCTCTCCTTGTGGTTACTTTATGCTTTAAGCAACAATCTCAATCACCTTTTTTGACAGCTCCGAATACTTTGACCCCTTTAACACCCCTGTTCTTTTCTGTGTTGAGTTGGGCTGTTTGGTTCAGTGTTAACATGCAGGCATTAGCTGTGTGACATGGAAGTACCATTTTCACTATACACATAATGCATTGCAAATATCATGTTCCATCATTTGTCTGTCATAGAAAAGGTACCAAAGTTGAGTACTGTCTACCTTTCCCACTTTTTTGTATACCTCTGTCATGTCCAGATTTAACATTTCTTACAAAAAGCAAAAGATTCTATGTACAATTTTAATCTTTCCTTAGACCTTCACTCACTTTGTGTCTCCCATCTGCGTAAGAAATATGCATGCATAGATCACTTCCCTCTAGTCCCAAATGTCATTTTACTTCTCTAGTTGAGTTAGTATCTGGCTAAGAGCTACTTTTTTCATGCAGAAGCCTTGTGTAGGAGCTTGATTCTTCTACCTTTGTTTTTCTACGCCTAAAATGTTCATGTCTGGCATCACAGTAGCCAAGGGTTACAAAGGACTGGGGCTATTCAGGGCTGCTAGCATGTAAAGAGGGGGCAAAACCAAAATAAAAAAAGAAGATGTAGGAAAGAAGAAAGATGAGAAATATACGGGAGGAAAGAAGGAAAAGTGACTGTGTTTGAACTGTAGATGGTTGCAGAGGTTGCGTAAGAGTGTATGGAAAGATGATAGACAAGGGCAGGTAGTGATAAGACAAGGGGGAGTGGTTTTAAATAAAACAGGGAAGATTTAGATTAGATATTAGGAAGAAATTCCTCACTGTGAGGGTGGTGAGACACTGGAACAGGTTGCCCAGAGAAGTTGTGGATGTCCCATTTGTGGAAGTGTCCAAGGCCAGATTGGATGAGGCTCTGAACAGCCTGGTCCAGTGGAAGGTGTCCCTGCCCCTGGCAGCGGAGTTGGAATGAGATGGTCTTGAAGGTCCCTTCCAACCCAAACCATTCTGTGATTCTATGAGAGTGAGATGTGCAAAGAGTGACTCAAGCAGAACAATCTGTAAATCTAATGGCAAAAATGCATTGCCAGACCAACAGTATACCTGAATACGGATGTGACTGAGTGATCAGTTTTGAGGACACAGCAAAAAGCTTATGGATATATTTAAAGAAAAAGAAACTGAAATAATACCAACACTAATGAACAACTTCTGACCTATTTTGTGCTGGCATCAGGACTTCAATTGCAGAGGAACGGGATTTCTCAGCATACAAGCTCCTTGTGTTACTTCTTCAGGCCCTACCATTTACAAGGACAGACAAACAACCAAGAATTTCTCAGAGGCCACAGAGTCCACACAGGTACTTACTTCTCACAGTTGTACAGATCACAGCAATAGCATGTGTTACTCTTTATTTTCAGCTGGCACTTGCTGTTTAAGGTGTGACATGTCACCTGCCAAAAAAGTAGAAACTTACTTTTATCCTCAATATTTCAGTGTTGCGTGAATCACCCTACTGACCACAAAAACCCCAGCTACTATGGCATTGTCAGGTTGTATTACCTGTTGTGCAGAAAGATCCTGAGATTCCAAAATTCACGACTGCAAGCCAGAAGGATATCCCTGAGCTCCTAGGAGTTTTAACCAGGATGACGGCCCCTGAGTCTGAGGGCATTTGCACTATGGAGCACAGAGACCCCAGCACCAGCCTGCAGCCAGGGCCGCCAGAGTGTTCAAGCACTGTGCTGCACTGTCTGGTGCTATTCTGCTGAGACCTGGAGTCTGCAGCCTCGAGACTCAGGTCTCTACAGATGTGACGCAGTGACCGTGGCTCTGGAGAGATACACTACAGCAAACACTGAAGTGGATAAGAGCACCAGTCTGTTATAGTGGGGAAATGGCAAGGGAGCCAATTATCTGAACAGCTTCCAATAAATGGGAGCTCTCCCCTTTCAGTGAAACCCTCCTGAAGAAGGAAGTAATTATGAACAACAACAAGAACAATCTTCAAACCCACAAACAGAATAATTCAGAAAAGATCCAAGCACTCCAGCAAATAAGTACCATTTATTGCAGGCTCTTGAATACAAAACTGAAAAGGTTTATTTATGTGAGGAGGAATTGGAGAGATGGACAGATGTTAGAACAATAAAGGCAGGCACATGTAAGCCACTCTCCATCCAGACACAAAATCATTTTAATGACTCCTTAAGTGTGGTTAGCATTAATCACTTCTATTTGGCACTAAAGGCCAATTGAAATATTTTATATATAAGCTTATTTTTTCACTGAGATTTTTACCTTATTGACTTTGAAATCCTGGAGAGCTGTCAGGTTTTAGAAGCTAGCAGTCAGAAAGTACATTCTTTCTATAGCTTTTATTTGATAGGAAAAAATCTCTGTAACCACTGGAGAAGAATTTTGTTCGCAAAATGCAATTAAAATGTATTATTGAATGGAAAACCCCTCATAATGAAAAAGTAGAAGGAACATGCTTAGGAATACATGCCTGCTTTTGGCATGTTTATCAGAGAGTTCTGGCTTAGCCACAAATGTGTTACTCTGTGGATTAGTGTCCACAAGAGATGTTAACTCACTTCCTAAATTCTGGATCTCTGCATCCTTTTTAGTATGAAAACTGTCACTGTTGATGAGTCTGTACTTCTCACGAGCTTGTTCCCAGCAAAAAGGAAAGCCTTAAACACACACACCCAGCACCAAAGTAAGTTCATCTTGCAGCTGGTCTCAGACTTGCCACACTTGTCCTTAGCAGGATTTGATTGAGCAGTGGAAGATGGGTGACAAAACTAATGTTAGAAGGAGATTAGAATGATTCCTTGGGATTGCTTTGCTGCTCAGGACAAGGCTGTACTTGTGGTTTGTGTCTCATACAAATCAGCTCTTCTATCCCAAAATGGAAGTCAGGTTATGAAAGGACAGTCTCAGTCTAGGTTGCAATCTGGACATGGAGCTCACAGCTTGATACAGACGCATCCCACTTGTCACCAGGACATCTCATCCTGGGACAGGACCTTGTTTCATCACCACTGCTCTATTGTGTCTGAACTTACTGGAATGTAACCTAAGGGCCTGGTTGGCCTGAAGTCACATTCAGCTGCATCTCTCCTCAGCCAGAGCTGCAGCTTACCCCAGGAAAGGAGCACCTAGTCACTGCATCAGCTTAATCAAGGAAGTAACTGAACCATCCCACCTGGCTGCTTCTCCAAGCAGGTTGAAAACCAATCCTGGAGCACAGTGTGTTACCACGGCCACTTTGTGCGATGCCCTATGCTTTTGCATTCAGTGGATCTTCAGACTTCGGTTTTGACCTCCTGTATGCACTGAAAATGGCCTACGACCTGCAGAGTTAAAATACCCTTTTCCTGTTACACATGCATGATTGGAATAGGAGGGCCTTTTAAGATGGAATGGGCTGCTAAAAAGTGGTTTGTTCTGATGCATGGTTTGGGGACCACTTCTGATAGGAAATAAAAGTAGTTTTTCCCTCTCCAAGCACTAAAAAGGCCAGTCTGCCCCTTTTAATGTAGAAGGCTAGAAGTACAAAACAGGGAGATCAGCATGATCTTAAACGTGTTTTTAGCTGCTTTTACACTACAAGACACATATTATTGGCCAAGGAAGTTACTGTAGTTACCTATTTTTATCACTGCACTTTTAAAACGTGCATAGAACAAGACAGTCCTTTTTAGGAGAACAGTGAATAAACCAAAATAAACAAATTAGTTTGTGGTGTGAGCAAGGGTGGTGGAAACAGGCCATTTGTTGGTGTTCTGCATGTTAAGACCTATTATTTCATTTCAGTGACCAGACACTTAGCTTTTTCATGTCCTGCATGTTTGTGATTGATTATCTCCCTAGTACCAATTGAACATATGTTCTCATCTCATGGTAATTGCAAGAAAATCAAATTCTTTCTGCTTTGAGTAAAGAGAACTGAAACAGGCAGACTAAATAAGCTAGAGACCACTTACAGGTGAGAAATGTCAATCAAAAGGAAACTTGCACTCAGTAAACAATCTGCTTTCCTAGTTAAGTGTTTGCCTGGCATGCAGAGCATGTCCTCTGCTCACTACCTGTCTACCTCTGGAAAAGCAAAAGCCAAGTAGAAATGCCATGGATCTTTAACTCTGAATTAGCATATGCTGACTCTAAATCAGCAAACAACCAGACAAAAATGTTATTAGAATTTACTTACACTTTTAAAATATTTACCCACACTTTTAAAAGAAAAGGGGTTTGGGTTTTTTCCAGAACAGAGGAAGAAGTTCTGGGTGGCCCAAGTTTAGACATTCCCAGAATCAGCAGAGCTGTGGAAAACCATCTGGCCAGAAGCCTGAGGCTGGGGTCACCTGCAAGGAGTTGTGGTCAGTGTGACGCCAACCAGATGCTTATTACAGGAATCAGAAGCATTTCTCAGGCCATGTCTGTGTCTGAGTGTGCACGCACACTTTAGAAGAGGATTGAGTAAAACTTACAGGACAGGGTGTTGTCGCACTTTATAAGTTTGTCTGGGTAGGTCTTTAAACGAGGAGATCAGTGAAATATTTTTGTCATACTTTTTCTGGAATCAACAACAGGGTGCCCTACCAGCAAGACTGAAGGAGCTGCTTAACCTGGAAGTATACTTTACTAAGCTTTCTAGAAATATTAGTGGTAACATTCCCCATACACCTTTTCTTAGCCATGCCAGGAATGGTGATGAAGAACAACTGGCTTCTTGAAAGTTATACCACTGTTTAGCTGTTCTCCATTTTGCTTTTCTAGTCACTCCCACCAATTTACCACAATAATAAAATAGGAAAAGAAACTAAATCTGGACTTCTCAGGAGGTTAGCCATTTGGATATGGGCACTTTTCTGACCATGTTAATGTCACTGAGATAATGAAAAAGCTGCATTTAAAACCACTGATGTTCTTGGCCTCTGCTGGATAAATACAGAGATTTGAAGTCTTCTGGATGATACAAATGGATTAATTTAGGTATTTCCTATTCTACTTGGAGCCTACAAAAATCTTCTTAGAAGAAGATGCCAATGTGACAAACACATTCCAGACAGTTATTATACAGCATAGATGGACTAGGAATCATTCCAGTCCCAGAGTAATGTACTGGATACAAACACTGATGATGACTCAAAACCTCACTGACTGTAGTGATTTGCAACATCAGAGGCTGGGACAAGCAGGAGGTCACTTGTGGGATAAAAGCAGTGGGGTTTCTATCTACCCATGACCAACATGCACAGACATGCTCTCAAACATCTCCCTCGCTCCTCCCCACAGCAGAAATGAACACATGATGAGACGAGTTTGTTCACCTCAGTCTGGTAGGCATCATATAGGAATCCTATTCCACTCGAATAAAACTGGCATCTTTTGTTATACAAAGGTCTGGGTTCCTGTAAAGAGAAAAACAGCCAGAAAAAGTAATTGGTTTGCAGGAAGTGGAAAGCACCATGTCCCGTGTCCCCAAGCCCAATGCTCACAGTGCTGTGGAGCTGAAGCCAATGCAGTCACTTGGGTAACTGGCTCACACCCCCTGTGTTGGCTTTCTTTCTGGAATGGCTCTCCTCAGGGTTACATTTTCCATCCTCACTCCACCACTAAGCTATGTGAGTATCATTTATTTTTCTCTAAAAGGCATCACCCCTGTCATTTAACCACTTGATGGCATTTAACTATGCTTGATGTCAAATAGTACTGCTCTATGAGAATGGTCCAGTCACTCTTTTTTCTGGTACCGTTTCTTACCTAGCACCAAGATTTACTTTGCAGGTTGTTTTCAAGATACGGGACTTTCTTTTTAAAGAATTTCAGCCATGTCCATGGTGAGAACATAGTAAAATAGGTAATAGTTTTATTTAGAGTATTCCATTTATAACACACACTTCAAACCCCTGAAGCAAAATAAAGAATAATTAAGAAATTAAGGCATAAAGAGAAAGCAAACGACATTGTTTTGTTTTTCCTTATTTTCCCTTTATGCTATTGCAAAAGATGCATTCACTGCTCATATTTCGTATTTTGCTTGTACCAGTTCCCACAAAATGATATAAAGGAAGAACACAATGAAATATCCTTGGCCAGATGGAAAATGTGTGCTTCTGACCTTGGCAAACAGCCACTTTGAAGGCTGAAGGGTGCATACCTCAGTCAGTTTCAGGACTAGACCATATTTGTTTTGGGAGGATTTAACAGCTTGAGTCCTCTGTGAGCCAATGTCTATCCCAAAGCAGTGTTGGAGTTACTTTTGTTAGCAAAAAAATAAAATACTTTTTCAACTTTACATAACTTATCTAGTCCTGATCTGTGCTTCAAAAGCACTCAAGTGCTTGTTGCTCCTCAGAATGTCAGCCAGACCAGATCCAAGACAGAAGATGCAAACCCACTATCTGCCACCCCCTCTTTCCATGCAAACTTACAAGCAAAGGACTATTTAAGTTGTTAGCAGAAATCAGCACTGATTAACTTCCACTGCTTTTTAAAGCTTTTAGATCCATCCAGGAGTAACCCAGAAACTGCAGAAAGATCTGCACTGCTTCAGATCACAAACAGAGTATTCTCTGCTTGTTGGATAATGAAGTGTGAACTGTATAAATCTGCTGATCCAAAATACATAAATAGTTAGAATGCAGAGCTAGGCAGGAATGCAGACAGATCAATGAACAAAGCTCCTCCATCAGCTTGTTTGCCTTTCTGATTACTCTGGCAAACTTAAGCAAGTTTGGACACCAACTCTCAAGGGTTAGAGAAAGGTTAGCTTCCTGCATCCAAAAATATTTATTTATACTATACAAGTGTAAGAAAAAATGCTTCAGTAACTCTTTTTCTCTAGAGGAAATGCAAATACCACACGAATAGCATGCCGTGTCTTGAACTAGGTCAACATTCTTCCACAGTCCTGGGAAAGCATTAGCCTTTAGCCGTGACTTCCAGGGACAGATCTGGTTGGGAGGTCTAACAGGACTCCAGTTTTGCTGCCAGAACAAGGAGCTGACAAGGAGAGGAGCTCTGCTGGAGTTCATAGTTACGAACAAGGAAAGATTGGTCAGGGATGTGAAGGCTGGGGCAGCCTTGTGTGTAATGATATGGTGGGGTTCAGAATCTGGAGAGGATGGAGCAGGATCCCAACTCTGGACTTGACGAAAGGAGACTTTGGCTTATTCAGTGATATGTTTGGAAGAATCCTTTGGGATACAGTACTGGAAAGCAATGAGGTCCAGGAAAGTGGGTTGATATTCAAGGTTCACCTCCTCCAAATCGAGAAACAGTTAACCCCAACTAGCAGGAAATCAAGCAAAGGCAGAATGAGGCCTTTGTGGATAAACAAGGAGCTCCAGATGTAACTTGGGCATGAAAAGGAAGTCTACAAGAAGTGCAATAAGGGGGAAATCACCAGGGAGGAAAAGAGAGAAACTATATGAGCACGCGTGGAGGGGTTTGGAAAGCCAAAGCTCTCCTGGAATTCAATCCAGCAAAGGTTGCGAAGGGCAAGAAGAAGGGCTTCTGTGGGTGTATTAGCAGCAAAAGAGAGATCAGGAAAATATGTACGCACTACTGAATAAGGCAGGCAAGAGGGTGCAAAGACATGGTAAAGGTCAAGATATTCAGTGCCTTCTTTGCCTTGCTCTACTGTAGAGACCAGTGGGAAAACCTGGCACAATTATCCTTGCTGAAGGGGGATCAGTTTAGAGAGCATTTAAACAGACTGGAGATACATTCTATCTTCAAGGATTACAAGAAAGAGAATCAAGGGAACTATACGCTGGTGGGAAGGGATGGAGCAATAATCTTGGAAACAATTTCCAAACAATCTCAAGGACATGAAGGTGATTTGGAGCATTCAACATGGATTTACAAAGGGAGGGTCATGTCTGACCAACCTGTTAACCGTCTACAAGGATATGACTGGCTTGGTGCATGAATGGAGCTTCTTGCTCACCTGCTTCTGGATCTTTATCTTCACTAATCCCTTTGGCAGTCTCTCATTCTCACAGACAAGCTGATGAAATACAGGCTAAATAAATGGAGAGTGAGGTGGACTGAAAGCTGGCAGAACTGCTGAGGTCATAGTGTTGGGAGCAGTGACATGAAGTCCAGCTGGAGGTGACTTAATAGTTGTCTACCTCAGGGGTTAATACTAGGAATAATATTGTGTAACATCTTAATTACTGAACTGCATGATGGGTAGAGTGCACCCTCTGCTAGCTAGCAGATGATACAAAACTGGGATGAGTGGCTGAAACACCAGAGGACTGTGTTTTTGTTCAAAGGGACCTGGGCTGGAGAAATGGCCCACAGGAACCTCAACAAGATCGGTACAGAGAAATGTCAAATCCTGCACCTGGGGAGGAATAATCCCATGCACCAGAAATGACTGGGGCCTGACTGCATGGAGAGCAGCTTTACAGAGAAGGACCTGAGGGTCCTGGTGGGTAACAAGTTAAACATGAGCCTGCAGTGTGTCCTTGCGGCAAGAAAAGCCAGCAGTATCCTTGACTGCATTACCAGCAGGCCCAGGAGGGTGATACTTCCTCTTAACACTGGTGAGACATACCTGGAATACCGGGAAAAGTGCTGGGCTCCCCACTATGAGAGAGACCATGGATATGGTCTGTGAATTAACAAACTGTAGTATCTGTAAAAAGAGAAGCAGAGCTGGGGCTGTTCAGCCTAGACAAGAGAAGGTTTCCATGTACCTTATCAATATGGATCAACACTTGATGGGGAAGTGAAGAAGATGGAGCCACATTTCTCTCAGTAATGTCCAGAAAAATAACAAGATGCAGTGGCAGAAACTGCACTGAAAAATACAGGAAATTCCATTTAAACATAAGAAGAAACCTTTTTTATTCTATTGGGTGATTAAACACTGGAACGGGTTTCCCAGAGTGGTTGTGGAGCCTCCATCCTTGGAGATACTCAGACTGGACACTCAAACTGGACACAGTTTTGAGCCACCTGTGCTAGCTGACACTGCTCTAAACAGAGGTGGTTGGATTAGAAATCTCCAGAGGTTCTGCTCAGTCTTAGCAATCTTCTGATTCTGTGAAGAGGGTCAGAGTCTATATCAGGGTATGAACACACTAACAAGTTCTCTTAGAGTATCACAGGTTACGAGTTTAGCAGATATAGCTTGGCACCTGGAGACAGATGCTCCCTGGCCTTACCTTCTGGGCATTCATATCCTTACTACAGGTTGCTGATGAGTGACACCACCGCATCACACTATGAGGCTGAGTCTGACCGTGAATGCTAAGATACTCCCCTCAGACACCTCTATACCTTCTTAAAGGCAGGGAGAGAGCTGCCTAATCTGCCTCCATCAACTATAGGAAGACCCTCACTTTTGGCCCTGATCTCCTGGCTTATACAGTTTTTCTACCTCTTACACCTTCTTCCTCTTAAAAAATAAATCGGTCCTTTTATTGGTTTGGTCTTTGATGGAGAAGACAAGTACACTTTTCATCCAAATGTGCTTGTGACTGGAAGCAGCACTGTTCCCTGAGGAGAGAGATGATTGATTAATCCATACCAGCTATTATGGCTTGATACTGCTGTGCAGCAAAAAGGTCAGAGCTGTGACGTGGAAGTGACCACAGTGAATACTCTTATTACATTTGCATGCACAATCATGGCAAATGAGTACCTTCCTTCATGCACCTAATTTTGAACAGCAAACCTGCTGCACTAGAACAGCCAGCCTTGTGCATTCAGTCTGTTCTCTAAATGCATCCCTATGTGCAATCAAAATAAATGAGTGATGATCAAATGTACAAAAATAACAAAGATTAGATAACATTGGCCTTGTCCAGACACCCACAGAAATTAACACCTAAAGCACACAGATTTTAAGTAAAGGTACACTGGGATTGACAAAAAGCTGCATTGGTAAAAGCTTCCCTTTTCCTGCCACAGAGGTGTTGTGGTCTGTCTGTCTGGTAAGGCATTTATATGAATAAAGCACCACACAGATATTGAAAAGTGTTTAAAAGTTTTCCAACAGTATGTCACACCATGTAAGCACCCACTGGACTTTATAGGAGTCTCTAATACCAAAGGCAAATGAGACATACTTTAAAGCTATATATATATATAAAGCTATAGAAAGTATTCCTGACAGACTGGTCTTAAAATACTTCACATTGCTCACAGCAGATTGTGTATGAATATAGTCTATACCTACCAGTCCTTGATACTTCTTTATTCTACTGCTTATAGCAATAGTGGTTGAGACAGAGCTACTTTTACATACTATATATTCATCTATTAAGAGTAATTCTAAAGTATATAGCAACAGTATTATTTTTAACTAATTTAATATCCTTTGGTACTAGGAACTTCCTCAACCACTTTTATTGAAACAGATCTATGCAATATATCCCACTAATGTGTAATATTAATGTATTAAAATATTAATATATAATATAAAATGCGTTCCCTTTCTCTGCTTCTTTGAGTAAGTCCCTTTAAGTGGAAATGAGTAGATGGGAAAGTTCTGTTGGTTAGAGCTCTGTTGATACATGCAGAGGAGAAAATATGTAGGCTGGTAAAAAGAGGAAGAATTCTCTACAAAATGTAGTTGTATGCTTGGGTTTGTTTATTTCTTGGCACGAAGGAAAAATGGCCAGATTTTATTCAATCTTTCTGAACACTGGAAAAGATGATTTCTTAGCTAATTACATATGACTGTGTTTGTGCATACTGAGCAGGTATAGTCAGAATGCCATCAAGCTAAGTTTAGAAAATTCTCAGAAGTGTCAAAAAATCCCCCCAAAAAACATGACACCCAGTACTTCCCTTAATTTGGGACAAATCAGAACTACTCAGCCTTGAACCCTACAAGGCAAACTGTAGCTTTCCCTCTTCTTGAATTTTTTATTTCAATAGTTTTCTAGTATGTGTATTAAAACCTGAGAGTGATAGATGGACAAGAGGGAAGGCTTTATGCCAAGGAACAGAAGATTTGGTCCAAATATAGAGGGTTTTGGCTTGGCTGATTTCTTTATTTTAAGAGCATACAATGGAAACGCCACATTCTCTTTGATGGTGAGAGCATTGCAATATGTTTTATGTGTAAAAAAAGTATTCTTTTAACAGTATCTTTGGTGAGTTTGATAAAATATCTGTGGGGAAGTTGAAGGGCTCTTAACTGAGGTATGGAAAAAAGTTTCTTCTATGCCAGTTTTTGTTTCCTTGGAGAACAGATATATTTTGGATAACATAGGGAAAATTTCATCTCTATTATGAGTAAGCTCACTTTCAGAAAACAGAGATTTAGCTTAAACTGTATTGACTGAAATGTACACCATACTTTACAAAATGTGGCTAATAATTTATTGAAATAGTTATATAGTGAGGGCTATTTTTTTCCAATTACAGTATTTATTTAGTCTTAACTTCCATAGCTGCGTGGATAGAGGTGTAGATTAATCAGTGCCAGGGAATGTTCCCAGGGCTGAAACTCGAGCATCAAGCCCATTAAATTGTTAGAACTGTGTTGGTGATGGCTTTGGCCTGGGCAAACTAACACTCTTCCAAAATAATTTCTGGGCATGATTTGTAAATTAGTATGGGCCAAGAAGCATTCCCAGTGGGTAATTTGGACATTGCCATTTACATTCCAAGAGACTTTGAGAGTGAGGACGTGGGCTTCACCATGCCAGTTGGCCTGCGGAGCACAGAACCATCCTGGTCACATGTAAAAGATGAATATAAATAAAATTGAGGAGTCCAAAACCAAAATGGTGTTTTTAGTGTCTCATTAGCATCAAGTTTTAATTTTCTGGTTTCAGTTGTTTTCATCTACAGCAAAGCTAGCAATGAGTAGGAGAGGGATAGCTGCCAAAATTTTTCAAGTTTAATCCTAAAAACAAACTGAAACATCACCCTTCAGTGCCAGCTCAGCCTTGTGCCAACAGCTGGGTGTTCTGGAGATTATAACTCCCTTCAAGATCTCTGCTAACTTTCTGAGAAAAGGTGTGCAAATATGAACAAATAGAAGTTATTAGCAACTAGCTTTTATGCTCCTCTGGAGGGCTGGATGGAGCACAGGTATCTGTGTATGCCCCACACTGGCTGAGAGCACATGGAAGCATATAAACCTGAGAACTTTCAGACCAAAGATAAAAGAATCTCCTAAAAGAAGGGGCCAACATATTCGGAGCCTGGGAAAGCAGGCAGACTGGATCACTGTCTGGGGGCCCAAACTAAAGCTGGTTGGATCGTACCCTGTACAAACAATGAGAGGAAATGCTACAGGTCTTTAGTAATTCCTGTCTCTCTCTGACCAAGGGCTGTTTCTCCATCTTTTTCAACACCATTCCCAATGAGACGGGTGTCTCCTGAGGAAAGCTGCTAGAAGATCCCAGGGAATCACAGAAGTGATTAATACAAATATCTTTGTGCTTTCAATCATAAACAAATGAAAAATGCCCATTAAAAAAAAATTTATGAACAGTTTCCATATTGGCTCTGGCCTGTTGGGTATTAGGAACTTCTGAGTCCAAGGCCAGTATCATCAATACTGCAGTGAGCAGGCATCAGCTTCAAGGAACAAAACATTTTATACCTCAGTTTGCTCCCCAGCCTTGCACATAGAGCACATGACCGTACCCTCTAGAATCAGAAACAAGGGTGGATTTTTTTGAGAACTGTTTTGGGCTTTTACTCACTGGCAGATAAACCTACAATTCAGTTTTCAGTTTGTAATTTCTGAAGCAGAAATGGCTTTCAGAAAACAATTTATCTTGCAGAATTTCACTGTTATATGGAAAAAGAATAATCAATACCCCCAAAATCTCCAAGTCCATATTTCCAATTATTGAACCCACATCAACTGCCAGAAAACTAACTAATTAAAATAACAATTTCTAAATGGCTAGTTTCCGAAAGATCTACATCTTCTCTTGTGTTGTTAAAGAATCTTTAACTTCCTGGTAGTCCAACAGAATGCTTTACCCATAACTCATGAGATGTTAAATTTTTGTATACATATAGTTACATATCGTTTGTTTTGTAAACTATTTGTTTACATACAGTTATTAACACAGTGTTCCTGATATGCCTCATTGAAATGTATTTCTGTAACTAATGCCATTCTTTTCAAACCTCTGTATTTCAGACAGCAGCTGGACAGAGAGGAAGAGAGGGGTCACTGCTCACTATGTGGCAGGAGCTTCTGGGCAGGACAGATCATGTGCTCACACAGAAAATGTTGCCTTCTTGGACAGGCCAGTGTCCTGGGGCTGCCCACCACCACCATGAGGCTCAGTGGGCTTCTCTTCTCTCCCTTCAGTATCTGGGACTGCTTGTATGGGAGTGCCAGGCATCAGCTCCTGGCCTTTGCCAGGATGTGCTCTTTCAGTCAGTGCCAGGGATTCTAAGGAGGCTGCCATTGCATCTCCATCTCTCTTATTCACCAAGAAATTCAACCCACATAATAAATTGGCTGTAAGCATTTGGCTGGCAGCAATCTGGAATGCTGTGGTTGCTATAAAACCTCAGATTCAAAAACCACTGTGACCCTGCAAGGAAGTCCAGGTGCTAAAAAATAAAGCCACGGATATTATGGAGAGATGACTGAAAGACAGGAATTATAAAACAAAAACAAACAATTTTTTTTATTATTTTAAATTAAAGAAGTTGAGAAATACAGTTATGGGAAGAAAATTAAATGTACTACTGGATTTGGCAGTATTAAGTTTATGTTTAACTTGATTATCTTAGAGGTCCTTTCCAACCGAAATAATTCTGCCATTCGATGATAATCCTTACCTACTTCACATTTTGGCCATGCACCAAAACAGTTTTTTCTAGAATTATTAACAACTTTTACCTCATAGTCACCAAGCTCATAATCAGCTTTTGAATCCAAGTGTGTCAGTTCAGCTTCACCTCATCAAGTGGGCCTCCAAGCCTTACCATTTCTGTATTTCAGCTGTTTTCCTCTGTGATACTAGTGACTGTTTCCTACTTTTTCTAATGTTTTGTCCTCTTGATGGCATCACCTTGACTATCAACATGGAAAGTCCTAAGCTGTCATGGGGTGCATAGTGCATGCTGGCTGGGATTTGGGAGGGTGAGTGCTAAAAAAAGTGAGCCATTTCTGGACTCCCACAGTCCTGTGTGAGTGCAGCAGCCCAACCCCAAGGTTATGCTACTGCCAAGAGCTGCAATGGATCAGACCATCAGGAATAGAAAGTTCTCAAATTTTTTGCTGTTCTTGTCAAAATGTATCCAATAATTAGCAAAGTATATTAAGAAACTTTAAGCCCTAGAATTAGGTTTTCACATGTTCTTTTTACCTAAGCTGCAGACCTGGCTAGTGTGCGTTAATTCAGTTTCTACACATATTGCCCCTGCCTTAAGAGTCAAGGGTTCCCAAATGCAGGGTTGATCAAACCCTTCAAAGCAGTGCAGAGTGAGACAGAGACATGCTTCTGTCCATGCCATACTGCTACTGTAACTACAGCACATTAGTGATCCCCTGGTGCAAATAATATAAATAATACATTCCCAGTGTTGTTTAAGCACTCCAGAGGCAGCCGCCACGGCATCTGGTTACATTCTTTGCATGAGGTCATGCCATGAGAGCAATTCCGCTGAAGACTGCAGACAGCACTTACCCTTTCTTGCTCTTCTACATCTGCCTTGCATGAATTTAAGAGCTAATCTTCTTCCAGAAATGCAGCACTCCAGCATAGAGACCCTGCCTATCTTGTCTGCTATGCTGAAATAACCCAACTTCAGTTCTGAAAATAGGAAAAGCAGCTGGTGGGGCTTAAAAACGTTACTCTCACAAACTAGATTTACTTCCCACTGTGCTTTCCAGGGGCTCTTTTTAGGATTTCTATTTAATTGGAAAAACTAGGTCCTACAGAACCCTCTTCTCTTAATGCTTGGTAGCACTAGATATTAATTTCAGGTCTTTCAAATCAGTAAATATTCAGAGTACCTGTACACTGTCATGGCTGAAAAACACACATACATGGATCTGTCTCACTTTATATTTCCTCACTGATTTTTATTTTATGTAAATACTTTGCAGTGGTAGCCTCAGTCTTACTCTATTTTGGTGAGGTTTGTGGTATTGCAGTACTGCTACAGTCAAATGAAAAGCCTCCAGATGCTGGAGCTGCCCCATTGCTGGACAATGGGCACAGACAGGACACTTCTTGATGTGGACTGACAGGTCTGTTCTCAGATGGATACAGACCTGTTAAAAGAGGTTAAAGCCTCTTCAAACAGGTGATTTTCTCTCAATGACTTTTGGCCACACTCTCCATGGCATGAAGGTGGGAGGAAAGGCCCGTCAGCCTTCACAAGCAGATGGAGTGCAGTGGAACAGGCAGAAGAAATGAGAACTGGCTCCCCTGCACGTTCCTGAGGAGGTTCAGTGGCTCCAGTGCCTTTAGCTGATGCAGGCTCAGGTGCTGGCAGGAAGGAAAGATGTGTGTGCAGAGCTGCTGAGTGACGTGGTGCCTGTCTGCTCGGGCTGCTGCTCTGGCTGCTCTGGGGGTAAGGCCACACAAAGCTCCAGTGAGGGAGCCTACTCCTGCCTTACTACGGCAAATCCAAGCCTGGCTCAGGAATAGGTCTGCTCTTCTTTAGTCAAGTCTTGCTAGCTAATGTCTCTCAGGATGAGGCTACAGACCTTCCCATAATACCTGCAATAGCTATGTTGTGTAGTTAAAAACTTAGACTTACCACTGGCTTTTACACAAGTTTCTAATGATGCAATTACCTGATACTATTCACGGCTGTAATTTTAGTTATTGCTTGATGCAGTTAGGTATTTAATTGCTTATTATAGTTGATTACTTACATTGATTACATTACTTTGATTATAGGGTTTGTTATATGAACTGATTGCTCTGTCTTGATTGTAATGATGTTGTGCCATGTGAGTAATTAACGTTCCCACAAGAATGCAAGAACTGTTTATTTTGTTTCTGGTAATGTAACTCAAATACATGAAAAACTGCTCCATCTCCTCCCTTTTGTCTTAATGCTATCAGAATATGTAAGAAATCACAGAACCACAGAATATTCTGAGTTGGAACGGACCCACAAGGATCATCGAGTCCAACTCTTAAGTGAATGGAATGATCCCACACAGGGACCAAACCTGAAACCTTGTCATTACGAGCTCCATGCTTTAACCAACTGAGCTAATCTCATATAAATCTCTAAGTATACTACTGCAAGAAATGTCATTCTGGAAGACATGAGCCTCTAGATATCTGAAATATTGAATATCCTGCTGACTGAAATGTACAGGGGTTTCATTTATAATGTTCTTTTGCATTTATTTTACAGCAAATAGAAGGAAAAGAGGCTGCACTAAATGCATCTAATTGAGCAATATATATATATCCATAGAATATCTACATCTACAAATTAAATGCTGGAGGCTTAATTAACATTGCAGTGTTGATTTTAATTTTCAGAGTATGGCACAACATATCCCTATTATAATTTAAGTAATGTAATAATAACTTAATGTATGGAATTTTTATGTTAGGTATTGAGCAGAAAACGGACAGAAAGCAGGTGTTTATGGCCAGCAGTTTGCCTATCATTCCTATAACAGAGAGACCCCCACTGACACGTCAGCCAGGCTGACAGGGCTCATCCAAATGGGAGGGACTGCAGGACTAGGCCCCAAAATGTGAAAGAGGAAAAAGTCTATGAGGGAAACCTCAAGAGGCATGGAAAGACATGAGTTATAAAAGTAAAATACTCTGAACCATTAGTGAAATGATTCATGAATGCCCTGACTGCTCAGGTACAATCAGCTTTTCCCCATCTCCACTGGCTTGTTGTTTTGAAGCTCACATGCATTTCAGAGGATCAGAAATGTTGAAATACATGGCGCTCAGTGCTCCAGAGGCAAAGAAGTCACTGGATATACTGATGGCTGGGAATATGGAGAGAACTGCACTGAGCCATACACACAAGAAAATTCTAGGCAGATTTGGTAAAAGAAATTTCTTAACTATGTTACCTCCTTGGAATTTATCATAAAAGACTGAATAAATATATTACAAGTGTGAAGTTCCATAATGTAGCACCGGTGATGCAATACATTTTAATAAGCTCTTAATAGAGCCATAAATAATCATCAATCAAAACTTTGTTGAATACCTGAGAACACACTTTGCATGGACATTATATGCAACTGAATAATCATCCACCCACAGAGAGAGAAATTCCTGCTACATGATATGATTATTCATACTAATCATGGTTTCTTCTTAAAGGTGAAGCAAATAAAACCTTTTTCTAGGGCAAATTGCAGCATACTGAAACACCCTTAATTTTTGCTCTAGTAGAATTTAAGGACTTCAGATCCATGTGAATAAACAATGCCTTTTTTTTTTTTTTAAACTCCACTATTTTCTGCACTGGGCAACTGAAAACACTGTTTTTCCTTTGAGAAATGATGAAAAAAATTGTGAAGTATTTTCGCTGCAATCTGAGTCTGCAGGTGGTTACTTTCCCTCTATATATCTGTGTAGAAGATTTGAGGTTTTTTCATAGAAAAGAAATGTCTGTTGTTAGTCTAGAAACATTTCTGAGAATAGGAAACAATAAAGGAAATTATCTTCTGCTGGCAGTACATCAGAATGAAGTAGATTATGCTTTTCAGAACAGACTGCAAGCCCTTTGCCCCAGTCACCCACCTTTCTGAGGATTAAATTGTAATTAACTTGCTTTGTATGCTTTGCATAGATTCCATCATGGCTGGTGCTTTGCAAAGTAAAGAAGTAAAAATGAAAATAGACAACAAATCTCCCCTGACCCAAGCTTTTATTCTACATTGCTGAACAAATTCCACTGTCTCTGCCACTCACCTGATTTTTGGACGTATAGAAGCCACACAGATGCAGAAGACTATAGTCTATATACAAATGCAGAAGACTATAGGGTGTGGAAACTAAAATAACAGCGTAATTTTAAATTTGGATCAAATCCTTCTCACTTTCTCACATCTCATATTATTTCTTACATTAATAATATGATTATCAATATCAGCAAAATTTCAGTATAGAATTTTCCTATCCTATTTCCTTATCTCTGGAGCTGATTTACAATTTATTCAGTGGAGTTCATACCTATCCAAGTACATTAGAAGCAAAGCTAAAAGAAAATAATTTAATTTTCAGAGCCAAAGAAATTGGAAGTGCCAGATTTGCTACTACCCCAATGCACTAAAATTTCTGCCCAGTTGTACACTGACATTGTGGTCTATGTGCAACAGGATCATGCAATTAAATGGCAGTGGCATTTAACCATTAGCTTTCAAATATTCAAACATGGGGGTCTCATTCCCTTAACATTTTCTCACAGTACAATCTCCCAATTTAAAACAAGAGTAGTCTTCCTCCCTCCCTATTGCATGTAATTGTAGTAAGATGGTCTTACTCCATCTCCACAGAACTCTTCCCTCAAAGCTGCCTTGCTGCAGTTTGAATGACCAAAGTAATGACAGTAATGAGAGATCTCAGTTTGGGCTGTTACATCTTAAAGAGGGAAGCCAGTGGACCAGTGTTTATGTCAGGGGGCTAGGGAATCCTGGACCAATCCTTGCTTTTGCCAGCAGTGAAGGTATTTGTCCTACACAGTGGGCCAGAGGGGAAAAGAACTCAGAACCTCTCTTCTTCCTTCTCATCAACAAGTGAATTCCTCTTTGGTATCCACAGTGTGTGTGCTGCCTAGTGGTTTAGACATTTCTGTTTGGTTGGCACAATATCAGCCCTTTTGCCTCAAGAGAACAAGTCACAGCAGGGAAATAAAAAGGGATTTTAAAGAATTTTCAATTTGGCTAAACGTAAAAGGAATTTCAGGGAGAAAAAAAAAAAAAAAAAAAGCACTGTATAAACAGGAGGCTTTGTCCCTGCCAATGTGAGAGGCTCTGCAAACTCAAGGGGGAATTATAAGAGGTACTCTAAAAAAAAGGGTTGCCATTATTTTTCTTACTACAAAATATCTGGCAACCAAGCTAAAGCATACTACCAGCCCCTCTGTAATGTCAGTATCTTCAGGCTGCATGCATAGTACTTACCTGTATGGAAATAGAGGAACATCAGATTGCAGATTTGTGGGTACAAAAACCCTGTATCTGCGTTCTGGACCAGAAAACATTAGCAATACGGCAGTTTTGCTGACGAGTCCCTGGATGCATCCAACATATTCAATATATATGTACTCACATATATACTAATATATTGAATGTATTCATCACTGGGTTGTCTTGTATGTTATGCAGTATGTGAAGAATAGTGGTTTTAGTAGAGATATTATTTCAGTTATGTTCATGTTAAAGATTGCATTTCCTCTGCTGATTTGAAAACCAGCAAACCTAGATCAGAAATCTTGATAAATTATTTTCAAGTGGTTTTTATCTATCAAATCCTAAACATTTTCCAACAAAGAACAGGTCCTGGCACCACACAGACAGGTTTGGTAAGAGGTAATAGAGTTTCCACTTGACTGTAAAAATAGTTCACAGGAGCCTTCTTTGAAGGCTCTAGAATGACCTCCTGAATAACAAAGGCTAATTTCATCCCAAGACACATGCTTCAAGTTTGTAACCTCTGGACAAGCTTCACAAGACTACACAAAAAGAAGCTTGGGATTTAAGTATTTCAGTGATGTAGAACTACCCATAACCTTGACAAAGCTGCTTCCATAATTCATTATTGTCAAAACCATGTCTGCTCCATGGTTTAAATCTCTTTAGCATTGACTTCAACTCACTGCATTTACTTTGTTTCTGTGCAAGAGACTAAAAGCCCTTTGCTATCAGATAACCTTTGACTACACTGTTATATTAGAGGCCATGATCAATTTACCTGTCAACCTTTTCTACGTTAAATGAAGTAAATCAAACTTTTGAGTACTGTTTCTAAAAGCTACCACTTCAGATTTCATAGTTTTCTTCTCCAAACTCTTTCCAAGTCAAAAGGGTCCTTGGCAAAGCACCAAGAAATACCAGAGGTGGAATCAGAAATCTCACAGTGGTCCCACAGGCTATTCCTATATAGTGAAATAAAAGCCAGAGACCAAACTCCACATGGTCCCACCACTTTGCTCACACCAACACAGCTTAGCATTATACATCCAGTTCCAATCTGGTTTCAAAGTAGCTTGTGGGGGTCTGAAACTCTTCTGCAATGTCAGTACGTTCTCTTCTACTAGATTGCTTTGTGACTTCTGTTGTGAGGCTTTTGACTTACGTACCTCTGGCTAATTTACCTTTCACAGGACTGGGCACTCCCAAGCTGTAATGTGCTTCACAGGGAAAATATATCTAAGTAACAGGAACAAAAATGATAGTACAACAGGCTCCAAGCTTTTCAGGGCCTCTAAGAAAAATTCTTTTTCAAAGTATTTGCTCTTCAATTTAAAGTATAGTCAACTGCATTTGGATGTGTGAATGTGGTTGTCTTGCAGTACGAAAGAGAAATCTTGGCAGACGGACTTAAGCTAATTGCAAGAATCCTCCTTTGCTCCAACCCTTGAACTAATAAAAAAGCATTAATCCCACCCTGTAAACGGTTGGTACTCTAGCAATGCAATCTGTGCTTCCCATCTCAGTGTCAGATGCAAGGTCTAATACTAGGATTAATAATGTGGGATAGTTGACCATTGGCATAAAAATGCACTGGTTGCAAATTTAAGCACTCTGTATTTAGGAAGTTCACCAATGAAACAATTTTACCTCAGTGGACCCTCAATATAAAAATCACTACTGAACTAGTGCTAGTTCTCAGTTATAAATGTTTAGTACTCACTCTGCTAAAAAGAGAAAAATACAACTGCAAGGACTTTCACAGAATCACAGGATAGCTTGGGTTGGAAGAGACCTTTAAAGCCCATCTAATAACAATGAAAATCTTCAATTAGACCAGGCTGCTCAGAGTCCTGTCCAACCTGACCTTGAATGTTTCCAGGGCTGGGGCACCTACCACCTCTCTGGGCAATCTGTTTCAGTGTTTTACCACCATCATTTAAAAACTCCTTCCTTACATCTAATCTAAATTGGCCCTCTTTTACTTTAAAACCATGACCTCTTGTCCTCTCACAACAGATTCTGCTAAAAATATTGTTTCTATCTTTCTTATAGGCCCCTTTAGGTACTGAAAGGCCCCAGTCTGGTTTCCATGGAGCCCTCTCCTCTCTAGGCTGAACAACCTGAGCTATCTCAGCCTGTCTTCACAGGAGTGGTACTCCATCTCTCTGATCATCTTCGTGGCCCTTCTCTGGACTTGCTCCAAGGGGCCCATGTCCTTTCTGTGCTGATGAGGACTCCAAGCTGGATGCAGCACTCCAGGCGGGGTCTCACCAGAGCAGAGCTGAGTGGCAGATCACCTCCCCTGACCTGCTGGCCACGCTGCTTTGGATGCTTTTTATGGTATATGCTATGCCATGCTATTATATTAATGAGTCATACAGGATGGAAATGGAATTAAAAGTAATTAGCTGTAATTTTGTCTCCTGTGGCAACATGGAGAACGCAAAATGCATTTAGTGTTGTTCTCCAGAGAATCTACCTAACTTAATTCCAGTGAGAAATCATTCTTTGAGTTGTGTTTTCTACCACCAGTTGTCAAGGTAACAACTTTGTTAGACATGGAATACAACTATTTTTTTTTTCTTCAAAGGGAAGGCAAACAGGACATTTCAGAACATTTTCAAATAGCGTTTTAGAGCATCTGGCCTGTAGTGTGCAAGACTGTGGCCCGTGTTATATGCCAGGGGCATATGAAGTCACCCTGTAGTAAAATGCAGTGGTGGCCAGTAGAGCTGGCTGTCACCCCTGCTGGTGTCCTTGCCTGAGTGTCTGTAACCTGCACGAGAAGCTCCAAAGATGGGAAGAGGATTGAGATCCCCAGGCACCGCATGTACAACCCCCAGATGGTGCCACCAGCTCCTGAGGGCACACATGCAGCACCAGCATCGCCTCCCCAGGCCTGGGGGAGCAGCTGGGAGCCCACAGGTCACTGCTGGGCAGGCATCCCTGCGTCTCTGCCAGGGAACTGCTCCTACCACAGAAACCAGCAGATCTCCATCACATAGAATGTATTTATAATGCAGCTATTTGTTCACTAGGTCGGGGCTGCCAACTTGACATTACTTAATACGGCAGCTTTGGAGCTCTACCAACCAGAGTTCAATTTGCATGAGCATCCCTCAGGTCAAAGACTCCACTTTCCCATCGCCTTATCTCTGTGCCTCCCAGAAAGTGAGTTTACATAATGCCTGTCTTATTAAACAGTGTTTTGAGTTAACATATATAAAGAGAAAGCAAATATCTCGAGTTTAATTTCCCCCTGACCTGCTCAGTAGGTAGTTATCCAGCTGATACACTTCAGCAGTCCACAAGCTGCACTTAAACCATGTGGGTGAAGATCCAAGTCCAGGAGTATTTCAGTATCCTCTAGTTCAGCTAGGTTTGTTCTCAGGTTCATTTCAGGGCTTAGCACCTGATGATATATTCTATTTTAATTGATTCCTTAAGCCATCACTATCAAGAGGAAGAAACTAGGTCAGTTGAAAATTAAATTATATCAATGTTACACAGAAGTGGCTTTGCAGAAGAGGAGAAGAACAACTTAACACTGCTTGGTTTGGTGTGCATTCTAGATCTCACCATGGACAAGCAACTCTGCCTTCCACAGCACCCAGCTTTTCCTTCATAGAATCACAGAATAAACAAGGTCGGAAAAGGCAATTTCCTCACTTCATACCTGGATTTCCTGCTGCTGGCTATTTTAGGTTCTTCCTGGAGCACAACTGCAAAGCTAAGGATCATGTGGCAATGGTCAAAGCTTGAAGTCATGATTAAGAGGTCACAGCTACTGCAGAGAATGTGTAGCTGAGGTGTGACAGGGTGTGGTGGGAGGAGGTTGTTGGATGATCTCGAATAGCACAACTGGACTATTTTCATCTGCTAAATAACAAAATGTCTCAAGCAAACGCAAATGCACATAAGTTCCTTCAATCACCATACTTTTCCAAAATAACATCACTGCATTTTAATATCAACTTTGATTTATTTCACTTGATTCTGGTTTGGGGTTTTTTAAAAGGTGAATTACATCTGCATTATTTTTTAAATAAGCTACTGCTATTTTAAATCAAGCTACATTTCCTTCAGTGTTCTTAATTTTATAAATGATAGTGATCCAGAGCTTTCTATAAAGCAAAGTAAGTCTTAAATAATTTAAGTATCTCTTTTCTGAAATACATCCATTTCCTGGAAGAATTTTTGTCAATTTCATGCCTTTTTGGGGAGGAAATAAAACAGAGAAAGGTATTTTATTATTCTATTCACAGTTTTATAAGAGCAGGAGAAAATGTGCAACAATGACAGTCCCCATTCCACTGCAGGCACATACTAAGAAAAATCTGTAATGATGTGATTTGTCCTCTCCACATCCTTCCCAGCTCAAATGACGCTAAAAGCAAAATGAAGAGGGGACACATTTCTTATTCCAAACTGGTGCGAAGGATGTTATATTTGTTGTCAGTCTGAAGACTGCTTGGCTTTAGCTACCATTTCTCACAAAAAGTGTATGGCTTTAGTATAGACTAAGCACCTGCTCTGACATGGCAGGAATTTGTCCTTTCCCTGACTGGAAGACAGTTAAATCCAACTCTTCAGCAGTTATGCCCCAAAGGCAGTGGACAAAGTGGCAACAGCACAACCCATGTCTGAAAAAGGCTGGTGCTGCCTGTAGGGAACGGACTGAACGTGGTGTTGCTGCTCTTTCTGTAGGAAATGAGCTGTGATGCCAAGAGGACATAACACAGTGGCAATGACACCGTAGTCTGCATGGCACATGTTCTTTTGATAAGGCCCCACCATTACTGTAAATTAAACTGGGAGCACACTTACACTATCAACCCTACAGACTTTCCCAGGTGTGTTCGTCAGAGAAACTTGGTGATGAACACGTTTACTGCACCTGATCCTATCAAGTTCCTTATTAAACATAAGAGAATGAGTTGAAGTGAGTGTGATCATGTTGAGACGTAAATTAGTTTTCCAACTAATGGTGCTACTTAGTATTTCTTTGCTCTGCAATAGGTGAAGGAGACAGCAATAGACAGATGTGACAAAAAAAAACTAAGCCCAAATATAAACAACTGGACGTGGATTTCCATGAAGCCTGTCATGAAGTGACTGAAGCAGGATCGTGTTATTGGACTGTACATGTCCAGCACTCTGGGAAGTGGCTGGATGGTGACCAGCCCCTTCCAGCCTCCAGCTTTGCACAGGGGATGCAGTCATATCCAGTCACTGGCGTTAACAGATACAGAACTGCACCCCGGATTGTCAGATGCCTTTTTCCTGGGTGAGTGCAATGACTTTGTGCCTTGGTGTTCTCCTACTGAAAACACCTGGAAAAGGTGAGAGGGACAACACCTGTCTCTGTGCTTGAGATGGAGCACACACTGTCCCCTGACACAGTACCTTGCCTCAGAGAAGCTGTGTCTACCCCCAGCAGTGGGGGGCTGTGCCTGCACAGCTGCACTGCAATTATAAAGTGTAAGACTGTACAAGTGCCATCTGAACACTTCCTAATGACCACATTAAAGCAGGACAGAAATAAGTCAGGTTCCTGGGAAACTACAGAATCACTGAATCATCAAGGTTGGAAGAGACCTTCAGGCTTATCCAGTCCAACCATCAACCCTAAATCACCTCTACGTCATACCCCTAAGTGACACATCCAGATGCCTCTTGAACACTTCCAGAAGTGGTGACTCCACCATCTTCTTGGGAAACTTTCTCCAATGCTTAACCACTCTCTCAGTATCCAATCTGAACCTCCCCTGGCTCCACTTAAGGCCATTTCTTCTCAAACTTTCAAGTGGGACATAGCAGAAGAGACTGACCTTCACCTCACTATTTCAAATAAATAACCTCCCAACCCCAGTTCCCCCAGCCACTCCAGGACAGGTCCAAAATTTCAATAAGTGGCAGTGGTTTCCCAGGGCACAACCACTGAATTTTCTGGAGCAGGGAATCCAAACAGGATTTTGCTCCCCTCCTCTTTTCAGCAGCTCCCATGGAAAGACTCCCTGGGCCTATGCTGGTCAGAGACAGTTAAACCAGGTGTCATCTAGATCAGCTACAGGGTAAATCCAAGAAAAAGTAAGCTGCTTCGGCATCATGCAGGGTCTGTATAGCACAAAACATGAGTACAATCCAGAGCATTTATCCATGCTCACATTGCACACCTCAGTTGTTTATACCAATAGATATCTCTTGTCTTGTGCAATACATGTGTGGCTCTAAAACCCACGTTTGGTTTAAAGCCCTCTTCGAGAACAGTAAAATATAAATCAGTTTATAGCTTTATGCTCCCAGTGACCTAAAGCCTAATTATTCTGAGGTATTTGCTAACAGAAATTCAAGTAGGGTTCCACTGATGCCAGTGTAGTTATGCTGCCCCTCAGTGAATACAAGCAGAAAGATGAGCAGGCCCATGGTATTTCATAGCAGAGAGACTAATATACCATCACACTTGCTGTATTATTTAGCATACTACATCTGACCTCTAATGTCTATTAACACATATGACTACTTATTTCCTGATGATTTTGGACACCAAACCTCAGTTAAAAGCTAGGGTTTAGATTGATTTTCAGGTATTCTATCACAAAAAATAGACCAGCAAACAACACATATCTAACATAAACTGGCATATTCAAATCCCATCAGGTCTTCTGGTGAGATTTCATCACTGAGTGCATTCCAAATCCTGTGCCCACAAAGCCTTTGTGCAATAGGAAACAAATGCTGGTAGTGGTTGAAATGTCTTCCTTTTCTAAGCAGATACACCTTTTAGCATGCCTTTCATTACATCATTTTATATCACGTCTCTATTTGGAATCTCCATCAAGAACTATCAAAAACCCTAATATACTGCTAAATATAAACCAAAAGAAAATGCTTTCCTGCTAGAAATGACATAAATAATCAAAATTGAGAGATGGTAAAATCACTGTACTTACTATGTGTCGTGCTGCGAACACTCCATCAACTATTGCACAACAGAAGGCTGCTACCACACCAAAGCTGATAAACACGATGGAGGCCACCAGCTGAGAAGAGAATAACAGACGGAGCAATGCTTTCAGTATAATTCCTTAAGTTAAACAATTACACTATTTTTTCTAGTATTCTGAAATGATGGTTTCCGCTGCTGTAATTCACTTCAGATCAGTGTGTCAGGATGGCAGTCACGCACTAGCAAAAAGACAGACACTCTTGATGCTGAGTTGACAGACCATCAAGCCTCCTAGAAAATGGTTTAAATCTTTCAAGAGAAAATTAGGTCAGCTGCAAGAGTTATTAAATTCAAAGGTGATTTCTTCCAAATCAACTCATTTAATAAAACAGCAGAGCTTCCATAGGGACATGGCAAAAAGCCATGTTCCCTTTGGCTCACATAAATCTTTACAGCTTTACTACATGGTAGTATTTCACACCAACAGATAAAGACATCTTTAGTAAGTTAATAACTAGCCTGTGAACTATCCAAAATCTTTTGTCATAGCTTGTGCTACAACAAAATCAGAGATTCACAGGACTGGTACCTGTGGAAGGGCTGGGATGTGCTGCCTTGGTCCCTGCTCTTGTTGGGGTTTCCAGCCTGCCCCTCAGTCTCAGAGTGAGCACAGCAGAGCACAGCAGAGCTCAGTGAGTGTCCCAGCTGGAGCACACACAGCACACTGTCTCCATGAGCCCACTAGCCATAGCTTCAGACCTCGTTCTACCTCCCAGGCTGCTTCATTCATTAAGCACTACTAATTCTGTCAGCAGGACTGTGGATGGCGCAGTGCTGGAGCACAGCTCTGGCACAAGCAGTGGTGGTATGGAAGGCTCGGGGAGAAAGGCTGTGCAGGTTGGGCATGCTGAGGCCCCTGCTCGCTGTGCTGCAGCTCTGACAGCAACTGCAGGGCTAGAACAACCCCAGGCACTGCAAGCTTCCTGCCCAATTCACTCTGGAGAGAGCAACAGGACTTGGAAAGAATATGGAATGCACCTCCACCAGGGACCAGTCAGTGTGCTGTTGGCACACACCTCTGAGATGACACTGGCTTCTTTTGAGGTCGTGTCTGAAGGGTGCAGTGCTGTGAGCCAGGTGAGATGAAGTCCTGAAAGACCAACTGTACACTTGGCAAGGTGATCCCCTGGGCTGGTTAGCCCCAACGCCATCAGAAGAGGGAGAGATGCTGTCAGTCCTTCATCTCCCAAATTAGAGGGTTTTGTGATGTTGAGGACTTCGCAGCCTGAGTTTGGATGAGTGGGTTCCTGCAGGGTGTAAGGTGAACCTGACATGCACTCTCTACCTATGTTTTTATTGTAATGTAATGTACACCTCTCATGTCTCTGGCATTTCTCAGGTAAAGTCACAAGAGGAACCCTTTGAAACACCCTATGTGATAGGTTGATTTTAATTTATAACAGTATTAAGTTATAGTTAATAATAGCAACAGATTAAAAGATTTTCTTAAAAACTGACAGGACAGCATCTTTTATTGATAGAGCACATGGAAAAGGGATTCAGTTAAGAACGTGGAACGTTTTTGTTATTTACTAGTCGTTAAGTGCTCCTTCACAACATGTACTTCTGAAATGCCCAGGTACGGATTACCAAAATTACATCCATACAGTTCATATTTCCTTTTGCCTACACAAAATCCAGATCTGCATTACCTAGATGCCATTTTCACTAATTTGTAAGGCATCACTAACTCACTCAAAAAATGGACTCTGGCTTGTGTTAAGCTAAGAACAGTACAATGTCAGTAGTGCTCCCAGGGGATGCAGCATTGCTGATTTTCTCAAAAAAATTTATATTGGGCAAGTAAGAAACTACAGCCATATAAGCCCACAGCTTGGACACATAGGTCAAAGCAACATCACCTACTTGGAGATAAGAGCTCTTGGTGAATTGGCAAAAAAAAAAAGCAACTTAAAAGCAGAAGGATCACAATGTTTTTTGATACTCCCCTTTAATCTCTCTTTAGCTCATGTCTCATGAAATCAGAGGCAAACCAGCACTGCCATAGCGATTGCTGTGGAACTGGAATCCTCTGCATGGGGAGAAAAGGGGCACACAAATGTGGCTGAGGCTGATGGTATGAGCTGATCTTGGGAACCTGCTGCATTCCCCCTGCAGCCAGCTCCCTCTTGCTGAAAGCCTAGGAAAGCACTGTTGGCTGCATCACCCTTCAACCTCTGCTAGCCCGTGGCTGGCCCGTGTGGAAGGTCATGTCTTGTGAATTTGGTTGTCTAAAGATCTTGGAATGCAATTCATCAGATCTAGAAGGCTGTGGACTCCTATCACTGCAGAGCAGTGGTCTGTGCTGCCCTGTGGCAGCTGCATTTGATACAGATCTTGATCTCTTTATTTGAAAAAGCAGCAGTGTTTAAAAGTTCTGATTAAGCCATTATTGTCTGATATCTCTATCTTGTTTTTCAAGTCATAGCAGTCAATCAAATAATTAGTGGGCTAAGCCAGGTGTTTCCAAATTGCCTGAGCTCAAGATGAATTTACTGGAAGCTGACCTCAGCGTGACTTTTCATTTCACACATGAACAATTTATTGATGATCTACAACCCCCAAACCAACATTTTCCACTCACAGAGATAGCTTAAATCACCTAATGAGTGTGCTGGCCTTTCGGTTTCACCATATAGCCTTAGGAGACCACATAAGGGTGCAGTAAATCACAGTATAGACAGGAGCTGTGGAGTTGGCTTTGCACTCCTGTCATGTTGGAGACCATCTACTCTTCCAAGAAGTTGTGTGCAAGTCAAAGGTTTACAGCCAGAGCCTGCTGTTCTTACCCATGCCTACTAGCAACTACTTCAGTGAGCAGTCCCTTTAGAATCAATACCATTTCTTGACTGAAGTAATATTTATTATGATGCCAAATTGGCAGAATGGGACACTGAGAGCTTTTTATGACTTCAATTGCCTTATATATATTTGAATGATAAAAGAAGTAATAGTACAAGAACATCACTGAAAAAACTCCTTCAAATAGAATTACGAATTTATATTCTCTCTCAAATCTCTCATTGCTTATTAAGAATGTGAGAAACACTAAAAACTGAGTACAAAATTAAATACTTCTGAAAATTGCCAAGACAACCAAATGAAGAGCTGTTGTAAATTCAAAAGCTAATTTTCCTGAGTAGCAGGTGATTGCTAGAGCAGTGAGTTCACAAGCCTAGGACTGTCTAGAAAGAAGAGCAATGCAGTTCATTTAAAGATAGAGAATGCTTGTTGACAGGTAAAAGAAATAGCACTTAAAAAAAAATACTGATCCATCACATCGTCTTATCTCCATTTTCAACAGCATTATATTTTGTCAGGACTACTATTCATTATTAATAGCAATATATTTGAACAGTTATTCAGGAAACAGTTTTGCTCTTGCTGTTCCATTGGTGTGCAGCCAGGCTTCTCTACAGCTGTTGCCACCAGAACATGTTTACTCCTGGTTCTTGTATAGAATATAATAATTTGATTACTTTCAAGGGAGCCATAAAACCAGTTTTTAAACACCGAAAACTCTACTGTGTGGGCCTAACAATCAAACCCAAAAGGCAGTTGTTTAACACAGGGGTTTTAGCAAAAGGGAGAGCAAAATAGCACATGGAATGAGGGACTTTTATACACAGTATTAATTGAAGAGCTGTAATCCATCTTCAGCTGTGTCACAGAAATATGAAAACAATTAAAAACGCAAAAACTAGTGAAAGGCTTGACTGCTAAATTCTTGCATGTTACCTTCTTTCAGAAAAGGCATGCATTTTTTTTCAGAATTGACCCGTCTTGGACAACCTCCCGTCCTTCAGCAGGCATACAACACCACTGCCTGCACTGTCACCCTCCTGTCCAAGCAAGACTGGTGAAGGCAGCAGGGGATACACAGCCGTGGATGCTGGTCACAGACTCTTGTTCAGCTGCCAGAAATGCACCTGGCACAGGGAGTTGGCAACCACGTCTCCCACAGCGATTCCCATTTTTGGAGTTAAAAGTTGGCCGCAGACCAGGCCCAAGAGGCAGTTTGATGAGGCCACCCCAGCTGCAGCCACACCCTCATGCACACACTGCCCACAAACCCTGCACCTCAGGTCCCCAGGCACGCTGTGTGCTGAGCCACACGCTGCTGGTGCCATGTCCCCGCTGTGGGACACACAGAGAGACCTGCAGCCGACGTTTGCCAGCAGACCCATACAAAACCACACTGCTCCTCAGCAGGAGCACACGGCTGGCTACAGGCTGGCACCTCTCTGGCTGTTTCCAGCACCCCTGTGGAATACTTCTGGGAGATAGCTAGGTTCTCAGTTCTGGCACATCCCTGGTTTCCTCGTGATTCTAATTTAGCCCTTACCTATCCTGAGCCAAAAGGCACAATTTCTCATAATGACAGTCACTTCTGCTGTGATTTCTGCCAGATGCTGTGTGAGATGCCTCATTCTCTCAATTTAGACCAAGTAGATCTGAGACTGAAAAATGCATGGATTTTTGTTTTCAAAATCACCTTGGTACTGGACACAAGTTACATTACATCTAACAGATTCACTTTGCTCATGCTAAATGGCTACTTCTGCACTGCCCAGCCCCCAGTGTCTCCAAGCATTGTGCTGTTCATCAAGCCTCTCTGGGATTCTTTTCCAGGCAGAGAAGGAATCAGAATTACCCTGATCAATGTAAACTGAGAAACACAGTCACTCAATACTTTTTGCTCTAGAAAGTTCAGTCTTTGCAAAACACTGTGTAAATATTATGCCACAGGTTTGTAAAGTCCTTTTTTATTCCCACATAGGTTCAAGTATTTGGAAAAGAAATGCAGAGGGCAGTTTGTTGTAGGCTGCCCCTAACATTACATTTCCCAAATTACAGTTTAATTCTGTGGGTCTTTTTACTGGTTTGATTTCCCCATGTCCCCAAGATCAGAATTTAATATACACTTAAATAAATCTGCTACAGTTTTTCAATGGGGATGATGATGTAAGAGTAGAAGTTTACAAAAACTCGTATCACAAATCAAAACCAGAGAATGGTTTTCTACCCTGGTGCAACCAGGGAACTGGAAAAACCAATCTCAGCCAGGAGCTGCATCTGTTACCAAGGTACCTCAGCGGGTCTGTAGATTAACAGCCTGCAAAATTAAGACAATTAAACTCATTGCATTGCATTGTATTTCAGATGCTGCTGTCAACTAAGCACTGCCTGTCTTGTGAAATGGGTCTGTATATAAGTACTTAGTTGTGAGTTCATTTTCTCTAACTTGGAATGCCCTCTCCTGTGTGGCCCCTTCTCACACAACAGCCAATTCTTTTCCTTGCCCTTGGGACAGATATTTTGCTGCTGTGCTGAAAATGAAGCATGGGCAAGGCTCCTACAGTTTTCACAACTGAGCTAATTAGGAGAGTTCTACTACACCAGGTAATGGGCCTGACAACATATTCTTTCCAAAGGTTGGTTCTTAAATAATGGCATGGCTGTAACTGAGGCTCTGCTGGAGGGTTGTCACACCACAGGAGATAGGATTACACCATATTTGTTATTCATTAATGCCAACTCCAGTCATAGCTGTGCACTAGTTACAATGACAAGAATTCATAATGGTGAAAGACTTTCATGACTGCCCAAACTATGCATTCCAGCTCCAAAGCGAACCCTACAAAAAAGCTGAAGAGGGACTTTTCATAAGGGCATGTAGTGAGATGACAAGGGGGAATGGCTTCAAACTAAAAGAGGGAAGCTTTAGATTAGGTATTAGGAAGAAATTGCTTACTGTGAAGGTGGTGAGGCACTGGAACAGTTTGGCCAGAGAACCTGTGGGTGCCACATCCCTGGAACTGTCCAAGGCAAGGTTGGATGAGGTTTGAGCAACCTGGCCTAGCAGAAGGTATCCCTGTCCATGACAGGGCAGTTGGAACTAGGTGATCTTCTCTTTAAGGTCCTTCCCAACCTAAACCATCCTGTGATTCTATGATTCTGTGTTGTCAGGTGTTTAGATTAAGTCTCATGCTTAGATCAAGAGACCAAATTAGAAAACTACAGCCTTTTCACTGTTGAACTCAGCAAGTCCAGTCAGATGTTGTTCAATATTATCAGCAAAAACAAAGATCTTTGATTCAGATTTTCTTCCCTCTCTCTGCTATTAATAGCACCTCAGGGCATAGACTTGAGTCTGTGTGATCGCTCACTGTCAACTCAAAGGGCATCTTCTTCTCCAGCCCTTAGTTTGGTTCACTGCTGTCCAGCCCTTTCTCCTGCTCTGTCCCAAAGGGCTGCATCCCTGCATCCCAGCTCCTGTGCTTACCCAAACACACAGGAAGCCAGTGAAACTCACTCCATAGGCAGCAACTACTTATTCCCTCAAATGAGTTAAATCAGAAGACTGTTGAGAGAGATGAGCACTAGACTCAGTGCAACTGAAAAGGTGACACCATGCAGCCATGACAGAAGGGAAGGAGGCAGAAGTGCTGACAGCAACTAATGGATTGTTTCACCTGTTCCATGTAATTTACAGTCCTAGGGATTATCAAAGTAAAAGCTAGGTTTTAGCTGTAATGAATAAATCATAAGGACTCAGGTTATTTTGTTGTTTGTGGTCAAGGAGACTTTTGGTTTTTACTGCCTGTGAAGAAGTCTGCTGCTTCCCAGTATCGTGTCAGGGATAATTAGGAAAAATAGCAACATGAAAAGGCCAGTTGGTGTAACACAGGCAGGAGAGAAGTCCCATGAGAAATTTAAGCAATCTCACATGCATAAAAAGGTCGAATTAATTAGATAAACAAAGGGGAAAGAATACAGAATCCACATGAGAGGTATAAATTATTATGCCAAAGAGAAAAAACAAGATCAAAATCCACTTTCAAAATTAAGGTAGCATTTTTGTTTGGAAAATTTATCTTTTTTCTTGCCCCACATCCTTCCTGAAGGGCAAAAATTGTGAAAGTCAGGATTTGCAACACCATTTGTTACATCTCTAGGTACTCACAGTTAATTTTTATCATATGTAGGCATCAGTAAAAAGTAGGCACACTGCTTTCTCTTTTTCTCTTTCGGTGGTATTGCTGCTCAGCTTTTGTAGATAACTCATCACTTAGGCTACACACAAAGGCAAGGGACTGCAGAAGTGTCCAAGGATGGGAAATGTGCCACAGGGTGACTTCATGGTCCTGGCTCTGCCCCAGCCCAAGAAGGTTTACGCAGCACAGTTGAGTAAGAAAAGAAAGGTAGCACAGGTTCTGCGCCTGCTTACTCCAGCTCCTAAAGGCACACAGAGACATCTTTAGGACAGGGACTACTTCACTGGTCAGATGAACAGACTACTCGAGTTGCTGGGAACTTTCCCTGTGCCATTTGTTGTGACAGTTTGTTATGGAGATGGGGGAGTTCAGCCTCTGACCACACCGACACATGCCCAGGGTTGTGTGATGGCTGTGCTGGGCCCCGTGGCCGGAGGTGGCTCACACAGCCATCTTTGCTTGCTATTTCCCTTTAGGGCATGAAAGCCCAAACTGCCCTAGTACCCTTGTTGTTAAGCTGCTCACAAGGCCTCCCCAGCCATTCACCACCGAGCGTCTCCCGTCCTCCTTCCCTGCTCCCTGGCAGAGGGCAGCAGCTGTGCTGTCCTCACAGCTGATCAGTGCAGCAGCTCAAGGCTTCTGCAGCTCCAGGTACCTAGAAAGGTAGCATGGAAACATTTTGCCTTAGCACTGTACTGTTCAAATAAACTCCTGTATGCTAACCCTAATAGTTCCCTGGTCTAGGTCTCTCTGTTGCTTTCACCCTCTGTAAATGTTCTCTTGAGCATTAATCCCTAACTTATACCAACACATTTGCTTTATTCTTTCTGTAATTCATCTTGTATTTTTTTATAACCTGATGAAACTTAAGAAGATACAGTTTCTGTGAAAAAAAAAGTTATATGAAATAAAGACAAATTTTCCTATATTTTTATCTTCAAGCAATAAAGAATGGTGGAAATTAAATCAATAGCCATTATGAAACATGAAACAAAATTACTGGGATAGATTACCTGATTAATACATTCTTTCTTCTCTCATAATCTAATATCAGCTACAAAACCAGACTTAGAATAGCTAGGAAATTATTTCAAATTGTTTTACAAGCAAATCTTTACTCAAATGACCTATCTACCGAATAAAAAACCTGTATCAAGTGGTTTCTGTGCACTTAAGACTTTGAAACTGGAGTCACCATTACACTGCAATCAGAGAATGAATATGATATATGTGTAAATGAACACATATTAAATTCAAGCTAATTCATTCACTGATGAGTAAAATGCTTGTCTTGATTCAGTTCAAAATGCCACCACTGATGATGCACTATCAGGTCTCTCGGGATTTTGGTAGAATCTTAGACTTAAATGGAGTCCAACAGATATTATTAAAACAAAAAAACCCAAAAAAACCAACAAACAAAAAAACCCAACAACAACAAAAAAGCACAAAAAAAAAAAAAAACAAACCAAAAAAACCCCCAACCAAACAAAAAAAACAACAACAAAAAAACAAACAACAAAAAAAACACACACAAAAAAATAAATTAAAAAAAAGAGAGAGAGACCGAACTGTACTTGCTTTACATTTTCTAAGACAAGAAACAGAAGAAAACCTTAAAAAGTATTTTTTCTTTTCCTGTTGCAGACCTAGTTTTATTACCAGTGCTCTTTTAAACCTCCACAACATATAAGAACCCCGGATCACATCCCAGTAACCATTACTGCAGTTACTGCTTTCCTTCTAGCAGCAGCACATCTCAGCTTCACTCGGCTCATTCAAACAGTGCTGCTGTGTTTTGTCCCAAGTCTGAACTGACCCAACCACCCTGTGGGCTGACCTCCTCTACTTCAAGGAGGTGTAGTACATACGCTCTGCTCCACTGCTCTGTGTTTTCTCTCCTTTTAAAGAGATTTTTTAAAATAGCTGCTCTACTTTTCTTCCATCCCATTAAATTTGGTGCTGACTGTAGGATCAACCCCCTTCTCTCTGTTTCAGACTCTTACTGCTATGTCGGGGAGCACTGGGGATTCCCATGGCAGTTCAGTGTAGTGTGCTGTTCCAGACAGTGCCACTCTCTGGCCACCTTTATACAGAAAAGAGGAAAAAAAATCACCTGGATCTCATAGCTGGAGAAATGCTAATGGTTTTGGAACCAGCTTAATTAAATCTTAGTCCAGTAGGCACTTCAAACTGGTAAGAATTCTCCTTTGCAAATATCAACAAAAGCACTTAGATAAGAATGGTTAAAATTTATTACACATTTAAGGACATCAAATTTAATCTAGAAGAAAAAGCTAAACACAGCATTAAAGGAAAGGGAACAGAAGTGAAACAAATTTAGATTCACTGATCAACAGTGCTGACATTATAGGAATTCATCACATATTTCCTTTCATGGATGCTCTTTTATTGCTTAAACTGGAACAAGGTCATTTCATCATTTAAACAGCTGTTCAGAGCAGTATGAGAACAATAAACCAGAAATACATAGCATACCATGTGTCATAAAAGTTTATGCTTCCTGGTAAAAAATGGTGGAATTTAGGTAGATCAAGACTGTTAGAGCTGACTGTTTTAGCAGCAA
Source organism: Platysteira castanea (assembly GCA_013397175.1). Taxonomy (NCBI): domain Eukaryota; kingdom Metazoa; phylum Chordata; class Aves; order Passeriformes; genus Platysteira; species Platysteira castanea. The sequence continues at coordinate 358,785 of VYXC01002579.1, read as the reverse complement.
GAACGGTTTTTACACCAAAGTCTCTGTTTTTACAAATCCTCTTTCACTATACAGTGACTGCATTGGTTTCTCAAGACAAACACACACTCTTTATCAGAAATGCGTAAATTACAAGTTTTCATGTAGTCAAATTCTACCTGCAGAGTCTGGAAGATTGTATCTGTCCATCAGGGATGCTCAGCTGTTTAATTTGAGTTAATTCTTCAACAAGAGGCTCAGAAACTGCCTGTCCTTTTCACAGGGCACAGCCCACCTCACCTTCTTCACCATGCAGTACCAGAACTTATCCCAGGTTCCTTACTGAAACTTTCTATCCCGTGCTCCTGCTTGCTAGGAAGAGTGATTGACATCCTTATTGCTCCACAACCACATTTCATGGGTCATAAGGTTTACTTTCATTTTCAACTCTGTGACAATAACACTTTCATTACATAAACAGCACAAGAAAACAAACTAGCAGTTAAAAAGTGCCCTATTTTGCACTTAATCCCATGTGCAGTTCCCAAGCACAGGTCTGAAAGGAAGCACATCCCAAAAGACTGCCACTTAATAAGACAGAGAACTTAAACTGATTTGGTGTTTTGAGTCTCTGACTCAAAAGAATGGCGACAGTCTTTAAAGGCTGCAGTATTGAAAATAAACTGTGGTGGTGGCAATATATATTTTCATTCATATAGGTATATATCTTCTTTCTGTTTCTATAGAATTTAAGCTTCCAGAAGCAAACTAAAGTAATTCTGGTTGCTGAGGAAGCTCCCCAAATAGAACCCAAAGTATCTCTTTCAAAAATTTTCCCCTTTGTAATCAATATTCCATTTCTTTCTTCCAATGATAACAGTGAAAACATGGTCATTTCTTATCTGAGACTGAGCTAATGCTATGTTTTGTCACAAGGTGAGAAACTTGAGGTAGATAAGACCTGGGAATGGTACAACCAGTGGACCAGCATAGGGCTGTGTGGGAGGGAAGGAACTACAGTGCTAGGCTGCAGGTGGAGGTACTTGGTGGCATCTCTCTAGGTATGGCAGACACAGCCCTGATGATGGAGCACGAAGATTGCTACAGACCTGACTGTGCTTCCCATTACAGCTTTACCAGCTGAAACAACCTGCCACACTCATCTATGAAGAGTGTAAAAAGCATTTTTCACAATAAAGACTTAATGTCAGTGGCACAGTGGCATAGACTTCTTTGTCATTATCACAGGTGAATACCAGGACACGTCAGCTGTAAATACATACATGTACATATGTGAGCATATATTACAGATCACGTATTATGTGGTTATAATGTCATAGTACCTTTCTATATTATAATATTTACATATAAATAAATATTTGCATGTCTAGCTGATCAATCTGTGCTGGTAAAATCTGAAAGCATACACCTGTAGACATGTAATATGAAATGCCAATCCAAGAAGAACTAGATCAGGGAAGAGCTGAAACATCTCTCACACCTCTTTTGGTAATTTGCACAGTGAAAGCATCTATTTTTGTCTTTGAGTCCCTGAACTTCAAAATTCTCAAACACTGTTGGGAAATTTATGCTATCTCTCTACGGGCATTTAACTCACTGACAACACTTAGATGGTGGTTTCACACCACAGCAAGCTGATATAACACATTATTCCTAGCAAAAGGGACAAGTCTTGTTCCCTCCTTTCAGAGATTCCTCTCAACCCTTACCCATGCAGCCCCACCAGCTAACTTTTGCTATGTCTGATGCTCACTTGGCTGTGAACCTTTTTACTCACTTAACCAGTGGAGAATATTTTTAGCCAGGACAGGGAAGAGAAGTAGGAGTCAGCAAGATAGAGGAAGGAGCAAAGGAGGGAAGAGAAAAGATCTTTTTTTGTCAATGGGTATTTACATTTATTATAAGTTGGAAACCCTCACATTAAATGCACAAGGTCAAAGAACTGCACAAAGAAATCCAAAGTATTTTACTCATGGAATAGATAACACTAATAACAGCAAAATGTCTCTCATCATATTATATTGACTAAAATAAATTAGAAACAACTTTTCCACTTATTTACATTTTACTTGCCCATAGAACTTCTTCTTTTAATTTCCTTTGTCTTCATTTTGGATGGTGCTTTCATACCCACAGATATATCACCTATCTTCCTCCTCTGCAGCTGAAATAACTGAGCCTTCAAAACATCTCCAGTTATTCATTTAGCTTCTATTCCTGTTTTTGCTGAATATTCTCCTGCATTACAAGGAATAACACAGATGTCCCGGACCTGTCATGGATAGACCACATTCCAAATCCTTCCCAAAAATGGTTAAAAAGAGGTCTCAAAGCTGATTCCTGCAAAATAAGGCAGCTAATACCCAAGACTACACGATGCTTATGGGCCATCTATACATAGGCTGCTCTGCTCTAAACTCAAAAGCAGGCAGAATTATAGTAAGATATTTCTGTAATATCCTCAGTATTATAGAAGTATAATTGTCACTTAACACAGGATTTTTCTTACCACATTTTAGCTAACTAAAACTCCAGAATCTAGTTTAAGCCACCCTTAAAGGTCTCTTCCAGAACTTAAAGAGAGAACAAGATGCCTCTGAAAAGCACCTCATTACAGTCTTGAAGAGCTAGTCATGAGAGAGCAGGAAGATGTTCTCAAAGAATAAGCTGCTTGAACTTAACAGCTAATAAGATGCTGTTATATTTTGGAAAAAATGCAGATACCTAAAGAAGTGCCACTTGAGCTCATGCAAGTGTCAGTGTCAACCTATTTTGATTATCTTTTTATATAAATCTTGTCTGTTTCTGAAACGTGCAGTTAGATCACACCACGAAACCTAGCACACATTTATGACTGAAAATGTATTAGTAGGTCTTTTCAGTTTCAATCATTTTAAAGGTGCTAAACAAGAGAAGGATTATTTCCTTCCATCATTAATGTTTTTACCTCAGCATTAATTTTTTTTCTCTGAACTGTGTGAAATATGAGAATACAGAAAATCAACAATGACAGAAAGAAGTGCTGTTAACTTTGTCAGAAGCTTGAGTTTAGGAGAGAAATAATAACCTTGGTAATTACAAAGATTGCCTTTATATTTTCTGCATTTCCCCAGCAACACAGTAAAGACTTCTTCCATTTATTTGCACAGGAACATCAAAGATAATCTCAGGGGATCTACAGAATTTCAGTGGTCTTTCTTTATTAGAACAAGCTGCTTTAATTATCCTAATATGTGACTTGAAATCAATCAGTAATTAGTATCTTTGATCAAAATGTGCACTAGAGCCAGTTTCCTCCAGAATGTTTGATTTGCAAACAGCAAATGAAACAGAATGTGTTTGAACAGAGCAAATGAGGTGTATACATAGCAGTATTTTTGGGGGGTGTATATATTAATAATCATAACCTGTATATAAAATGCCCAGTGGGTATTTTCTGATGGACATAATCTACTTACAAGATATACTGGTTTTGAAAAAACTGAAAGAGGTTTAGCTCTTCTGAAAGCTGGCTCACACATGTAACTGCTTCAAAAAATCTTCTATTCTGAAACAGATGTAAAGTCTGGTGTCAAGAAAATAATCAGAGATGATGTTGAAATACTACCTCACACAATGTCAATGCAGGACAGAGATGTGTGCATTGTCAGGGAAGTCATTCAACTGAAAACAGAAGAGAAAATTATTGCTTTGTTTCTCCAACTTCAGCTACAGTGTCTTTTCAACACTTCATTTGAAATCTAACTCTTGTTGACAGAGATTGTGAAGCAAGCATATTAAGGGACCTAAACTTAGCATCCCTTGAGAAGCCTGAATAAATAGCTTTGCCTTTTCTGTCTGTGTGCGGAGCTCCATGTTTTAACCTTCCTCATTCTGCTCTTGTTGGAAGTGATGCCTCCATCTCTCTGAACAAGTCAAGGACCAGTCTGAGCACTAGGTTTATATCTGAGTATATCCTAGTCAGTGAGAAAATTAAATGTTTGTTAACATGAAGAAAACATGAGGAAGACTGAACAGTGGATGAATTTGGGTGTCAGACCTGCTGCAGACAATTGCTTCCACCCTAAGTACCAAGGTTTGTGCTAACTCACATCTCATGAGGGGTCACTCCTACTCCAATGACCTCTCCACATCCTCCCTGTGTCCTTTTTTCTCCTGTACCTCTTCCTACGCCCTTCCTGCCTGCTCTCTGCCACAGCTGTGCTGCTGTCGGTGTGGCTCCCAGAGCCCTAGCAAGGGTTCTTGCAGGCAGCACTGTGATATTGCAAACATTCAAAACCCTGAGAGCTATTGAACCTCCCCACTGCACCTCCCCATCGCTCTCGTAGGCACCACAGCTTCAGGATGCTCATTTTCAGCCGTGCAAACAGTATGGCTTGGTGAGGCTGGCATTGGAGAGACGTGTGAGTGGAAACTGTGAGCCAGTGCTTGGTTTATCCATTGGGTTAGCTAAAACTACGTGCACGGTGTCATATCGACATTGCACATTTAGGGAGTGATTCATTTCTGGGTGCAAGCTCATGCCACCTCCACATATTTTCTGAGGAGAAACCTGTTACAGCACTCCCTCAGCACTACTTACTGCTCTCAGCTCAACCCTGCTGCCACGAGCCCCCCACACACCCAGCCTTCCCCACTTCTGTATGTGATTTCAGCATCTCATTTCCTAACTGGAAATACTTTGTACTGTAATGCGAGGAGATGGCAAGCAAGCAAACAAGCAAAGACACTTCATGTCTTACAATCAAATCCATTTGATTTGAGCAGTATCATGTTTTTCACCCATCCGGCTGGACTAAGTGTGCCTTTGGAATGAAACCACATACAGCCAGACACTGCTCTTCAATCCATAACCTGCTTTGCAGAGCACAGGAGAGGCAAAAAGGGACAGTGACATATTATGCTTGAAATGCCTTCTGTTTGCCAGTTAGAAACATCCAAATCAGTGCAAATCTTTAGTCAAAGGGAAATTTTGTTCTGCTGGTGCCAAGCTTTGCATATCAGAGCCAAGCACAAATGCTAAGAGCTAAAGTGAAATCATGCTAGTCAATGAGGCAGAGCCTGCTTCTTCGAGCAGCAGTTCCTTTGAATTAAGGTTTATACCTTGGTCAGCACATTGAACTCCCACTGTGAGCTCTGGGATGCCAAGAAGGAGGTCAAAGAAGTGCAACATTATTAATGTCATGTTTTAAGAACAAACCATTGTCCACTCTGCCTAACTGTGCTTTTGTTCTTTCTCAAACTCCATGCTCATCAGTTACTGAGTGCTGGGCTTTTGCCATACTAGTTCTGCTAATCATTATGTATTTTATATTGCATTTAGAATTTCCTCAACCATGAAAGAACCTAGACTTACAATTGACAGGTCACAGTGAAATAGAACTTCAAGACAAAAAGAGAAATAGGTAGGTAGAATGGTCAATTTGAAATAGACTTTTTTTCCCTAGTGCAATTGAATTTGCATTCATTTTCAATTTAAATAACAAATAAAAAATACAGTACTGAGTCATTTCAGGGGCCAGATAATTGTCAGAGCTGTACTGGGTTAAATTCAAATTATACTGCAGTAATTGCTCAAAGGTAGTCTAGTTAAAATAGAAGCAACTGAGTTAGCAATTTCTTTTCCTTTCTACTCCATTTTGTCCTGCTGCAAAGCATATAGTTTTTAGGCACAGGAATATAACATTTATGCTACATTTCTGTGCTTATATAAGTCTTTGCAATCTTACTGATCGCTGCAAATTTGTTAAAGGTGCCCTATACCCTTCCAATCAAATACACTCAGTTATGTCCCAGGAAAAACTACTGTCTTCCATTGTAAACTCTTTCAATCTCATTTCCACAACATTTGAAACCATCAGCTCAGCCTCAGCACATACAGTGTTAAAAGACCTACTGTGGATGGTTCCCAAGGCAAGAAGGATAATTAAATTTTCTAGTTTTTCTCTAGTTTTTCTAGTTATTCTCTTAGTCTGTCCCCCAGAAACCCAATTTTCCAACAGCCATAATCAGTAAGTGTTATAAGCAGAAAGCAGTTTTCCTTGTTTCATGCTGAGAAATGCAAGTGGGCACTATTCCCAAACATACTGGACACTTATGTCTCCAGAGTCTTTGTGTAAATGACACTACATGCAGAGGAACACATACTTTAACCACTGCTTACCCACCTTACGGCTTTTTCAGACATTTTGCTTTTGCTAAGGACAGAAGCATAGAAAACCTTGAGGCAGAAAAGCAAAAAATAAAACAACCCTAAAATGTTATGCCCGTTAGTAAGGTAGCACAAATGCTGTGGAAGATAAAGCTATTTTCATCTGCCCAGCACTGAGCCTGCAACTCGGAACTTGCTGTTCATCCTGGTCTCTGATGTAGAAATCAGAAGCAATAGCTCTTAAATAAGCTGTTTTGTTAGTAGCAAAATTAATGACATCTGACCTACTGTAGATTTTTGTCTCACAGGTCATGTCCCATTTGGATTCTCTGCTTTTAAATAGTGGTGAGCTGTCATTGCAGCGTTTACCACCATGGGGGAACTAAGTCATAATTCTCTCCTCTACCCACCTGGGAATTTTCCTTAAACTTGAGGGAATTGCACACATTTGAAGCCTCTACCTCCTTCCTGAATTTGCCTGAAATTGGTCAACATATCAAAAAAATGCAATAGAGAACAGAAAAAGACAAATATTACAGCTTTATAAATCTTGCTTCTTTGTGAAACCCAGCTAGAAACAGAAGTTAAAAGCAAGGGAATACTTGCAAATGCACTACTGACACTTACAGGTAATGCAAAAAAAGAGTGATATCATGAAGGAGTAATATTATGACTACTTGTAAGTGAAGTAGTTACTTGTTAGTAAAATGCAACCTAAACCCATCAGTTCCTCCTCTGAGTTTAACACCACTCTTGATTTATACCAGTGAAACCTCTGCATTATGAAATTAATCATATTTCATGATGCTTGGCTATAATCAGTCAACTGTGAAGTGCCCATTGGACATGCTGTTATTCAACCAAGACTGCTATTTTTTGCAAAGAGAGGAAGGAAAGTGTTAAGAATTTCTACAAATTCCTTCATTCTTCTTTCTACGCCTTCCTTTACCTAGATGCCCCAACGACTTTCTATGACTTCCTCACAAAAATAAAAGCAAAGGATTTGGAAAGCCAAGATAAATCTACAAACTAATCACACGGTATCTCAGATCCTGTCTGTCATAGCCAGAGAATCTTGACAGCAAGAGCTCTGGATTTTTTTTCTTCTATTTAATACATATAGTTTCAGGAAAGTGTTCCTGACTTAAACTTCTTGTGCAGGATGAGATCGTTTGCTAGGGTGGAGCTGATCATGTAGCTTGTTGCTGTTCAAACTGGTATGTTGGTCTCTTCCCATCCTTTTCCCAGCTACATGGTCCTGGCCAGGCTCTGGCACTTAAGTGATTCTGCCCTCGGTCAATTCAACTCACTAAGCCAGCAGCAAAGTAAATTCAGTAAAACAAAGTAAGCTCCTTTTGTTTTGCATCGTACAAAGGAAGTTACTGGCCCATTCATGCTTCTCTAAAGCTTCTCAGAAGTGGTGAAACAAATGACTAACATTTTGAGGCAGATGAAGCAGTTTTAAGCCAACTGGAAATCCCTGCTTTTCATGTTTAATACAGTCTGATACAAAAAAAGTAAAAAAAAAAGAAAAATTAAAAGGGCTGTTACTTACTATTTGTCTTCTGTTTTCTACCAGGTAGATGCCAACAATCCCTAGGAAAGATCCAAAGCCAAGCTAAGGCAAAGAACAAAACCAACAGAAATCCATGAGGTCAGCTTATCTGGACAACACACCAACACATACAGTCATATCTGAGCTAATGCACCACACAGAGCGCCTAAATGGGGCGGGTCAAGGGAAAAGGTGGAAGTTACTGTTGGACATAAACCATATAATGTAATGGGAAATGGCCAGGACTGCAGCTCTTTGATAGTTCAGTGCAAAATTTGTCATGTAATAAACAGGTGTCTGTATAGACACGCTTCTATAACCTGACTACTGTTACCATTGTCATGTACAGTTTTACACACTGTAAAGCAAAAACTAAAAGTAAAAAAAGAAAAAAAACACATTTAGTCCACACATCATAATTTTGAAAAATTGGAAAGCTTTAGTTAACTGCAGGCTGTTTTTCTCAAAAAACGGATGTGTTCCCACCATGCAAATGACCCAAGTTCAAACCCTTAGAGTTACTCTTGTTTGATCTTAATGATTAGATGCTATTACACAACCCAGAAAAGCTCCTTGCTAAAATGCTAAAAGGACCAGTACAGCCAGCTGCATCACCAACAGCCACAGGAGAGAGGGGAGGAAGGGACACTGAAGTAAGCTGGCCTTAATGTTCCAGTATTGCTTCAACATTGGGATGGTAGGAAAAGCCTCCTCCTTATGATGGGCACGTGAAGGTTTGGAGCAGTAGAAACTCCTTGGATTCACAATTCCAGCCCCTCTCTGTAATGAGGCCTCTGAACTGAGCTCAGAGCCTCTCCTCCAAGCACAAATTAAGTTTTTAAGGACTACATGTCCCAGCCAAGGGCTTAAGCAATGCCCGTAAATTCCTTGCTGTTACGCACAACTGCTCACAGCAGAAAGCAAATCCCCTGCAAGCACTTTACTCGCTCAGTATCACAAGAGGAATCCATCACCCACTTTCAAGAAAGTGAATGTAGGGAAAGGAGATTTGCTCTTGAGTGCTTTGGGAAAATTTATGTGAAAGGGAGGCACAAGGACTAAAAGCAGAGACTTTGAGAGAGTGGGCAAGTGCACCCATGCTGACAGCTAAATAGCAGAGATACTTGGAACCGTGAGCAAGGACACTCTGTTCAGGGGACAGCAACTTTGTAAATTAAGATAACTACATCAAAACGACATCTGGTTCCAAGCTCCATTTTTCATTCCAACAGGAACAATCCATAAAGCCTCATTTATGGGTGATGTAGGGAACACAAAGTGAGTAATATCCATGTGAATAAAAAAATTACCAAAGACAGAAGAAGAACAATTAAATCAGAAGGAGAAGAACCATAGAGATCGTGATGAAAGCCACAGCATTGCTGAGATTGTTTTAGGGTCATATGAGCTAGGTTTTTGTCCATTTAGACAACAGGCTATTTGGGAACTCTGGGAGTCCAGGTCAGTGTGGTGCTGGGACAACTGAACCATGTTGAAAGAGTATAAAAATAGCAAACAAAAATAATACAGTAAGTAGTCACAGAGATTTGACATAAATATTTAAGTATAAACAATATTTATAAGGAAATGAGGCTGAAGCAGTTCCAACTCTGTCTTCGCACACCGTTCCAAAAAGACAGTCCAAGAGATGATCAAGCAGTTATCTACTAAATGCAGACACCTTCCAAAGTGCAACATTATATTAACTTATCTACATATGGAAATGATTTATGTTCAATTACTTTGGATGCATAAGTTCAGGAAATACCAAGCACTATAAAGATGTATTTAGAAAAAAGATTTTTTTGGAACAAATTACAAGTGACCACATATGCAGGGAAAACAAGGCACTTCACTCTTCTTGAAGCCAGTGGGAACTTGGCAGAAGCCAAACCATATTATGGATCTAACCCTGAAGACCTGTTCTCTAAATACTTCTAGAAGCAAGTAAATCTATGCCAGTGGATAGTGTTATTCATCTTTGTAGGTATTTTCAAGGCAGGGTAAATTCTGCATGTTTTTAAAGACCAAAATTGCTTACCTAAGTTCAGTGGAGATGTCATCAACCAGCTGTGAAATTAATATTTTACTAATGAAGTCTATGAGGAATTGACCTTATTTTTAATTGAAATTAACACTGTCTATCCTTATATTCTTGCTTTCCTCCGAGCCTAGCAGTTAAATATGTAGTGACAAATTCACTCCCTGGCTCTAGGCATCTGAAAGTTTGGGATCGGGGTTTGCTGGTTTCCTAAGCTCCCTCTACTGTCAGCAGAGAAGAGAAGCACCTTTGGAGGGCTGTTCAGTACATTCTGAAAGAGGGGATGGTGAGAGGGGATTCTGCCCCTCTACTCTGCTCTAGTGAGACCCCACCTAGAGTGCTGCCTTCAGTGGGACCCCCAACACAGGGAGGACATGGACCTGCTGGAGTGAGTACAGAGCAAGGCCACAAAGATGATCAGAGGGCTGGAGCACCTCTCCTATGAGGGCAGGCTGAGAGAGTTCGGGTTGTTCAGCCTGGAGAAGAGACAGCTCCGAGGAGACCTTATTAATGCCTTCCAGTTCCTAGAGGTGCCTTACAAGAAAGCATGAAGAGATAGGACAAGAGGTAATGCCTTCAAACTGAAAGAAGGTAGGTTTAGGTTAGATATTAGGAAGAAATTGTTTACTGTGAAGGTGGTGGAACTGGAATAGGTTGCCCACAGAAGTTGTGGGTTCATTATTTGGCTCCAATAATATTTTGAAAGAGAAAATTATTAATAAAAGGTTTTGTTTTCAAAGTATTCTAATAAATCCTTGTTTTTCTCTCTGGTTATTCATGAAAACAAGATTTTTAAAAAATATTTTAGCAGGTGATATTTTTCAGATGAGTGAATAGACATTGTGTTATTCCTACAAGAAACTAAATGCTGAAATAACCTGTTTTGTGCACCTGGGTTTATCACTTATTACACTTGTTAAAGACAGCAGTTTAAAAATGAAACTTCTTTCTAGGGATGAATGCAGATAACATGGTCTTACAAAAGATTTTATGTCAAATTTCAGAAGAAAAAGAGACCTTTATCAGTATTAATCTATTTTAGGTTAATGAAAGGGAAAATCATTCTTTTAAGGTCTTATTCTTGGAATTGCTTTTTGTTCTATTTTTAAAACACCGCTCCTTATAGATCATTATCCTAAAATTATCTTTCAGAAGTCCTATTCTCAAAATAACACTAAGATGTAAGATGACTTGTTTAGGAGGAACAGTTCTGACTTACAAATTATTAATGGTGTATGCACAGTATTAGAAGATGCATATCCCTCTTCTCTGGGCATTTCATTCCATAGAGAGCAAGAAATAATGGTACCTTACAACATATTTTGGCACACACCTAAGCAGTGTCGAGCTCTAAGCATGTGAGTTTCTTTCTTCACCTTGCACCCTCTACCTCCCCTTGGCTGACTCAGCCCTTCTCTGTTTGCTGCCCATATTCCTCGTATTTAAAACTCAGCCCAGGTACTTAAATTACTTTTTTTTACTCCAAGTGTTTCCACATTTTTGGATATAACCAGTCCCTTCTCCTGAGATCAGAAGGGGCCTGGGGGTTGAACCAGCAAGGAGCTGGCAGGGCTACTCCTCCCCAGAAGTCACAGAGGCACCACAGGGCAAAGCAGGCGGAGCTCGAACCTTGTGCCCACTGCAGGAACATTTTTAAGCAGCCTGTTCCCAAGGCAAAACAAGAGTAAGGATTTTGGAAACAGGATCTTGTATGAGAGAACTGGCAGCAAGCCTGCACAAAAGGATGCTAGGGAGAAGCCTCCACATGTCCATTTGCAGGGCTTTCCCTGCCATGGGCACAGCAGAATTCCTGGCACACAGACACAAGAGTGGAGTGGCTCTTCCTGCCATCAAAGTAATAAACTTGTAAAAGGTTGTTCAAATCTATCCCATGCCTACTGTCCAGTCATGCTGACACCCATCTTTAACGGAGACCAGGTTTTCACACAGTTCCCTCAGCCCAGCATAGTGCAGTGCATTGCAACCTTGACCTCCTTCTGTCCCCTAACTATTTTTCTGAAGTGCCTTTCGGGGCACTTCAGAAAAATAGTTTAGCCCCCTGCTTTACAACTAGAACTAGATCAAAACAAAGCAGCATCTCTCTCCTGTGAAATTAACAGGACTAATTGTCTTTTTTCTCAATATACCAGAGTTTCCCATTTACAGCTGATAATAATTTATTTGGATATACCTAATATTCTAAAATGGGATTTTTACTTACAACAATGCCTGGGTAGTAGCCTCCCACAGTAACATTTTCTGTTCGTGTGGTAGCTGCCAGACCTATGGTCAGTATGAAAACAGACACCACCAGCAGTGCAACTGTGAACCAAAGTGAAGTCTTCTTCCTTTTTGCAAACTGTCCTATAGGGAGTGGGGGGAAAAAAAAAAGAGCTTTTCATTGCAATCATGGCAGGACAAATACAAAACAATGGAAAATTTTGTTAGTCTTTTCTGTTGATAACCCGCTGTTGTTCACCCACTAAGGGAAATTGCTGCCAGACAACAGAAGGAATTAAAAACCACAGCGTTAGCTAGAGTATATCTTAAAGTACACACATTGGGTACAGGCATGAGATGAGTTTTTATTAAACTGAACTATAAGTCAGTGACAATAGTAATTACGCCTTGTCTTCAATAACATTTATAATTAAGTGTTGTTCATGTTGGTAAGTCAGATCCTGCAGGCCTTAAATTCTTACCTGTGTGAAATGCCAGTTTGACTCTACCTGGCCTGAACATAAAAATGAATATTTTAAACAAGATTAGCAGGCACTCTGCATACTATCATGAAAATGAATGTGCTCTTCACGTTTACTAAGGTAAGCAATCTGTATCCCTGAAGCAAAGCTGTAATAGAGTTTATCAGGTGAGACTTATACATGAGACTTTTCCAACAGTAGCTGCTCAGTGACATCCATTCAGTCTTGCTGGGATTTGTATCCAGATACCCCGAAGTGAAAACCAGCATGCTCACCTCCAGCTTGCAGCCTGCTCCAAAGCACTCAACCTTGTTATCCCAGTGGCGGATCTGAGCTGTAGCCAGAGGTTACTCACACCGGGGCCCCAGCCCATAGCATAGACTTAGGTAAGACTGATTTTAAAAAGCCATTGATACATGACTCTAACTAACAAAATACACCCAAGTGAATCAAACTCATTTTTGGTGTTCTCACTTTGAAAGGCAAGGCAGGAGCGTGCAGGATCACCCTGTAGCACTGGGACATGCAATGCCAGGGTACCAAACACTGCCCCTGGGCAGGATGGAGCTCCTGAGAGAGCACAGCCTGGCCACAGCAGGGCCAGTGTCTCTGCCTCTGTGGCCTCACGAAGCTGCCTGACTGCCCAGCCTCGGGAGAAGGCAGAGACTGTGACGTTGCTCTGAAGACTGGAGGCAGCAGCCCTCAGCAGGGAGGAGGAGGTGAGAGGGGAAGGCAGGCTTGCGTGGGTCAGGCTCTGGGGGCACTGCTGGAAGCAAAAGCAGGGGAAATGCAGGAAAGACAAAAAGCAAGCAGAAGCCATTTGCAATGAGTCACTTGATTTTTGTGGTCATTTTAAAGTCATGTAACTCATTTAAATGTTTATAGTTCAAAAAGCCAGACTAGATCAGTGATGTTCGCAAACAAGTCAAATAATTTCAATCTGTAATAAAAAAGAATTTATAATAAAAAGCTCTATTTGCTGACATTTCTCCAGTAGAACAACCAGTTAAAATGATTTCAGTCTTTAAGCATGAAATACAAGCAACTTTTCTGAAGACAAATACCATCTATTGAGCTTACTCAAGTTTCTTTCAACTGCATGTACAAAGTCTTCCTGCTAAAGATCAAGAAATAATTCCTGACTCTCCAAACACCTCTTCTCCAGCCTGTGTCTCTGCTGTCTTCCTCTGGCAATTCCCTGTTAATCCATGGAGGGTCACTGGGCATGTGGAAACCGAGAGGTTCTTTGCTAGCAGTCAGTTTTTCACCAAGTGTGTGTGGTTTTAAAGACAGTACATTCAGTGAAGCCAGTTCACATGGCTAAGAGGGAAAACTACATTTCAGACGTGCAGCTCCACAAATCAGCTGTCATTCCTATAAACAGATTAATTCAATACATCTACAGATTTTAAATAATATCTGATGCCCCTGTCATACTTTATCACCTTTGAAAAGTCATGGAGATTAGGGAATCCCCAGTAACTGAAGAAAGGCAAATGCTCCACCTGTTTTTAAAAAGGCCAAAGTGAAGAGTCAGGGAATTACAAACCAATCAACCTCACTTTGGTTCCTGGGATGCTGGGACCAAAAATGCAGAGCAAGTCCTCTTGTAATACATTTCTGGGCACAGAAGGAAAAGGTGATTGACAACAGTCAGCACAGATATACCAGAGCCTAGTCATGTCTGACCAGCCCAGGTGCCTGCTATGGCAAAAAGACGGGACTTGAGGAGCAGTGGATGTCTTTTACCTTAATTCTAGCAAGATTTTTAACATGATGACAAGTCCTGAGCAAAGGAAGGAACAATGCCTTGCAATGATACAGGTAAGGGACTGCCAGGCTGCAAAGCAGCTCTGCTGGAAAGGACGTGGGGGTATTGGTACGTGATGAGCTGAACATGAACCAGCAGTGTGCCCTAGCAACAGAATCCTGGGCTGTACTAACAGGAGTATCATTAGTAGATCAGAGGAGCAACTACACCTATCTATTCAGCACTTTTTTGATCACAAAATATTACACTCAGTTTTGGGCCCTCAGTATAGGGAAATACATAATTTAACTGCAGTGAATTCAACAGAGGACTGCAGAGAAGGTCAGAGACTGGTAATCTCTGTATGAGAAGAGACAGAGGGAACAGGCCTTGCTCAGCCTGGGGATGAGAAGACTTTTGGCATGGCTAGTTGCAGTCTTCCAGTTCCTTTGAGTTGTTGTCAAGAGAACAGACTCAGGCTTTTCGTAATGGTGCACAGCAGGAGGAGAAAAGACAGCAGACAAACTGAAATACAAAAAAAGTGTTTCAGACTGGGGATAAGGAGAAAAAAAATCAGTGTTAGGACAGTCAAACTTTGGAACAGGTTGCCCAGAGAAGTTGTGTCCTCTTCAACTTCGGAGTTTTTCAAGATTCAAACAGAAAAAGCACTGAGCAACCTGGCTAACTCATAGTTAACTAACCTCATAGTTAACCCAGCTTTGAGCAGGAGGTTGGAATTGCAACAGAGGTACCTCTCTACCTGAATTCTTCTATGGTTTTATGATAGCCAAGACAGCTAGACTAAAAGTGGGTTGGGTATGTGTGCTCATGAAGACTGATATGAAACTGCAGCTGCAATGTAGACGTACTCTAAAGGGACACAGGAACACAAACCTTCCCAAAGCCAGTAGGGCAGATGCTCCTCAACCAAGTCTTTTTGAAACCACTGAGCACTTTCATGAAAAGTGCCTGAGGAGCCAAGCCTCCACATTTTCCTCAGAGTAGCACCTGTACTGGCAAAGGTTAATCAGATTGCATGGAGATTGCTGCCTTTCCCTGGGCTTAGAATTAAAAGCCAAACACAGTTAGAGTGGAAAAAAAGGATTTTACCTTGGTATTTATTTAAGGATCCTCAGGTGCACCACATCCAGGTAGAATGTGCTGAAATGCACCCCAGAATGCACACCGAAAATGCACACACATGGTAATTCGCATATAAGTTACAGACCTTGCAAATTAGCATATCTATCAAAGATTCCCCAATGAGAGGCTCAAGAGGAACCCCCATCCCGAGGAACCTTCCCTCTGGATGGGCCTATCTTGGTTTACAGAATGTGCTCTGGAGAGGACCTTGGCGTCTGGGGCTCTCTGACCCCCAACTCCGAGGCTTCCAAGATGTTTAGCCTCTTGGCTTAACAGAACTTTGGGTCTAAACTAGTTATCAGACTTCGTGAATTAAAAGTATGTGGGCTAAAAGCACTTGGGATACATAAAAGCTGTATAAAAGGGTATATAAGAGGGGTACATAAAAAAGCAAAAAATCATCATGGCATCAAGATAAACTATGGGTCCAACCTACCCTCCTGAGTTCTGGTTATAAATAATGAAAAACATAAGCTTGATTTCCTTGACTGAGTTTGCTGGAAAATGTCTTAGGAAAAGCATACTCTTATTTGTAATTGGAGCAAATCTGATGTGGATTTAGTAAGACAGAACAGAAAAGGATGTCATTATTTGTAGGGACATTTTTTGGTCTGACCTACATTTTGACATTGAAATTTACACATGTCAGATGAAATTTATGAATGCAATACCCTTCAACCCTCATATTCATTGATCTTTTACCACCTGCATCTCAAAATAGAGGCAAATATTCAACCATATCTCCCCTTTTTCATAGTCCACTTTGGAAACTCTGGTAAGTACATGTCATTAGCTATGATCTTCACCCTTAGGAGAGATGACTTACATGCAGGACCGCAGAAAGGCCCTTTCTGGAGAAGAGGCTGGCACGTGCAAGGATTTATTCTCAAAAACTTCCACATGCTCAGAGTAGATGGGTAGAAATCAGGCCTAAATTGTTCTTTATCACGGCTGTTTGGCTTTTCTTAGTCACAACAATAAAAATCTTTGCTCTATCAAAATATGTGTAATTACATGCATACAAGCCACCAGTATACTGGGAGGCCTATGGAATATTTGCAAAGCAGCATAATACCTTCAGAAGCTACAGCTGCAAAGGATTCCTACTATTAGCTTCCTCTTGCAATTTTAGTCATGTTGGGTCCCAAGATTTTCCAAGCCTTTGTTTACTGCTGTTTGTAGCAGTTGCCATGCAGTTTATTTGGATCTGTTTGCAATGTACCTGCCAGCCAAAACCCAATGCCAGACTCAGAAGCCCTGTCTCCAGCTCAGGCAGTGTGCCTGGCCCAGCCTTCTTCCGTGACACTCTCTGTGGCAAGGCTTGGACCGAAGGCTGGCCATATACAAGAAGAGCAGTTAAACTAAGAGCAGAGAAAACATTGCTGTCAATATTTGTAGCCTGAATTTTCTTCCAACACCAATGTTCCTGTAGTGCAGGAAACAGTTAATGGAGGCTATTCACTTTTTAATTTTTCAGTACTGATATAACTCTCCGAATAATTTTGACATTTATTACCTTCAACTTCTTTAACAATGATTCGGTATGAATATTATTAAAGTCCTAGTCTGGACCTTAATGCAATTTAGTTGTAACTTAAAATTCTTAGACTTCGCACACCAAAAACCAAGCTTGTAGGAAGAAACCTTGTCATATCCTTATCAGCATTAGCTTGAGGCTGGGATCAATAGAGGATGTGAATATGTTATTAACATCTCTTGGCAATATTGTTCAGCAGTTTTGGCCAGTGAAGTACTGACTTGGGCACTGATTTTTTTTGCAGTATTAACTGCAGCAATAGGCACTACATATAAATTAGAGAGGCAACAAAGCTTCCACATGACTGGCTTGTGCTCTGCCTGGCGCAGACCTAAATTGTGCACAAAGAGGAATATTCACAGAAACACTCTCTGCTTTGCCCACTAAACATCTGTCAGGCAAAGTATCTGCTTGAGCCATTCAGCCCTGCTTCAACAATGGAAGGAAAGAAAATGCCACCAGGACAAAGAGGAGAGACACCAGACTGCTGCCTTCTTGGGACAGAGAAAAGCCCGTGAGGAGAGAAATTGAGATCACCCTCCAGAGAGCAAAAAGAAAAAGTACCTGCTGAAGACCACATTCTGCTGCACTCAGAAAAAACTTCTGTCCGTTCACCAGCTGCAGAAAACAAAATTATATTTCAAATGCTCTGTTTGCAATGGATGGGGGTTAAATTTACAGGAAGACTACGGAAAAATGGATGGTTTTGTGGGGAGGGTACCTATGAGATTGCAAAGTGGTGGATCTGATGATGAATAGTAGGGTCTGGATTTGAACAAAGCAAAGAGTGAGTTTAAAAGGAGGATGAACTAATTAATGATGAAACATGTCCATGGCACAGAATGTGTCCAGGGGCCAAGAAAGAATAAAATGAAACGGCATCTCTCCACCTTGGATAACGTGCATACGATCTGCAACTGAACTAAAAAAGTCTACATTTAGATGAAGGAAACTATACTTTGCTAACTTCACTACTTCTTCCAAAATCTATCTTCAGACATCACAAAGTCTGTTAAAAAGTTTGGCATGATTTTTGGTGAGGAAAGAAGTCACTGTAGGACGTAGCAGTTAGCTGCGATAACAATCACGTGCTGAATATTAGCACTACATAATTCCGTATCTTCTTTTTTGATCTAGTTATGGTGATCTAAATGGAAACACATCTTTCAAATAATGCCCAGCCCAATGTATATTAGCATCTCACTATAAGAAAAAGAAGGAAACTTTTATAACAGGAAAAAATAGTGCATTTTTATTATGTGATGAATACTACTAAAAATTGTGACATGTTTCAGAGAGTGGCATTAAGCACACAGAATAAGATAATTTAAGTGGAAATTCACCATAGACAGACTTTAGTATCAAAGGTATCCGCTATTTTTCTGCTATTGAGAAAATTTTTAGGAGATCTTTGGAGCTAAATTATAAATTTTTAATTACTGCAATGCTCACTCCAGTGCCATCTCTCTCTCAACTACAGTTTCATGTATTTTAAAAACTGTTTCATGCCAGTGAAATTGAATTAATCCTACACTGCCTCCCAAAATTAAATGTGACAGATTGAGATGCTTAAAAGAGATACTCACACCTGCTGTTGGTGATTAGTTTCCCTTTTCTGATTAAATGCTTGACTTGTCCAGAGTGCTGAACTAATTAAACCAGATGCAACAGCATTCATTTCAAGCCACAGGACAGCAGCTTTTATCAGGCCCATCTCTTACTGTTATTATTAATTTGTTGAGTAAGATTCCACCAGTGTATTATATATTCAAGACCATGGGAAACAATTTACAATTGTACTACAAAATATCCATATGGAACAAAATGAAAAAGCAATCCCACAAGCTCTGATAGACTATGTAGTATGGCTATAGTAAGTGATACCATGCAGTATCACTATGACCTCATTGTTTTGGCAGCTATTGTTTCACCAATAAATAATTTAATGAGCAGCTAATCACTAGTTTAAAGTAGCATACAGATTCTTCTTTTGTGATGATTACCTGAAAATGTTTTTAAGTTACTGCACATTTGCCACTGCCACATTTTCAACACCAACATAATTTTTCTTCCAAGTTTAAAACAGAAATTAAGATCTGATACACTTTTTATCCAGCTGTTAAGATCCTTGAGTGCATAGCAAAGTTGCTGCTTTTCCTTCCAAACGCTGCACAGAGCAATTCCTAGCAATAAATTCTGTATTTTCTAAACTTTAACAAATTCCTCTGGAATAATGAAATACTTGACCTTTCTTCTGCCTATGTGTTTGTATTTCAGGACGTACGCTGTAAACACAAGCAGCTCACCGTTCAGTTAGGAGAACCAGGAGGAAGGAAACTAACCCAACACCTGTCCCCAGCCCGCCCCGCACCTGCGGGCACCTCCGCCTGCTCCAGCACAGCCACCGGCCATGCCCATCGAGCACAGCACGATGCCTCTTACATTAATTTCCTGTCCGCGTCCCGTACCAAGCTATTCCTCCGAATGCTAAACCTCCAGCACAGGGCTTCAGCAAGCGCACCTGAAAGCTCTGAAGAAGAACCGGTATTTTTAAACACCTCGGCGAGCGAGAAGATGCGCGGCAGCGCGCCCGGCNGGGCTGCCCCCGCCGCGGGGGGACCCGACCGCCCAGCCCGACCTGGCCGCGCTCGCAGCCGCTGCCGCCGCCGGTCCTGCCGCCCTCGGGGACCAGCAGCCATCAGCTGCTTAATTCGTTACATATCCTACCCGCGTCTCAGCCTTGGTGTCACTTCTGGATCTTTTCTTGGCCAGTTTGACACCTGGTGGAGATCAGAATTGTCCCAAACTTTCCTTTCAGCTTTCTTCTTCCCTTAAAAAATATATTTCTATATAAAAATCAGAAATAAAATACCACAACAACGAGAAATACTAATTAAATTACAAAAGCGGGCATCTCAGAGACATAGGTTAAGGCAGGTGTAGGCTAAGACAGGAAATGCCAATAGTCAAGAGGTGCTGCAGGGCTGTTCTTTTACTTACACGGTGTCTATCAATTTCTCAACCTCACTGTCTCAGTTTTTATTCCCTCTGCAGATTCTGACAGTTGTCCTGCTACTTCCCAGGAACTGCCAGCTGTTGCTTCTAATGCTACTGACTGCAGGGTTGTGTGACTTCTGTCTGAAAGAGTCTAGCAACAACTGAGAAGAAATAGCCAAAGGCACTGTGCTGTTTTGGTGTCCGCTGTTCCTTTTGCCTGACTTCCCTATAGCAGACAACATAATAAATTCTTTGTGTGAAAAATGTTTTTGATAGGCTGCCAAGTGTTTTGCTTATGTTGTGTTCTCACACTTGCAAAAAGCACGACTCTACTTAACATTCTTGTTTTTCTTCTGTTCCAGCCTCTAAATGTATGCATGTATACGTAGTTAAGATATTCAGTCTTTGGCTGATTTCCCCAAGAAATGGTTAGATGGAAAGATACAATTTTCTCAGGTACTAACCCTATAGTCCATGAAGATAAGTAAGCCAGGAGCTAAGGCCAAACACAAATCTACTTTTTCTCTTTGCATCCTCTTACCTGAACAGGTTGAAGAAAGGAGGAAAAATAGGAGAGAGGTAGTGTTTGTACTATTAATTACTAGTTTGTAATATAAATTAATGAAGTAATAGATGGAGAAAACAGAGATGGTGATGGTACAAATAAGAAATTTATTTGAAAGTGGTAGTGGATAAGAGTGATAGAAATGCCCCAAAATCTGGTAAAAACCCTCAGGTTCGGGGGGGCTATGAATTGAGGTTTTCATCAACAGTAAATAACAGCAAGGTTGGGGAAGACTTCAATTCCCTAGACAGCTGCAAGACAAAGACCCTATGCAGCATATCGGGTGTGATGGGCAATAAACTTTTTATTTACCAGCAGTCACTGATCAGACTCAACAGCCTAAAGGGAAGCTGTTCTATAATTCTTTTCAGTAAAATATAAGGATATTATAATTCCTTTAAAAAATAATTTGATTATAGAAAATAATTTCTGATGAATGACTAACATTATTTACTGCAAACTTCTTGAGAACCAAGAATAGATTGACAAGAATATCCTAAAGTCCTGGATATCAGAGGGCAAACATTAAGAAACTATGAAAAATTATTGGTGAGGCTGCATGGACCTAGCATATGAGTGTGGAAGAATCATGGACTTACTTTAAATCCAAAATGGAAAACCCTGTATAGCACTTTCATCCCATAAAAGAGGTTGGAATAGGTTAAGAATTAATTGTGGAGCTAGTAGATAAGTAACTACCTGAAAATGAATGAAACCACAGGAAATAGGAGAAGTACAGTTTGCTGGGTTGGAAACTGCAGGATCAGAGAGAAGAATGGATAAAAATCTAGCTGAACCAGATGTTGCAAAGAAAAGGGTAACAGATAACAAAGAATTCTTCAACTATATAAATAAAAGTGATTCAAAGAAGCAAGATTCAGGGTGGCTAAATGCCAGGGATGAGATGAAGGCTGTTCCTAATATTGAATAAATACATTGCCTCAGTTTTCAATGAGCAGAAAAATTAGGGTGAGGATATTTGCAGACAGCATAAAGTAACCAAGATAATGTAAAAGATGATATTAGCAGATGTGAAGTGGAAGCCTAAGTTAGGCTGTTTCTTGTGACAGGTCCCAGAAAATTGCGTCTGAAATGTTGAAAAAATTGGTATCTATTGTGTCAAGTCCTGAGCAACACTTTTGAAAAATCAGTGAAGCTGGGGGGGAAGCAGTTATTGGAGACTGCTGGAGAATAGGAAACCTGTCTTCTAAAAAGGCAGAGGGAGTGAAAGGAATAGCAACTCCATGACCTGTTGATTTGACAGAGAAAATTCTTAGAAGTAAGTGAAAAGTGGGTTCAGCTACATTATGGTTCATCAAAGCTCAATCATGTCTTATTACCGAGATGTTTGATAAAATAGGTGATTCCTCAGGCAAAAGCATTGCAGTGAAGCAAATCTGTCTGGATGTCTACACATTAATAGAGTCCTTTAGAGGAAAAGTCTTAACATGGAGAGGACAGCTGCAAGTATGGGTCAACACCAGGTACGGGAATTGCAAACAGGAAGCCAAGCTGCAGGCAGGCCGTGTGAGGTGCACCACCAGGACCAGTCTGGAGGCAAGATCACTGGTGTTGTTGGGTTTAAGGAGTGTATGAGTGATCTTGATGTGTGTGGCCATCACAAACCTGGCAGGCACAATTCTATTTCTATCACAGTTGTGTTACTGAGGGCAGTGGAAGCAGGAGCATACTAGCATGTTAAAAATGTGTTGAAATGGAGCTTACATACTTAAAAACTAACAGTGGGAGCTTTTACTGTAATTTTGGAGTCCCCCCACTTCCGTGAAATTGAGGAGGGATCTATGTATCGCTGCATGATACCAATGAGAATACTGCTCAACATGTGCCTTCTGGATGCATTATGTAATCCTTGTTAATTAATTCAGTGTTTCACCATTTTGATGTGTAACTTGGACCTGAATTTTCTTAATTAGTATTCTTAAGATCTTTGTTTCTCAGATGCCTGGCTCATGTACTTTGTTCAAATGTCAAAATTAAATAATTTGCTAGATTTGTGCCCAGAAGTAGTTCCCACACACCAGGGTTAGACTGGCAAGGACTCTTAAGGGTTCTTGAAATGTGTGTGTTTGTGGTGTATTTGTCAAGACAATCTTTGCATTCTCACCTAAAAAGTGCCTCGTCAGCACTAAGCCTGAAGGCCTCCATCATGCCCTTGATTTCTTCTCCTCTTCTACTGTGGCACACCGCAAGTTTGAAGGATTTTGCCTTTTTTCCTACACGTCATCACTATGGTGGAGCATTCTTTGAAGCTGAGGTTGGTCACACGAGAGATTTATCTCCTGTGTGTCCTGAAGTATTTTCAGCTTTATTTTAAACAAGACCAATCTGTTTGGTCTTTCTTTGCAGGTCATATTTTCTAGGCTAGTGGACATTCCCTTTGATTCCCTCTAGCCTCTGTGTCATCACACTCTTTGTGGGCCACATCTTTCTTTAAGGGTGATGCACAGTGGCTAGGCAATGCTCACAGAATCACAGGTTGGAAGGGACAACAGTGGATAACCTGGTCCAATCTCCCTGCTCAAGCAGGATCATTCCTAGAGCACATTGCACAGGATTGCATCCAAACAGTTCTTGAATATCTCCAGTGTGAGAGACTACACAACCAAAAAAATTATTATTCAAAATAATTTTGAATTGTAAGTCTGTCTACCAGCATAATGCCTCCAAAATACTCAACAGTTTCTCCCAACTTTATATCCTCTGCAAATTTAATGTGCTTTGTACCCAAGGCCATGAGTGACCATACTGAGCAGTACCAGACAGCACCTCAGCACTTTCTGTCTTCTGGGACCATTGATAGGTATGGCTCTCCAGCTACTTATTTCATCCCTTCTGTACTGTTGTAATTTACACTATTTCCCCATAAAGGGTCTGGTACAGGCTCAGAGATCAGCCACAGAGACTACCAGTGTGAAGCACCTTAAATGACTCCAATGCACTTAACTCTTCACCACAGTACTTGGACTACTACTGTATTTCTCAAAAAGTCTGCAACTTGTCTCCTCCTCTCATTATTTGAATGCCCAGCAGAAAGGTAAACCAGTCATTGCTGAGGCTAAACCCAGGATTCTTAATAAGCTGTCTTGCCCAGTCACACAGGGTCATGACAACAAGGCAAGTAAATTTCCTTGGTTCATAGTTTATAAATAGTGTAGCAGTACCAGGTTACTGGTATATATACTTCTCAATATACCTTGAGAAGTATATTGCCTTATTTCAGCTGGGCAGTATAAGGGAATCAGGCATTTCCTTATATGAGATGAAACGAACAACAGAAGTAGCCTTGAGGCTGAGGTAAATGACCACTGAGTATTTGACTATAATATGGCTATTAAAAGACAATTTCCGGGCAATTGTCTTCAAAAATTCTGCTTCCTGGTGCCAGTCAGTATCCAGGGCGTGTTTTGTTAGCACAAGATTTAAAAGACTCTGTCTGACTTCTTTAAAAGGGACTTGAAAAGGTATAGGTATGTACAGCATTGTTCAGAGGCATTGGAAATAAGTGAATGACACATTCATTCATGGTATATGTTTGTCAAAAGCAGGTTTAAATTCTTTAATTGCCTTCAACAGACTTTTCACCCACTAATTTGTGCCATCAGTTTTTGAACTCTATGAACTTTTAGCATTCACAACATGTTGTGACAAGGAGCTCCATGTGTGCTGTGTGAAGAGGTGGGATACCCCAATGGGAACAAGAGGCAAACTGAAAAGAGCGAGATAAAAGTCAAGTTAAATGTCAGGTATATTTAAAGTCATAGGAGAGTGTACCGGAGGAAAGGTACATTGCCCTTACAGAAACAGCCCAACAAAACAACAAGCAAACAATTGCTACATGATACCAAAAGCCATTGTGTTATTTATTTGTTAATAAAGCTAGATAATGAAAAGTTGAGTGGATAATGTACTGGAGATCATTTTTATGCTGTAGCTCGTAACCATATCAAAACAACAAATCTCTGAAAACCGAAGTAAAACAAAGATTTTCAGAGAAGTACCTGTTTTTGAAATATTGTTATACTGATAGAGTCTGAGTTAATATGCATATGTACCTCTGCAACATGATTAGTAAAGGTGTGTTTGAAAGGTACCAACAATAAGACATCAGAAGCATGACTGAAGAAAAAACCCAAAATCCTTGGTTGGTATTGCGAATAGTTACATTAATTTGTATATAGGTAAAAATGACTATACAGAGGTATTTATACCAGGTCAAACAGGAACAGATCATTGATTTTTGGAATGCAGGAGGAAACCCCTCTGGAAAATGCCTCTTACATTTCAAAACTATGTTGTCACCAAAAGAATAAATCAATCTGGAATGCAGATGAAGTAATGAAATATTTATAACCGGACAATGTGTAGTACAGTCTCAGTGAGGGAAAAGGGCTCCTTGCACCTCATTTGTCCCATCCAGACAAGGTTGTTTCCTCCTTATAGTCTGAGCAGCTTTGCTTGGTTGAGTTTTAAAGTCTCGCTTATGAAGTTCTCCTTTCCCTTGCCAGGCAGTTTTACAAGTTTAATGGAAAATGAGGAGAGTCAAGAGCCAAGTTCCACACTGACAACCCCTCAAGAGCTGTAATGTACCGCAACATTTGTCAAAATGATCTCCTAATTGTTTTACTGATGTACTCCTTTAACTTCAAGAACTCGCTGTACTCTTCATAAACTCAGGACAATGAAATATGGAATTAGAGCCATATTCTGACATGCACTGCGGTTTCCACTGAATCAAAAATGTCTTGGTATGGAGAACAGTGAGGTCTGTAGAATACAGTAGCTCAGCTGGGAAGAAGAGGGAAGAAGCAGAGGGCAAGCAGAGACAGGTGGGTCAACCTTGGAAGCTTGTTCTAGAAGAAAATCTTCCAGCCTTGGAGAGGTATCCCTGTAATGTTGAGTGAGTCTCTCTCTCCCTCTCACAGAGTCCTTAGGAACCACCTACCTATTAAGAGGGGAGTAAGATGGCAGGCTCTTATTGCAGTCCAGTGTCTCGGCATTTTCACAGCACTCACATGCATTGGAAAGATCACAACTGCAGCATTTCTTTCACACATGAGAGAAGCAGCTTGCCGATTCTTAAAAGTTTGTGTTTCAGATTTAATAAAGATGTGAAGGTGTAACAGAAGAAAGATCATACAACCTGACTTGGAGGCTGGGTCCTCCTGCAGGACATTGTGTGGTGCTGAGGGGATGAGGATTCCTGGGTACTTGACAGAATAAGGCAGTGAATGAGATGAATCACTGGAGTTTAGCTGGAGACACTACAGGATATGCAAACAGCAGGTGGGTTCTGAGTGTCAGATTCGAGGTTATTCAGCCAGAACAGTGACTTACAGTGGCCACTGCTTTAGCTCAGCTGCGCCTTCAGCCCTGTAAGAGTCACCTCTACACTACCCCACTGGTGGCTGTACCCACGATGGGTCAAAAACAGCTGAGGAACTTGGCCTTTACTTTTAAAGGGGAGGATGAACCTCTGTTTCCTGTTGATACCTCTGTGGGAAAGAAATTCTTCAATTAAAAGTTAAAATGTCAGCACTCTGTCTTCCCAGTGCCTAGCTTGGTTCATTATGGCAGCACAAAGGAAGGGCTACAGCCGGGTTTATTTCTTCTGCTTGATTTGAAAGTACCAGAATTAATGGTGCATATGGTGGCATGGGCTGCTTGTGGAGATAAAGAGGAGATGTAGGGTTGAAATTAAAAAAGGTGACAGGTTTTAAAACGCATTCTGTACCCTCAGAGCTAAGACACTTTCAGCAGCAGTTTAGAGTCTTACATGTACTTTGTTTTGTAAAATGCTATGTTGTCAATAAAGAAAAAAGAGTTAAAAGTAGCTGGTGGACCATGACTTGCTGCCAAGGAGGTTTAACTGTCCAGGAGATGGACTGTGGCTTGCTGCCATGGATGTTTAGACATACAAGAAGAGGACGAAAGATGCAGAGCCATTGCAGTCCAGAGTATTTCACAAGGGAAAAAAGCATAGCAGAAAACTTTATCTGGAGATTTTCATTAGTGTTCTCCTTCCCTGCCCCCCCCCCCCCGCCTTTTTTGTTTACAGCTCTGAGGCCCTCATATTCAGAGTGGTTAAGGGGAACATGTTACATGTCTTCCTCTATTTCCTTTCAACCTAATTGTCCAAAGTATTCTGTGAAATTATCGTATTTTGATGCCAATAATAGCAATAAACTCAGTCTAGGAAGCTCTTATCACTTCTATGTCTCTTCTGACCCTATTTTTTTTGTTTCCTTTGGCTGTCAATCATGGACACTTCTGCTGACCTCAGAGCTGTCACTTCAGCAGCAGAGTCCCCATGGCTGGTGTGGTTAGACCACAAAAACAGTGTTTTCAAGAGAACAGCACACACGAGAAACCGAGAGAAACCTCTCTAAGCTGAGAAGATTTAAGCCATGAATAGATGTTGAGACTGGATTAAAATGACCATGGGTTAGACTAGTATTTGTGAGGCTCGCATCCCCAGTAATAAGTTCCCTTTCCTGTCTATGCATAGAGGGAGCCCTCAAGTCACCAGATGTATTTTGTGTAGAGGTCAAGAGGGTGCTCCTGAAGGAGCAGGAAAAAATCAAAGCTCTTCAGCCTTGCTTGGTCTCAGTGGAGAACTTTCTGCTACCCTGGAAAAAAGCCCTGCACAGGGGAATAGGAGGGTCAGCTCAAAATGACACAAAATGCCATGGCATAGGGGGAGTTGCGGACTCTCCGAGTGCAGCCACTGAAGAGACCCCCCTTTTAATTAGCTAATTAGCTGTTCTATTCCTCCTCAGCAAACAAACTACAGCACTGGGTAGCAAAACAAGAGACACAATCTTTGCCTACGGATGTATGGAAGCAGATACATAAGAGGAATAGAATGAGAGCAGGAAACCGGTCTCCCTATCATGCTTTCTCAGTGCCAGTGAAAAAAAAAGTCACTGAAATATGGGTGAGAAAAAGTAGAGTGACATTGTGTGCTCTGGATGCACTGAAACACCTGCAAACGTAAATGTGCAAATGGAGTCCAGATTCATGCTTGGTTTCATAGACTTCTAAAGGAAAAAATAGATTGTATTTGGAGATGAGGTGACTGTTCATAGTAAACAGAAACTATGATAAATGGGACATTCCTTTTGCCTCACAGACCATGTATGGTGGTTTACATCTGATATGACATTAACTTTCCCCACTCACACAACAGTTCATTCGAACAAGTGTGGACATAATGTGGTAAGTAGCCATTACGGATTTGCCTCCAAGATCCCTTACAGGTCCTTCCCAGATTTTGATCAAGACATCATTTCCCAGGTTGATTCCCTTAGCCACAGCATAACTGCAACAGCAACAGATGATTCACAGATTTCTGGCCTTTTTTCCTAAGGTCTACAAGACCGTGATTGTTTATCTGCAAATTGATATATTGTGTATGTTGATAAGGAAAATAAAGCTGCAATAAACCTAATTTTTTTTCATAAGTCATCTTCAAACACCTTTTCTTTTTTTCCTGGTGGATTTATTGTGCAAATAATGCAAGGAACTTTTAGAAAAAGATGCTGGCCACTTTCAATAGAGTACAACACTGAAAATTTATTTATGCTAATATTCACAAATCTTTCCCTTTCCAAGAACAACCTGGATATTATCCAGTTTTCATAAGTAACTGTTATGCCATGTCAGCAGTATGTCTTTATTATTATGTTTTGCTGTAACGCCCCATCTTCTGTGAAACTCTGAGTTGATAAAACAGAGAATCTCTCTTATGACACAGTTCTGTAACATCTTGATTTCCCGTATACATTTTTCAGGTCACATCTGAAAGTGTTATTTTTTAAATGGTTTTTGTCATCAATGAAACCATTGAAATAGATACTGAAAACTCTTGATACAGCAGCCTAGTAGGTGTCTGCTTAACATCCTGCCCTCCAATTCATCCCTTTGACTTACATGGACACCCCCCGGCAACTCTACTGTACTGTGAGGAAGGCAGCTCCCTCAAACCAAGTGGCAAATTCTTCTGACTTCAAGCTGGTCAGTGGGCTTCAGAGGGTGTTTAAAATATATAAATGTCCTTTTGACACAGCTATTTGCAGAACTGGGTCTTCTAATCTTATAAGCTTTTATTTTCACAATCTATACAGAAAGGACTGATTGAAGTACAGTAATAAAGTTTTATTAGCATGACTGGGCAAATGCCTGAGCTACTGGTCTATGGCAAAGGCATCCAGACAGGTCATCCAGACAGGTCATCCAGAACATGTACGGTCTCCCAGCAGTATCTAAGGGATATGGTATTTATAGCAGATGGTGGTAGAAAAACTGCTGGAGGTAACTCTTTGCAAAGATACTTAAACTATGCTACTGACTGGTTTTGCTGCTTTGCTACAGAAGCATCTACCTTACTACAGAGGTACCAGACTCAAGAGTGGGAAGCTAACTTGTAGGTTTCTGACTTCCCTGACAATTATTTATAACTGCCTTTCCATGTGCAGTAGTACCTTGGTGTTAGGAGCTGTGCCAGCTGTCAGAAGATCAGCTATAAAGGTGAGAATCTCCATTTCCATTTGCACAAAGCCTTCAGCCCTGGCTTTGTTCCATGTTGTGATTTCAAGGAAAGGATTCTACATTGCCTTGCTGCCTGAGTCACTGGCAGGAATGGGGAAGGGTGTGAGGAGAGGCAGAAAAGTACTGTGGAGATGGAGTCAGTGACAAATCCATCTTTGGAAAAGGAACATCTGCTGAGAGCTCATGATAATGGGAGGGCTTTGCTTGTTCAGCCTCAGCAGCAGTTTGAAAGTGTCAGAAGTTTACAGTGTGCACATTGGGCCCTGAGGATACCAGTAAGTGGGACAGGGTGCAGATGAGGCTTTAAAAGTGCCTAGTGAATGAAATGTAACTTCACACAGCTAAAACTGTCGCACTGCCATAACTCCCTTATATAGGCCCATCTATTTCTATTTAAATATGTGTACAGGCATGCTCACATGTCCCATTAAAATGTGTTGTTGGATTCATAATAACATGAGCCATACCATAAGTCCTTACCTGCCCTCAGAGCAAATACAATTTCTTCTAACTGTAAAACTTTGAATTTACTTTGACTTTTTCTTTGTGAATTGATCCTAAGCTCTACACATATATTTGTTACCATAATTAATCCTAAGGATACAATTTAAATGAGAAATAAGCCATTCACTTGATCTATTTGTTGTTTTTATCTTCTTCTTGTCTGTGATCAGTCGTCTACCTCCAAGGCTTTCCTATGGTCACAGCAGGGGATTGCCCCAGAAGGAAGGAATGAAGGATTTCCCATCAGGAGTCTCCCTCGGTGGTGCTGCACACCCTCAGCCTCACGTCATGCCTGCCAGGTTGCAAAGGAGACACAGGACTTCCTTGCCATGCTGGAGAGAGACCTGATGGCTCCCAAACCCAAGGTTTCAGCCTCCATTGCACAGACATCCCTGCTCCTGCCCCTGTGCCCCTGCACCTTGCCCAGCAAAATAAAATTTTGAAGACTAACTCAAATAACAACTGGACATACCCCATATGCTATTGTTTGGTCATCAATGTATGTATTTATTCAGAGAATAGCCATTTATTGAGTGCCTGTGTGAACAAAAACCTCACCCACACAAAAGTTATGAACAAATATAAATTATGTAACAGAAGATGCACAATGAGCAGTTATGAAGCACAACAAACCAGCAGATCTTGAAACTGGAACCTTGCAGTAATCCTGAATTAGAATCGTAGAATCATTTAGGTTGGAAAAGACCACTAAGATCATTAAGTTCAACTGAACTGAGTCGATAATTACAAAAAAGGAGCTCTGATTTGGGGGAAGGTTGCAGTTTTGTGGTTCTCTGCATCTGTTGGGCTGCACAAGACAGAAAGGGGACAGAACCTAATTAAAAATAGCTGCTTTCTGCATTTGAATAGCCAGATCTCCACATGCTATGTTTGTCTTTCATTTTAAATAATACTTACACGAAGGTCCAAATGAGTCAGTAGATGTGATCACAGCTGTCAATAGCAACAGGTTCTTACTCCTTTGTCCTTTCATAAAACTTTCAAAAGGGCCTTCATTTCACTGTTAATTTTTGATTTAGGTTCTTTCAGGTAAAGGCATTTTTCTCTCAGCACATTCTTCTCTCACACTCCTTTAGTAATAACCAAGTTTACTGATTCACTTGGCCCTTGTTCCTGGAGAGCCTCCTGAGCATGGGGTGAAGATACACATTTCCTATGTCACTTTTTAGTGACTCGAGAGCATTTATGTCCTAAACCAAGTCTGCTTTTATTTTTCATTTCCTTTGCATCCAAATTCCTGCTAAGTGTGATGGCATGCATGAGGGAACTGGCATCAGTTCCCAGGACTCTCTACTCTGTCAGTACATTTCGGATAATTCAAGATTTTGTTTCTGGCCCTTTCTCTACACCAAAGCTTCTATACATGAGGTCAGAATTTGGCACACTTCAGGTTAGCAAAATGAAATGACATAAGCCTAAGGTTTTGGAAACCAGAACTTTACACAGGTCAGAACAAAACAAGGGAGGTACTGATGGTGTTGAGGGTTCAGGCTGAGCACAGGTTTCCTGAATGCACTCAGAGACAACTAAGCTGAAACACCAAGAGATGTCACTTATAAACTGTGATATTAATGTGAATATTATTTCATATCAGCATATGGGAAAACCTTTCTGCAAGCTGCTGGCAATTATTTCCTCAAATCTTATACTTACCATGTTAGCAGCAGATATCTGAGAGACACAGGACAATGGTTTGTATTCACCATTAGCAGCAGGCACACAATTGATCCAGGTCCTCAGTAGCCCTTGGCTGTGGTAAGATACAGAAATACAAGATCTTCTCTCTCCTGGATGCCTTTGGAACACGTCTCTGGCACAAGCATCTCTGGGCAGAAACTCAGCCTCATTTTCATTCATTTGTAGCACAAGAGAGGAGGAATATTCTATTGTGTCCAGAGGAGGGTGACCAAGAGTGGGGAAAGGCCTTGAGTGCCAGACTCGGGGGGAGTGGCTGAGGTCACTTGGTTTGTTCAGCTGGGAGAGGACAAGGCTGAGGGGTGACCTCGTCACAGTCCTCAACTTCCTCAAGGGCATCAGCAGAGGAGGAGGTGCTGATCTCTCTCTGCTGCTCTACTGTAGGACACAAGGAAATGGAATGAAGCTGTCAGGGGAAGTTCAGATTAGGAAAAGGTTCTTTGCTGAGAGGGTTCACACTGGAACAGGCTCCCCAGGACAGTAGTTAGAGCAACAAGCCCATCAGAGGTCAAGCAACATCTGGGTGACGCACTTAGTCATATGGCTTGGTTTTAGATTCTCCTGCAAGGAGCACAGAGCTGCAGTTGGTGATCCTTATGGGTCCCTTCCAACCTGAGATATTTTATGTTTCTATGTTGCTGTGACTGCAAAATCCAATCTGCAAAGCCAGATTCCTTCTGATCCTTTGGGCATTTTAAGTTGGTCTTGAGTACTCAGTATGAAATGCCATAGTCTTTTAGGGTGAGAAGAATCAGTTTAAGGATTGCAACTGAAACTATACTGGGGGCTATAAATCACTCTTCATGGACCTGCCTCAGTGTGCTCAGCATTTGGGATGCCATGTGGGAAGGCCTAACTCCACATACTCTGCATAAAAGTTCCTGGGCTACCTCTGTTTCAGAGGTCTGAATTCAATTTGGGCAGAATTCGAAGGATCTTCAGCTCATGGGGAAACACCCATTTTGCTATGGCTTGAACTAGAGTTTAAATTTCATGTGTATATCAGATTCCTGCCTTGCTCATGTATATGGTTGTTATCTAAGATAAACACAAGGCCACTTTCCAGCTCACTGGGGAAAAACCCATTTAATTTGAAAAATTATATTAAAGTAGTATGAACAATAGGAATAAAACAAGAGGTGAGACCAAGGTTCCCACTATATTGCAAGCAGCTTTTGAAAGAAGTCAAATAAAAATATAAAACATTCTGATTTATTTATGTTGTTCTTTCTGAACATAAACATTCAATACTTTTAATTACTACAGAATCCTTATAAATCTAGGGGACTTACATACATTTGAACAAAATTGTCTTCATCAGTCTGGAAGATGAGGACCACTCGTTGACATCAAAGCTCAATGTAACCCAGCCTTCAGAGATTTCTAATTATCAGCAAACTCTTCATGTGCATGCATTTGGGTGTTCAGCTCTGCTTGGGACATCGGTATCTTCCTTTTTTTTGTCCTTTCAACTATAGTGGACATAAATAAAAACATGAAGCATTTAACATGAAAAATTTCCATCCTAGAATACTTTGCTACATTTTTTACTTCTTACTTAGACTTCTGGTTTTTAACTAGAGGCTGCTTGTTGATTTATACAATGTAATTTTCTTATTCTATTAAAAATGTTCTGCTACACAGCATCCTACATTTCCCCTACCAAGTAAGAATGCGAGGTCTTTAATCTAAATATTACCTCTTCATCTATTTATATATGACAGCTGTTTGTGGAAATTTCTTTTCACATAGAATTAGTCTGCTGCTTATGAGCTGTACATGCTGCACACAACATGTACTGATTTCTCATGCAAGGATACAAGAAGGACCAGAGTCCTTTAGAAAGCCTAAAGCCAAGGAGAAACACAAATAGAAAGAAAGGAAATGGGACGTGAAAATCTTAACTTGGTGCTGCTTACTCATGGTATTTCAGTTTTGATTTTCTCCTCTGGAAATGTGGCTGAAGCAGCTGTGCTGCCCGCAAGTGTTTTCTGGGATGTGTTTCACTAGAAACTTTTGAGCTCTGGCCAAAGAAGGATACCTGAACTTCAGCTCAGACACATACTACAAGTGGCTAAACCCCCTCTGAGATGTTTAGGGTGTATATGTGCGAGGGCAAGCACAGACATGAGGGACCAAGTGTCATACGGGACAAGAGGCCAAGGCAAGACCTAGGCAGGGAAGGAGAATGTTAGAGGAATGGTTAAAGGAAGAGGCAGGAGGGAGACAGGTAATAAATGCTCTGCTGTTTTAACTCCTCAAATAGCAACTGTGCTTTCAGTAAGAAAGACATAAATTGACCCCAACCTTACGATGACTTTACAAATAAAAGATAACTTTTAAATTAATTGCACAGTGAACAAGAGAGAAATGAACGCTTCTTTCTATAATGATGATGTGTATTTGGTAGTGCTCTCCTGCTGCCTAAATAAAAGGAAGGCAGAGCATTGTGGTGCTCTGGCACTGCTACTGGAATTGGATTATCTCCCTTCTTCCACCTGGCATCACAGAACAGTCCCTCTTAATTGTACCATCTATCTGATTATTAACCACTGCTTCTGATCATGCTCCATCTTTTCCCTTATTTGCTTTTCATTTCTGCATTGCTTCTCTATAATTGCAACTGACCTGCCTCAAGGCCAGGAATTATTTCCTATAATCTTTGAGTGCAACAGATTGTTTGGGAGATTCTGGTGGCTCTTCTCATCTTAGTGCTGCTCACCTCTTGCCTGAAACTGACTTTGCTGGGATCTGGCACTGGCCAAGAGCAGGAGCAGTTCCTACAGGCACTGGTGATAGGGGATGAGGTTTCCGAACCAGCACAACCTTCAGTCTTCAAATATCTGGGCAGGGCCAACAGCAAAGGCACTGTGAACTACAAAATGGGAATCATTGTGCCTTGCCTGTCCTCAACAGGGCAAATACAAAATGTAATGGTCGCTGCCAGCCCACAGATGTCAGGTGAAGCAATGATTTTTGAATTGTGGTCCAGAGGCTCTGGCATGGTGTAAGCAGTGCATGCCATAGGTTATGAAATGCACTCTTAAGAAATGCTTCATATATGCAGTCATTGTCTTCTAAATGCCATCACATCAACCCTCCACGCAGCCAGACAGGAATAGCCTCAAAGTCATTGAAATAAATACATTTATTTTTTAAAATCCTAGGAGACAGACAGCCCTTCTTGCCAGGAAGATGATTAGGATATTACTTGGAGTCTGGAGCAGAGTAAAGGAATAAATGAAAGAGATAATAAATCCCTGTATTCATATTACAGCTCATGAAAGGGGCAAAACTGGCAAGCATCTGCCAGTAAGAAACTGGTCTGGAAGTTGGGAAACAAACAAGAAGGACCTGGACTGGAGCAAGACTTCTCTGGAGGAGCAAAAATACCCAAAATCTCTAAGTACTGCGAGTATGCAATCCAAAAAGATAGCAAATACTCAATGAAAATAAAATTAATATTGGTTATTAGATCACTAAATATCCTGGGACAGCCAGCTCTGAGTTGCAGTGCTGAGTACAGCAATGCCAGAAATTTCAGACAGAGAAACTGAATACCAAGTCTGTATCGCTGCTATCAATTACTTTGCTTTCATTTATAAATAATGCTGGTTTGCTTAGGTTGCCAGTTAGGAGCTCTAAGACTACCTGGGGCGATATCTCATTCCTTTAGAAAGCCTTAGTTTAATACATAATATGCTCTAAAGGACATCACTGAAGAAAGAGGCTCTAAGGCCACAAAGCAAGAATCAGTTGCATGGAAAAAATGAGTTTTCATCCTGTGTCAGAAGGAACTTGAGATCTTCTGCCCTTTCTCCTGGGTGAAAACAGAGATACCTACCTCCCAGATTGTCAGTCACTGAGAAGTTGAGCTCACCTGCGAAAATGCTCTGGTGTTTTGGACCCTGGTTCCAGACTCACGTTTACTGAACTGAGAAAACAAACCCACACATTTGGAGGAGGCCTGACACCCCTCTGAGAGGAGCTAGTGCCCAGCAGAAGTACGTCTCTGCTGTAGGACTGTGCAGTACATGTGCATCTGCACAGGCACACCCACACATGTGCAGGGTCAAGGACTGGTGGGCTTGGGTCAGGTGAGGTAAACAAAGTGCAGGGATTTGCATGTGCAGCTACAAACGAAGCTCCTCCATACAGCTGATCCACCTGTTGAAACCTGGGAGAGATCTGGCCCCTTTGAAACTGAGGTTTCACTAAGTGATACACCTACCATTCTTTTGCACTCCAAAATCGACATCAGAGGCACCAAATATGTGGGAGTTTTAGAGTTTCTATGTTATGAATAATTGTTAGGCCCTTTTCTTTTGCAGGTTATTAGCTGGCATGCAAATAACATATCTGTTAATACAACATCTGAAGGTCTCGCCTCATGTGATAACTGTCTGCAGTGCAGGGATGTTCTTCCACTTCTTTAAGTGCAAGTTCCCCGGGAAGGCTCTGCTTTTAACCAGTGAATGCATGGAGGTTTCTTAAATGAGGTTATTTTTCTCCTTTTGGTCTCTCCAGGGGATTTTTATCCTTGTTCCTCTTGAAGCTGGGACTTATGCAATTGTGGTGCCTATAAATCCCCTGTAATAACACTTGAATCCAGTGGCCAAACATAAATATACTTTGCAGAGGGCTGGCAATCTCAAAGATAACATATCTGGGAGAAAAAGCAACCGGACAATGAAGGGAGAGGGAGTAAATACATTCACTGCAGAAGGGTTTCAAGGAGAGGTCAATCACATTGGGAAGCACCAGAGACATTATACAGGGAGAGAAACATGGGAAACAGCCACTGCTGACTGCTCATCATGGAGCAGCTTGTCTGAGGAGTGTTAGCTTCAAAAACCCAGATGGACCATTCACCACACAACATCAAGCCTGCACGTAGATGAACTTCCTGTCCAGCTTTCCATTAGATTCACAAACAGACGGATGTCCTGGAGTAGTTCAGTCCAGCTCAGTTTTCTTTTATCTACAAAATCAGTTTTGATCTTCTGTGAACAATTTTAATAGACAGTGTTCAGGAGGCAACCCTGGCACTGGTCCCTACAAGAATCAATTGCTGAGGTCTTACAACCAAGCACTTCCAGAAAAGAGATGTGTAGTAAAAAGTAAGTCAGTTTCCTTCCTCTCTAGTAATGGACTGGGTTTCTCAGTTTATCCCACTATATCGAAGAGGATGGCTTTTCTTCTCTACACAGTCAGCATATGTTGAGCAAAAGTGGTGGCATAATGGGTGATTTCCTGAATAGAAAGGAAATATGCTGATTTGTGTCACAATATTTCATCAATGTCCTGAAAATTGAAACTCATTTAAAGAAATAATGGAGATATAGGAAGGGAGAGGCAAAATTTCCCATCAGAACCCAGCGAAGTGACACACAGCAGCTGGTGATACCTCCCCAGGCACACTAGTGCTGCTTGCAGAGGGACCTTCTCCCAGCAGGAGAGAAGGCTTTACACTCCCTTATTTTGAAAGGACATCTGATAGCCCAGATTG
The DNA here is from genome assembly GCA_013397175.1 of Platysteira castanea. Lineage (NCBI taxonomy): Eukaryota > Metazoa > Chordata > Aves > Passeriformes > Platysteira > Platysteira castanea. Next base: position 322,068 of record VYXC01002579.1, on the reverse strand, counting down.
CTCTGCTAGGCAATGTATCGTTTATTTATTGGGATTTAATGAGATTGAGTATCTGTCTGGCTGTCCTGGATGTATCCTGCTTTCTGCTCTGTACGTGACAGATAGACACCAGTAATACTGCGGTGAACAGACACATTGATTTTAGGGGCACATGATTCTTAAGCTGGATCCTGTGTGCTCCTCCCCACATCCAGAAAGCTACAGCAGAACTGAAAAGATGCAAAGATGCTCCCGATGCACCAGTGCATCATGACTGAGGATAATCAAAGGTACTGAAAGGCGTCTGCACCAGAAACCAATAAATCCAGGAGGGCTCCTCTGTTTGAAGAGAAGATGAGCGGGGGTGGCTTGAGGAAGATCAATAAGACCATGAGTGGCAGTAAGAAAGCCAGCAGGGAACAGTTTCTAGCTGTCTTTTCTAATCCAAGCAGCACAGGGCAGCAAGTGATGCTGTCAGGCAGAAGCTTCAAAGGACAGAAAAATACCTATACACACAATATGTAGATAATTCGTGGGCTGCCTTGGCAGAGACCTTTTATTTGTAGGCTCCAAGGTCACCTGGGCTCAGAAAGCACCCAGACCAGTTGAAAAGAGAGCCATCACCACTGGTTCAGATGATAAAAAGGTCCCTCTGTCTGCTTATCTCTTGGAGCCATTTGGGTCTACATCTTACGCCCAGACATGCTGCCTCTCACCCCCAGCCCAGCCTGTGGTGGCTGCTTGAGCATAGGGACTGAGCAGACAGCTCCAGGCTTCCAACCCCGTGGCACGTAGTGGGGCTAGATGAGGCCAGAGGCCAAGAGGCCCTCTTGCTTCTTGCTGGGAGAGTGGTCTCAGGATGCAGAGCAGTTCCCTGACTGGTGGGTGTTGGATCAAGAGTCCCCACAGGAATCAGCTGATTGAGCTGAGGAAAAATCCACATTGCAGCTGTTACGAGATTTCCTGTAAACCATTTGTACAAAAAACCCCAAAACGTAATTTGTATGCAAAGTATGTGTGCTGGGGAGACTGTCCCTTCATGCCAGCCTCCAAGCCTCGCTCCTGGGACCCAAAGGACACATGATCATGTTCAGCTCATTTGGCACCCCATACATGCGCTGGTGATATCTTATATGCCGTACTCAGGTTGCTCCTTAAATAGTCAGATTGACATTATTTACTGATTGTATTGGCTTGGTTTGGCAACAGGAAGATCTGTTCAAGATCATCTCTGAGAGCCAAAAGGGAGGGATGCTGAGAGGCTGTGCTTTCAGTACTGTCCCTGAAAGACTCTTCTTTACCCTTTCCATATGACTTCATTCTGCTGTTGGAGGCTAGAGAAAGCCACCCTGGTAGCCCCTACTCCTTGCTATACAACACAAGCCAAGAAACTCTACCCTGTCTTTGTACCGTGATCTCATAGCTCAGTTTCAGAAGCCATTTACAACTGAATAGAAAACTGTGGATAAAGTTCCCAAGGCAGGCGTAATCACATAAAATGTTCATACTCAGTACTTCACACCTAGCTCCAGAGAAATTTCATTTCCCTAGCTTTAAGGCAGTAAAGTCCCTTAAGTAGCAGTAAGAGCAGCTTCAGTGTAAAAAGGACTTCACAATTTTTAGTAAGTATACAGATTTTTTCTATTAATCATGTCCTTTCTGCGAGGTGACCAATAATTGGGGTCGAACACACCAGTACCAAAAAGCTCTGTTTCTGCCCCCTGCTCTGTGCTGAGGTCACCTGTACAGGCAGGTCCTCACCTCCAGAAGCAGGTCTGATTTTGCTGGCGGGCCCTCCCACAGCAGCTATTACTCCCATGTTGAAAAAAATTACCTGACAGGTTTCTCTATCTGCTATTCTTCACTCCAAACCTTCTCACTGATGCTGTTGGTTTGGAAGTAGAGTACCAGGTAACACATGTGACAGTAGGTTACAACCTGCTATCTCATCCATTCTCACTGCCTAGGAGGAAGGTATATATTCACCAAATTATCCCTGAATCCTTCAGATCAGTGCAATTGCACACGTGCATCCTTAAACATATGGCTTGAAAGGCAACTTCTAACAGCTACCACACATGCTCAGCTTTTACTCCCTATTGTGCAGGTATGAGGGGGACCAATGCTGGTCAGGATACTGAGTGATAGTGAATATTGATCCTCTTATCTGGCTGGCCGAAATGACATCGATTTATAAATGTATTTGCAGAAATGCTTAGGGAGGCCCAGACACACGTGCATGCATCCTTTGTGGACATAAACAGAGAGGTGCTGTCAGCCTAAATCCATAATCTCCTTCCCATAACATAGGATCCAAACAACGAGACTTTTGGCATTTCAATGGAATGGCACCACACAGGAATCAGCAGTGGATGTGCATGTATACACACAGCTACCCTGCTTCTGTCCAGTATGTCTGCGGGGTGTGGCAGCCCTGGATGAGTGTTGGTATCTGTAACTGAGTCCTGCAGTGCACTGCTGGGGATTCAAATAGATATTCAACTAGGAACATTCTGGATACTTCCAAAAATTATTTTAGATTACTTTCTAAATAAGACAAAGTTTTAGTGGGCCCACATTTTTCAGGCACTTAGACAGCAAACACTTTCCATCATAAGCATTGCCAGCAAGCATTTTCTCACTTGCTGAGCACAAGCACATCCTCTTTGTAGGGCCTTTGGGTGGAAGCTTGTGGGGAACACTGCCCACTGAGCACAGGTAATGCACTTTGCCTTGTGGTCTGGGCTCTGACTGCCCCTGGAACAGTTAATATGACTGAGATGGAAATCCCCAAGCCCAGCAACCAATAACGTGTGATGTGAAGATGGTTGCTGTGTCCAGGAACAAGGCCAGTTGCCCCCATCAGAAGCACCCCACTGGGAGCAGCACAAGACACAGCTGGAGACAGGCAAAGACCAGTGGGATATGTGGTGGGAGAGAACACTGGATGAGCAGCAGGATCTCTGAGCAGCTGTAAAAGCAGCAGGGAGAGGCAAGGAAGTAGAAGGTGAAACAAAGGAGAGAAACAGAGCAACAGAAAGAGAGATGAGGAGAAAGCATGAGTGACCTAATCAGGTAGCAAAACCACACTCTTTGCTATCCTCAAGGTGCATCAAAAGCTTTCCTTTCTCTTTCAAAACTCATCAGCTTCATCCAGGTCTCAGTGCCAGAGCTCTGGGTCCCTGAGGATGTGTGTGAAATCAGAAATAACCCACATTTCCCCAATTATTTGGCCACATGGGTGCAACATGATCGCTGTAATCAGGATGCCTCTTGCTGTGAGGGGGCACTGGAGAAGTGCCCCTGTGGCTCTGCACTGCCTGAAGAACAAGGCCATGTGAGGAAATGCTGCAGCCCCCAGCACTGCCCCTACAGCTGCAGTCAGGGCTGCAGGCCGGGTTGCTGCCCCAAAGGTCAGGGGAACACTCTCTCCACCCACTCAGCAATAGCCAGATCCTGCCTCCCCCAGTCCAGCAGCAGAAATACCTCTAAGGAAATGATCCAAGGTTAGAAAAAAGTGGCAATTAAGTGCATTGAGGTAAACGGGGTCACTGGGACGTAAGAGGGCTTGGAAACAGCCCCAGGTGCAGTAGTTCTGGGTGACAGGAGGGGAGCAGCTAAACATCGTGCAGCTTCAGATCCCAGCCATCCTTTGCAGGAGTAGCTGACAGCCTTTGCACCCACCCAGCTGCATCCCGTGCCCGGCTTTGGAGCCCAGCAGGCAACCACACAGACCACAGTGCTGTGTGTCCCCAAGGGTACCTTGGCCTCAGCTCAAGTCTTGTGACCTCTTACTGAAAGTCTCCGTATCATGTTACCCATCCTCAGAGCCTCCTGCTAATGATTCATATATCAATAACTGCAATTTGCAGTACTGGCATTTACAGTGACTTTACTGAGTCAAGAAAAAGCAGCTGTTTACAGAGGCACAGAAATCAAAGATCATCAGTGAGACCTTCTGCCCTGTACCTCCCCACTTAAGAGGGTGCTGCTGTCTTGGGGCCGTGGGAAAGAATAGTCTGCTCAGCTCTGTTGTCCTGGTGCACTGAATGATGATATTGTTGTCACAGCTGAAGAAGGGAGATTGGAATTGAATTTTAGGATCTTATGAAAATCTGGCCAGAGAGGAAGATAAAAATATTAGATAAAATCTATTTCTGGACATGTGTGTTTCGAGGCTGGAAAAAGCCTTTCTAGAATCATCAAACACGGCCATGTCCAAAATAAGTTTTTGACAAGTCTCATGAATGGCTGCTGTGTCTGTGTCCCCCCTGTAAACCCGCCTAAGGGTGCTGGTCCCTCTTTGAGAGTGCTTTAGGGTGCTGGCTAAGTGGATGTCTGTTGCTGCGCATGAGGCAGGGCTGTTACTCATTAAGAGTACACAGCACCGGGACTGGGAAACTTCCTTAATCAAGGAGGTCAAATCGTGCTCCACAGATTTATGAGGTAATGGGGGGCTTTGCCCTGGGACCAAAAGCAGATGGCTGGCATGGTGTGAACCCCACTCGTAAGGGCACCCTTTATCTAACACTTGTGAAATGCAAGCTCAGCCCCACCCCTGAGCACGCACACATCCCCTCTTTGGGCAAAGAAAGCCGTGGGTGCCATGAAAGTGTTCCTGTGTAGGAAGCAGACCAGATCCCCGAGGTGCCCTCCTCAGGCCGCCAAAAATCCTGACTTGCAGGAGATCCCAGCAGGAGCCCCCAGTGCAGGCTTCTCACCTTTGGGTGCTGCCGGTGCCTGCCTGGCACCGCCAGAGGTGGGAGCTGAGCCCACAGCGCCCGGATGGAGAGAGTCGGGCAGGAGAGGCTCAGCACAGAGCACACCCGGCTTGTGGAAAGGTGCTCTGTGACCCTGCTATGGATCACTGTGTGCCTCTGGCTGATCTGCAGTTTGTATAAACTACTTGAAAAGATAAACTTAACTCCTTTATTTAAAAGATGTCAATGAACAATTCAGTGATCTCTCACTTTCCTTCTCTTTGCTTTTTTTTTTTTTTCCCCTGATAGCAGCAGTTTTCTGAGAACTGTCGTTATACAGATATCTCTCACTTCACTGAATACCCTGGGCAAGAAGAGTCCTACTCAGCAGGAGTGGAGGATGAGTGGTGGGGGGAGTGGGATTTAATCAGTTGTGTTCTCTCTTCAGTTGAGGGTTTCATGTTCAGGTTTGGCCTTCTAGCAATGCTGTATGTGTCAGATCAGAAGCAGGTTCATTGTTTTGTGAGGTGGTTGATGATCTTTGCCGTGGACCCTGTCAAATCCACCAATATTAATACTTATTTCTAAGAAGGAGTAAGTCTAGTTACACATTCACAGCAACTGTGATAAATGCAACAAATACATCTTTGTGCCAGCATTACAGCTCACAAACAGCAAAAGTTCTTTATAACAACTGGAATATATTTTGAGACCCAGGCCTGGCATTCACAAGTATCTCCACAACTTCTGCTTATAGCAGTAGTAAATTCTAAATAGTGGTATTTCATAAGGGTGCCTTGGGATCACAAGCTTCATTATCCATTATGGATGCTGATCTCAGGCACTCAGATCAATATAAAAATGTACTGATACTGAAATTCTAATGCATAGCTATATTTTGAAATGTTCCAATCCCAGCAGGATGACAGTTAAATGTAAAAGTGCCATAAATGCTCCTAACCTGTTTTAGTGAAACATTCAGTTTTACAGTATTTTTTCTCAGTCTGGTCTTCCTTTGAAATGTTGATTCAGACAACATTATCTCCATTAATAGTATCTCCATTAAAACTGTTCACCTTTTCTCTCTGAAGACTCAGTTAAGTCCTGTAGCTAAGTAGCCAAAAGTAGAACTATTTCATCTTTAGCCATGTACCTTTTTAATGCCAGGTTGCTAAAGATAAGATTTTCTCAGAAGACAGAGTAGCTTAGGCTGGTGGTTTAATGGCTCTACAAGTAGGTACAACACAGAGATAATTTGATACTGAAACCTGCTTGTCCTCAGCCCTTGTCCTCAGATTTCTCTCACCTCCTTTTTTGTTGAGAATCTTAGCACTTACAATCACTCTATCAGGAAAAGTCTTGTCTTTTCTCACTTACCAACATTTACTGGAACAAGAGAAATATTTCTGCCTCTGGATGAAGACTAAATGCATTATTTTTGCTGTTTCCTGAATCATTTAGACACCATTTAAAAATGCCCTCTAGCATGACCCATTCTGGAGATGTGCAAAGTGAGATTGGCCATGGTTTCTAGAGCTGTGCAGTGATGTGTAGGTCACCACAGAGGACCCTGGTGCTGATCGCCCTGCACTCCATCCTCCTGGGCAGCCCCAGAGGGATGCTGTGGGGGCTGCCCATGCCAGCACCCACTCTGCTGCTTGTATGGGTGCAGGACACCACCACACAGCCCCACTGTCACCCCTGCTGTAGTGAGGGGCAATGAGAGTTGAGTCTTCGGGAAAAAAACAGAATTTTGGGTCCTTTATAGCATAGCACCGTTCCATATGCTTTTTGATAGCTTAGAATACTTTATTCAAATTTTTACACAGCAACAGGAGTCACATCAATAAAAAGAGCATGGGTTTGTTGTTGTAACAAAGCCAGGAGGACAGCTAAGCAGCTCCGGAGGGACAAGGACTGTAAAAGGATGTCTGCAGGCTAAAGTGAGCTCATTAAGAGCTGAACAGCCACTGTGATTGTACTGGAAGATAATTCTACACTTTCTAGCCAGCCTTGCCTCCTGATATCAGCCTGGAAAAAAAAAAAGACAGTATATAAGGTTGTTGTCAGTAGGGGGAATAAGGCCTATAGGGATTTAGCTCTTAACAAACATGGTATTAATCAGACTGACATCAGTGGAGGAATCAACCATGCATATTTGAGGGAAATTTTCAACGAGGAAAAGGGGTTTCTGTAAAAGCAGATTTTCCCAGTGGCATTTTAACACCCACGGCTTGAGACAACACTTTCCACTGGTATTGATTTCTCACCTGGTTGGAGCTGACCTTTCCCTGCACAGTCTGATGCAGAGTTAAAGTCCAAACCAACCCTGCCAAAGGCTTTGCAAACCTGCTGTGTACAGGCAAACCCTGATGGTTCCAGACTTCCTTACCTAAGCTGGGCTCCCTATGGTGTTGGGCAGGGCAGGAGCTTTTAGTGCCTGCTGGGGACCAGGTTCTGAAGTTGTGACAAAGAAAACCTTCTCACCAGGGTGTGGCAAGGCTCCACCATGGTCAGGGAGCATCCACTTTAGGTGACACCAGGTTACACCCTCTAAATAGATGTGAATTTGCAACTTATTAGGGCTGTGTTAAAAAAAAAAAAATCCATATCTAATTTTGGGTGGCTCACGCTGAGACATCATGTTACCAAGCTGCCAAAGCAGTATTCTCCTCTTTAGGCCAGATCCCAAGGCAAACTTAAGCCAGTGGGCACATTGCCATGGATTTTAGAGGACTTGAGGTTGGTGAGGCGACATCTTGAACATCATTCAATTTTGGACACCTTATTACCCCCAAGCCACTGACATCCTGGGAGGAGTTCAAAAGAAAATGTCAGTAACACGGCTTAAGATAACTGGCTTAGGAAGTAAGACTGAAGACTACTGAATTGTTAATAGCTTGGATAAGCAGTATCACAACAGTCTTTGAAGTAGGGAGGCCTAAAGGAAGGAGCAAAACGTAGAGGAGCAGTATCTCACCAGGTGACAGTGCCACAACAGCCATGGTGAGGTCAGGCTGGGAGAAGCCCAGGTTTGAAGGCTGAGCCAGTTGAGGGATGCCTCTGGATGTCACTGCCTCTGGCTGTCCCTGACACCCACAATGCCCCACCACCTTAGGACCCAGAGAAGCAGTGGAAGGGGAAATGCAACATCAAGAAAAAAGCGCAGAGACTGAAAAGTGTGTGTATGTTTTTAACTGTGTTATTCTGTCCTGTGACAGCTAGATTTGGAGTAATAATAATTAAACTCTTAAAATTTCAGCTATGTTATCACTAAATTCTTGGCTTTACTTGATGAGCACCCCTTTTGTCCACAAACAAGATTCTGAGTGTAATGAGAGGCAGGGTGCAGCTTTGCAGATGGGCAGTCAGCTGGGCATGCAGCTTATTTTCTTGCAACATCACATGAAACTCTACGGCCTGTGATAGCCTGTGCAAACAAGAGATACCCCTTTAGTGGAAGGCGATGAGGTCAGAACTGCTGGAGATGTTTCACAGGATGTTTAATGTTCCCAAGGACTCCATTATTTGCCATCATCTGGAAGACACCACAAGCAGTAGTAAGTTACCCCAAAACAGCAGGCTTTGGCATTCAACCATGTCTGAAAGAAACACCATTGGGCTTTGCTAGGTTTATTTTTGAGTTCAGTTTAGCAGTTTTTCCTAGCAGTAATTTCCTTTGGATTCTCAGGAGGCAGAGGGGGAGTAGAGGGGTCTGGCTAGGCTCATGGTGGGGTCAGCAGCCCTTGGACAAATGAGCAGAACAGAAAAGCAGAGACCAGCCAAGCCCAGAAGAAAGGCTGCTTTGCCTTTTCCACTGCCTGATCATGCTGTGCTATCAGAAACCCAGCACAGCATTATTGCCAATACCCTCCCTTGCTCTTATTGCTTTCCCTGAGGCTGAAAACAATGGGAACATCAGTTCATCTTCAAGATGTTTTCACTGTTTTGCTTCCCTGAATTGCTCAGGCTGCAGATCAGTTGTCTTTATTTCAAACACAGAACAACTGTGCTCCCCAAACTTGAAAAAATGCCAGTATATTTTCTTTTGTCAAAGTGCAAGATACAGGAGAGTGGCAAATGAGAGGGATTGTTAGTGAAACACAACGCAGCAAAGGAAAAAACGTAACACCAGAAAAAAATCACACCTCAAACTCTGAAACTAGATAGAAAGCTGGATGCAAAGAGTGTTCTTTCACTGTGCTACACCATCCGAGGGACTGGGATTCTCTTACTTTCTAAATTTTTTATTTCAGAAAATTTTCAGGGAAAATTTTTGCCCTCTCCATGAGAAAGGCAGAGAAAGCCTGACATGTCCAGTCACCTTCTGACTTTTTAATACAGAAGACAGACATGGGCCAAAGGCAAAGACATAAACCTCATTCCTACCATGGAAGAAAGATGAACTTGGAATGCCAGCCTAGCGTACAACCCCCAGGTACATGAGGGAGGAAGCTCACAGGATCCTCCCCCACACCTTGCTATACCAGGATGGATTCTTCTCCCTGCTGATGCAGTCCGTGCCCCACACTGGGGAGTCATGAAGGCATCACGGGATGAACACCTCCTTCAGGAGACAGGCTGAAATCATGATGCTTGGAACAACCCAGAATGGTGCTGGCAATGCTCCAGTAAGGCTGCAGGCAGTGACCTGTCCCTCCTGGTATTCCCCACCACCACCACCACCTCCTGCACAGCCTCCACAAGAGGGAGGAATCGGAGCCCTTATCACCAGTAAACAAAGTTAATGTTTTATTAACATTCACACCGAGTTCCCAGTCAGTGCTGGGTGAACTTAAAGCAGTTCAAGGTGGTATGGCATGGAAGGAGCCTGGGATAAAGTCAAGCCTGGTGTGCCAAGCACACAGGTCTGCTCAGGACAACATCTCCAAGGGATAACATCTCAGCCTGGATCTAACCGTTTAGGCACAGTGCTCCAAAAGTGGCCTTCAAACTTATTACTCAAGTTGTTAATTGTGCAAACCACAGAAAGAGGAAGGGGCTTCACCTCCCTGTTTGTACATATAGTTCAGCTACCTCTGGTCACAGGAGTGTGCCCCTTGCGAACACATTCTCCTCTGGTTTCTTTAGGAGCATCTTGGTCTCCCTGAGCCCAGGCTTTGTCTTGCTGGTGCCTTGGTCAGCAAGAGAAAAAGTGCAATGGATCCTGCCTAGCCCTGCCCACAACCATGCCTGGGCTGTGCAGGAGGGGAAGCCAGGCCATGGCCTCACCTCCAGCCTTGTGCCACTCCAGATTCCTGAGCAACCTTCCCCCTCTCCTGCGTGACCTTCCCTCTCAGCTGTCCTTCCCTCCAGTGGCTAGCCCAAGGTCAGTGGTGCAGGCATTAAAAACCAGCCAAGGAAAGCAAACATTAGTCCCTCTTTGAGCAGCTCTGGGTACACTAAACTCAACAAAAGGCTCTGGGTCAAGGGATTGGCACTGCAATGGGACCAGGGCTGGCTGCAACGGCCAAATGCCAGGGCATTGTGGCAGAGATGGATGCTGATGGGCAGCCCTGCAGGGGCAGGTGAGGAAAGGGGGTATTGGATGAATCCTGATGGACTGTAAAGCAACAGGGAGCTTAGACCAGTCCTCCTGTGGGGCCATGAAGAGTTGCCACCAGTTAGTAACAGGTGTACTGACAAATTACTGCAGTGTCCAGGAGTCCATAAAAAAGCAATTGCTCCATCCTACCTTGATAAACCACTTCAGATGGGCAGCGCTCATTTTCACTCATGCACAAACTTTCCAGGAGAATCACAGACTTGTCACAGCTGCACATGGAGGCTGCCCATGGCTCAGCCATGCAATCCATGCATCCAGCAATTCACCAGGTTCCAGGTCAGCTCGTTTGCAGGGTGGTAGAAAATCCCCAGGTTCCTAATGGGAAACTTCTACACTCAGAACACTTGCACTTAAGAAGGTGCTGCTCTTGATGGCCCTTCTCTCTCCATGGTCTCTGCTGCTGCAGAATAGAGGAGGGACAGGGGACAAGTCCATGGAGGTGACATGGCTTGGGAGCAGGCTGTCCATATACACAGCATGCAGCACATGGCCCAGTGTCCCCTCTGGGCCCCTCATGCTGCCACTTGGATCTCACTGAAGACATAATTAATATTTTTGCATGCATTCCCAGGTCTGGGTTTTGGAAGAGGGGAGGACAGCCCAACAGGCGGTTTTTGTGGTTGATTTGCAATAGGAGACCTATTGCATGCTCAGGGACAAGGGGTAATGGCCTTAAGCTGAAGAAGAGCAGGTATAGATCAGATGCTAGGAAGAAATTATTTGCTGTGACGGTGGTGAGACAATGAAACTGACAGCCCAAAGAAGCTGTGGGTGCCCCATCCCTGGAAGTGTTCAAGGCCAGGCTGGATGGAGCTCTGAGCAAGCTGGTCTAGTAGAAAGTGTCCCTGTCCATGGCAGGGTGTGGGGTGGAACTAGGTAATCTTTAAGGTCCCTTCCCACCCAAACCATTCTGTGACTCTATGATTCTGTCTCAACTGAGTTGAGCTCTGTCCCTGTACCAGTACTGGCCCCTCATGGACACCGCTCCATACTGGTTGCAGCTGGATGTCCACGTGCTGGGTGCTGCACTGTGGTCCCAGCTGTCATCCAGCTGCCCTCCATCCATCCGGCCCTTCCCAAGCCAGTGCACAGCTCCCCAGTTGGCTGCTGTGCCACCAGCTCTGCTGATGTCAAACTGGCTGATGTGGCACTGGAAAGCTTCCATGTCTGCTCACCAGTCCACTTGTCTCACAGACTGGCGGATGTGGTGCACCTTTAGAAAATCCCAACCACCTTCTTGTCTTCCATCTGCTTGCTAACAGCTTCCAAAAGTAGTTGCACACTTAACAAGTAATTATTTATTTTCTAACTGTCCCCCCCTCAATACCCTATGTCCCAACAAACGGCTACACATTGTAGTGGGAGAACTCTATCTACTACTTGCAAGTTAATTGGAAAAAGAGAAAACAAAAGAAAACCCAGAGAGAAACAAGTTCTCCTTTGCTTTATCTGCTCTGATAACAGCTATCACAGAGTCTATCACAAACCCTACGGGCACTTGGCAAAATGCGTAACTCTGCTGACCCACCAAGGCAGTCGAGAAAGGAGAAGGGCATTTGATAGGAACAAACTTTCCTTTGCCAGCATTATCAACACCCTTTAAAAAGAATTGTATCTGCAGCAGGTTGATAGTGGTGAGCAGGAGCTTTCATTGGCACAGGAAGCAATCTCGGTGACCTTCAGTGGAGAAGAAGGTATAAAACCCAAAGTCTTTTTCTTAGTTGACTGTCTGGGCACCAGTTGAATTTCTTCGTTTCCAAGGAGGACACATTTTTGGGAACTTTTCTGAGAAAATGGCAACTTTAAATGAAAAGAAGACCTGCAGTGAACGGATGGCGGATTTCCGTCGTTTTGTCTGGAATCCAGAAACAAAGCTCTTCATGGGAAGGTCCTTAATTAACTGGGGTAGGTTTTCACGTGCAAGATTCTTCTCTTCCTGCTGGTATACTTAAAAATTGTGTGTGGGGGTTGTCATCCTAATGAGTGGGACACAATGTAGATGTGTTGAAGACAGCAGTTCTCATATGTGCTTCTAAGCCACTTTTTGGGTGGCCTTGTGAGCTGGATCAAGTAGCTCAAAACACTGATCCATGTAGTTCCTGTAAATGTATGACTTCAAAGTGGTTTTGAACCAAGTACTTCAAAAGGAGAAAAATAAACACATTAACAGGTAACTTATTAATAGCATGAGGTGATGGTTACAGTGTGCGTTTGACATTGCTAATTAAAAGGGGGTTCAGGTACATGGAGAAATTTGCTTAATTGGTGAGTTTGTCCAATTCTTTGGAAACAAGTTTCGTTTTTTTGAAATTCCTTTCTGAACTATTGTCTGCTCAGTAGATCTTGTTTCTTACCACTGCGTGCTAGCATGCATTTCATACTAGCATGCATTTCATACTAGCAGGTATTTCATACCAGCATGTATTTCATACCAGCATATATGTTATACTAGTAAGTATTTCAGCTGAGCCTCCCTTCCCATAGCCAAATTTGTGTCTACAGTGATGATCTATATCACAATCTACATTCTGGCAAGGGCAGCCTGGACCATTATAAGAAAGATCCATGCTGTTCCCACAGACTGTAAGAGTAGCTGCAAGTTTCCAGGTGATTTTTTTTCTGCCAAGAAGCCTGTGTGTGTAGCTTATTGGCTACTCCTAAAACCAGAATTTTACAGAAAATGCAACTGAAGTGTGAGCCTTTCCAGCTGGTAGAGAAGAAGGTGCTACAAGGCACCTATCATTACAAGGAGAGGTTTCTAATAGCACCCCCCCCCAAAACAACCACTGGCTGCTTGTACAGCACCAGCCATGTGCAAGATCCTTTATGCACATACAGACAGAAACACAACATTACTCTTGCATTATCTTAGAGTAGAATAAAGTAGCAAGATTTTGCTGGTGGTGATTTCAGCTGTATAAGGCAGTGAAATGATATGGGTCTAAAACCAACACACGAGAAGTACTGACATCTGTCATCCAAAACACAAGGAGCAACCTGGGTTTGTCAAAGAAATACCTCACCATCTATGTTGCTTAGTCCATGTGTAATAAGCAGATAAACGGTCTTAATATGTGAAATTACCTCAAGATGCCACATAACCTTTAAACTTTAAATAATCTGAGTTTAGCACCAACTTCTTCAAAAATCCTTGCAGAACTATACAATTTTTTTCTAGAAGAATATTCCTTTGAGTGTAGAGAAATTATCCAAAGCACCTACACAGGGAAAACTTCCCTGGGGACAAGGGTGCAAAGGAGACAGCTGCTGGGATCATCCAGGCTGCAGAGAGAGCACTGCATGGCCTTGCTCAAAAAATGAAATTCCGCCTTTATTATTTTCCACAGTGTGGATCAGCCTCTACTACCTGGCTTTCTACGTGGTGATGTCAGGGCTGTTTGCACTCTCCATTTATTCTTTAATGAGGACGATTAATCCATATGAGCCGGATTACCAAGACCAGCTGAAATCCCCAGGTACTGCCAGGGTCCCGCAGCAGCTGCGTAGGACTGGGCTGGGCTGAGAGGCATTGGAAGAGCCCAGGGCTGAGGGGAGACCAACTTGGAATAAATCAGGTCACTTCTGCCCAAACAATCCCTGCAAAGTTTAACCTCTGCCTGAAAACACTTTCAGGCTTTAAAATAAATCTGGCACATTTATTTATATATTGATACATTAATATACTTATATATTCATATATTTAGAATATATAATACAAAATTATTAATATATCAATTTATTTCATCTTGCTATTGGCATGATCAGTGCCTGCCTGCAGCAGCTCACCTTCTCTCTGCATGGCCAGGAGTCAGTCCCTGGGGAAGTCCTAGGTTCTGCTCCAACCCCCAAGCACCACAGAGGGCTTTGGGGTGCCCAGCAAGATGTAGAGGTGATGGGGTGAGCAGCCTGGGGTGGGTATTTCCATGCTTGCCAGCATCATGGGAAGTCCCTGGGACAGCAGGAATACCTTGCCAGCAGGATGTGCTGTGCCTGTGGTCAAGGAAGTAAAACAAAGATGTGGGACTAGGAACACAGATCTGTGGGACATGAAAAGAGATAGGGGAGATGATCAGAGACCATCAGTGCACACTGCTAAAACCTCACACCCCAATGGCTTGATTTCATAATGGGAGGGAAAAAAGTAGCCCTAAAAATTATTCTGTCAGTCACTTTTGTATTTTGAAGTTTCCACTCTCAGTATTCAGCAAGTTTGGTGTTTGCTGGGAAAATAATTCCTGTGACATTATTACGTGTGGCTTTTTCAAAAGCTGTTCCTCATGCTGCCATAGGATCTGTTTCTTTAACCCGATGTGACTCTTATTGCTAACAAGTCCTGGGGAAATCCAGTGCAATTGCTGGAATGATTTACAAGCTGTTCTTGTAACAGTGTGGATATATGTGAAAAGAAAATAATTCAGCAGCAGCACAGGCTTTAGGTTGAACAACTCACAGCTGAGCTGGTTTCTGTACATGGTTAAATCCTCCCCAAAAAGGCTCAGGGATCTTCTGCATTCACAATGAGTCTTGATGCAGCATAATTGTTATTGTCAATTTAAACAAAAAAATCTGTGCCTGGCACCTCTCCTCTGCTTTATCTTCCCTTTTCTTCCTCATGAAGGTGTAACCTTACGACCCGATGTTTATGGGGATAGAGGACTACAAATTTATTACAATGTATCTGACAACAAAACCTGGGAAGGTTTGGTGACAACTCTTCACACTTTTCTGACAGGTAAAAATGAAGTTTCTTGCATAAAACTAAAAAAAGGTGCTACCTTATCTTCCATACTAGGTCTGAGCACCTTAAGTCATTGCTTCCATTTTACATTTGTCCTTCTCAAATCACAGATTTTGAGTGGAAAGTGCATCTTCTGAAAGGGATGAGCAAATCACCTCATGAATCTATAAATCAAACGTATGTACACATCTATTAAAATCCAGGCTCTGCTTCAGGGCTTTTACTTTGTTTAATCCTAAACAGCCTTAATAAAATAGACCAATAGAAAGTCTGAAGGAAGAGGGAGGACAAAAGGCCTTCAAAACTAGTCTCATCTAAATTAATCTAATTAATTTGTCTGTGACTACAAACATCAAAGTGCCATAATAAATCTCATAAAGCTGTTGCATGGTGGCATCAGGGGATATAGTCAAAGTAGGTTATGTGCTCCATTTGCCTGTTCATGTCTTAGCACATTTATATTACTATTGAGCCTTAATATTGTAATTCTTCATGTTTCTCATGCACATATTGAGAAAAATTATATTTGAAATTGACTTTATATGGAGCTATCAACACAAACTGCCAGTCTTCACTCAATTCGATCTCTTTTCTTTCACTTTGCTTGGATATTCTAAAAAAACACAACGAAACTGAGCCAAATCCTTTAAGTTTAAACTTTCCTTGTTCCATCTAATCCCAACTTCACTTGAAGTACAGTCTCCCAAGACAGAATCTCCAGCCTGATGTTGGGATGTATAATTTGCATGTGAAAAGCTTCAGAGGGGATTTTTTCTTTCTTCCTTCACACATCTAGCATATACACCAGCTGCTCAGCATCTGAACATCAACTGCACCAATAACACATACTTCATCCAGGACACCTTTGATGGCCCAAATAAAACAAAACTATCCTGCAAATTTACCTCAGATATGCTTCAAAACTGCTCTGGCATCACAGATCCAACTTTTGGATTTCCAGAAGGAAAACCTTGTTTTATTATAAAAATGAACAGGGTAAGTACAAGTTCAAGGTGCTGTGCAGAAAAATTTAAGAGTAGCTTGAGTCTCCACTGGGGAGCTGCTGTGTCTCTGCTGCCATGGGTTCTAAACTCTGCTTTGTACTGGGAATCAAAAATCATGTGCTTTTCCCTGACAGACCGCTGGAGTTACCAGGGAAATCCTGAGACTTTTTCACCATCCCTAGGAAAGTAACACAGGACAGTGATCTCTGAACTGACTCTCTACAGCTTTAGGTTTAGTTTAGTTTAGTGTCTCTGTAAGGCTCTCACCCCACAAACTAGCACCAGAAATTTCCCCCTGCAATACCACAGCCCTGTGCCTTTAGCTGAGGCATCAGGATGTGACACTAACTGATGCCGTTTCAGAGTGGTGATATCTTATTTCTCCAGGCAGCAAGGAAAATTTTTAGAAGAACCTATAAAACCAAAATTCAAACCTGGCAGATATTTTTCTCAGGGAAAACCACCAACACGTTTTTTGGAGAGGAATAAAGGGAATTTTCAATGCTTTAATTTTTTTCAGGACATAGACAAAGGCATAAGCACTTTGGTTTTGGGTAAATTTCTGAGCCTTCTAATTCAGATTCAGTAGAAAGTGAAGAGCTGAAATTCTCCTCCAGTTTCTGATAGACAAAATTATTGCATTTTTCGTTTGGCTTGCACCTTAGGCATTTTCAAGAACCTGTGCAAGCCCTAACTGAGAGGGGAACTGTGCCCCTGATCCTGGCAGGTGAAATGGGCTTTTTCCAAAAACGCCTTCTTCAGCAAGACTGGGTGAAAGCCCCAGCAGGGAAAAGACATGTGGATAGTGACCAGGGGGCTTCACCTCCTTTCACCTTTGCTGTTACAGGATGCAACCCCACTAGTTTTGTAGGATCAAACCAGCCTAAGGGTTTTTCTGCCATAACCAAGGTTTTCTAAGAAGGATAAGATCAAAAGCATGGAGACTCAAGTTCTTCCTTCACTGATGCACAATTAACAGCTTTAAGAGACTCCTGGCTGCCTGGGCATCAGCAAGGACAAGTGGTATGGGTTGGGGGAATGAGCTGGACTCGGAGGAGGTGCAGTGCTACTTGCTTTGGCCAGGCTAGAGCCCAACTGCAGTGCCCATCCCAGGTAATGCCGAGTCCTGCTTCCTAAATATCTAGCCACAACAGTTTTTCACCTACATAAATGAGATCATTTGTTTGAGTCTTACACAAGAACATATTAAGCATTCCTTTGAAGCTCAGTTCTCAAATAATTGCTTGCTCAGTTTTATCTCAAAACAATTTCCAAGTTGACCAAATAAGTGTTTTCTTTTTCAGATTATCAAGTTTTTCCCTGGCAATGGCACTGCACCAAGGGTGAACTGCACATACGTGGTAAGGGTATGAGGTCCGAGTCTCACACATTTCAAGCACTGCAGCTCAGAGAGCAATAAAGTGCAGTGGTGACCAGAAAAAATACACTTGCAAGTGTGAAAATCAGATCCCAAATAAGTATTTGGGCATATTCTCATTTCTGTGCAAGTTCTTGCACCAGCAGACATGCTAAGGAAAAAAATCTCCAAGTTTGCTTTATTTTAAATCACCTGAAAATGTGTATTTTCGTGCTGCAGAGAACACTCGCTATTTGCTTTCAGCTCCCTGCAGTGACGTTCACGCCTCAGCGCAACTCCCTCAGGCTCTCAGCAGGTCCAACTCACTGAATTCCCAACTGCTACCAAAGGACACTTGCCTGCTTTTCTTGGCAATAGTAACAGCAGGAAATTCCCACTTTTATTTGAAAAATAAGACTGGTGCTAACAGCCTGCTGGACTTGAGCTTGAACACACACTTAGCAGCTCTAAAATGCTTGCCTCAGGCTGGCCAATTATTTAGTTGCCAACAAAGCTTCTTCCTCTCTCCTTTTACAAACAGGGTGAGGAGTCTCACCCGCTGGAGGTGGATTACTACCCTGTGAACGGCACCTTCAACCTGCACTACTTCCCCTACTACGGGAAAAAGGCTCAGGTGGGTGCTTCTGTATTTAACTTTTCTTCTTTCTCCTTGTGTAAGGTGAAACTTATGGAGATCTCTGCAATCCTATGAGAACTGGAGAGGCTATTTTTAAGACTTCACTTTTAAACTGGCAGCATAAAACTAAAGTATTTTGTTCCTATTTTTTTATTTCTTCTCCTAGCCCAGCTACAGCAATCCTTTGGTAGCTGTGAAATTTCTCAACATTACGAGGAATGTAGAACTTAAAATAGTGTGCAAAATCATTGGAGCTGGAATTACCTTTGATAACGTCCATGATCCATATGAAGGAAAAGTGGAATTTAAATTGAAAATAGAAGACTGAGCAGCAACATAGACATTTGTGAAAAATGTATGAAGAGTAAACTTAAACATTATCACGTCCATCTATATTTATTTTCTCACTATGGTTCCCATATAAATTACAGTGCAAAGAGACATTTCCTACTGTAAGATGACCTGTAGAGCTAAAAATCAAGATCCTACTCTCAGTGTGCAAAGATAAAGATTATCTTGATGTACATAGCTTAATATTTCATGGCTACAGTATCCTGCTGCTTTCATGGGAATATTTGTACAAAACAAGTTCCCCCCAAAGGGTGCAGCTGTGCCTTCAAAGAACATAAGCATAGAATCAAACCACCATTTTCAATCACTTTTCAAACCGTAATAAATAATTGATGTATGATACTAAAGCTTGGTTATTAAGAAATAACTAGATAGCTTGAAAAGGAAATCAATACTCTGAAATACTAGCAAGTAATTCAATTTTTATTCTCTCGTATACGATGAATAAAAGTGTGTTAAATTATCAGTATCCCAATGCATTGGCTTTTTGCACTAGTCAGCTAAGTCAAATTTTTTCAGTTGACAAATCAAATGACTGCAAAAGAAGCAAACTTGAAATCTGTCCTCTAGCTTACAGATTTCACTGTACTACTTACCTCTATGTATATAACCTAATAAAAATGACTGGTAAGACTGTAACACCTAGTTACATCCAGGAAACTGTTCATTTAACTAGAGGTTGTAATTTGTTTGGAGTTTTTGTTTGTTTGGCATTTTGTTGTTGTGTTTGTTGTTTTTGTGATGGTTTTATTTGTTTTATCCAGTAGAATAATCCTGTATGGCAACGATGAATTCTGGGTTACTTGGAGTAATCTGGAAGATGTTGAAATAATACTAAATCTTTAAGTGAATCTAAAATTTGAGAAGTATGACTCTATCATGTGTGATACAAAGAGACAGGATTGTTGTGTCTGTATAGTATGTTTATGTTACCTGAAGTCCAGGATGCTCCAGCCAGAGAATAAACACTGCACAAAAAAAAAAGATCTTCAAGAGCAGAAATAATTTTACACCTTCACTGCCTGGACATTTCAGAAAGTGAGACGATGTACGCGATCATCTCCTGTACTGCAGTGACATTCAGCCAGCCAGCCAGCTTGTAGAGAGAATCCAGTTGGAGGGGAGTATTTCCTCTTCAAAACCTCAAATGATATTTGAGCCTTTCTTAGAAAAATTCTGCATTACAAAACCAGTAAGAAAATTCTTCCTCATATAAAAATTCTTTTTCCCCTGGCCTTTCCTGTTTCAATTTTTACAGTGGGGCTTTGTCTTTATTCTAAGAGACAAAAATCAATTTTATATCCTTTTTGGAATGCAGGTCTCCGCCTGTGCATCTTTCCAAAATAACACAGAAAACAATAAAATACTTTTGATAACAAAATAGTAACTCATGCTCAAGCTTAGTTCTATGTGGTCTATAAACAGAATATTTAAGTATTTCCAAGAAAACCAAGAACTCTTCCCTTGGTGCTCTAACACAGGCAGACTCTCTGACTGTATTTAGTATCTACAGCTCGCACTGAGCCGGGCAAAGCAGTGGCACAAGCTCGCAAGCCAGTCAGCCCTACAACCACAGCACGGGAATATGCTGAACAAACTCCGCACGGATTGTGTGCCTGCAAAGCTACAGCTTCAGAACAACAGCCTAGACCAGCTCCACAGGAAGACCTGTGATGAGATAAACAGAGAAAGGAAAGACTGAAGCAACCCTGTGTTGACCAAATGATGATGCATTCTGACGCCAAAAAAAAAATCCGCCAGATCTGATTCTCTACGTACAAAAATCGTCATTCTGAGGTTAAATATTTCTTGAACTTTTAGCCATCTGAGATGATTCCCTTTCTTTACTGAAATCAGAAATAATAACAACAAAGAGCAAGGTTTGTGGCTAGTGTAGCTGAAGTAGAAAAGTGTAGTTAACACTAGCCTGCCAAGTGTATTAATCTGTGTGTAGTTAGTATGAGCTTGCCCAAATCCCAAATGCAAGCCCACTTAAACAGCAGAATGCCCATCATGCAAATACTTTGTAATACCAACTACTGCATGGCACAGCCCAACACTAGGTACAAGCATGTCATCTAGCAAGCACAGCTGCACTTTGGAGACATACAAATGACAGAAGTTACAAGATACAGACCAAAATAAGCACATAGGAAAGAAAACAGGCAGGGCATCCTGCTCAAGGCACAAGAAGCATGACTGGCAAAAGCTAAACAAGATAAAAAGCAGCTGAATCCAGGGAAAGGAGGGCAAGAAGCAGAAAACACCAGCAATTAAAGGGGAGAAAGGAAGACAGACACTTCCTCTAAGAGCTCTCCAGCCTCATCACCTTCACCCTGGAGACTGAGAGGACCTCAGCCACCAGTGCCAGCTGTACAGCAGCAGCTGCAAGTTACTGTGTAGTCACAGTTAATCTAGTGTTAGAAACTAACAAGCATTACAGACTAACAGTTATATACACATACCAATAATAATTATCATTATGCAGGAGCTAACATGAGCACAAAGTGTGTTAAGGAATTAATCCAACAGCTTTGTTTTCAAATTTGAAACCAGACACGTTTATCAGTCTTTTAACCACTTTCACTGCAAGAGTCCAGTTCCCTGAGAGAGATACACATGCATTCAAGAGCATGTATAGATATATACATGTCTATCTAGAGATATCTAGATATAACCATATACTCCGATTATACATAAATTCAGCTGCAACATTAGCATTATTTAATTAGACCAAACAATATAAATGGGGAAAAAACCCCGCCAGTCTACATGGGAAACTGAAGCAGCAGATTCAAGAATTAACTGCAAGCAAATGCAAATTTCTGAGTTTAGTTAGATGCAGATCAACTAGGATGGGGATGGGTGGTTAGTCCATGCCTCTGGAGCAGTGAAGGGGCCAGGCAGGCAGAGAGGACACAGTGGCTTTCAGTGCCAGACTCTCTGCCCTTTATTCCTACCAGCTGTGCAACAGCAAGGTTAACCAGGAAAAAAGGCACAGGAAAGGCATAATAGGCCATGAAACTAATACATTAACATCACGAATTTTTATATCCAATAAATTTTAGTTTCCAGACTTATCTGCTAAAGGTGTTAAATAAAACTCATGGAGATCAGTGTGAAGAGAACAGAAACACAGTGGTTGCTTTGAGATGCACTTTCCTCTCCACACCTCCTTCTTATGAATATTCATAGCAGTGGTAAAATATTGAAGTGTAAAGTCCTAATCGCTGTTATTAAAAACTATGAATAAAAATTAATAGAGTGGAGAAAAACACTGAATACAAACATCTTGATGCTTACAGGACTTTGTGCTATGGCTGTGAGACTACAGCAAGTTCAAAGCCTCCTTTACCTTTCAGAATTGCTAAGTACTAGATATAAATAATTGAGTCTTTGCTTAATGGTCTCATATGATGTCATTGCTACTGCACTTGGGAATTCCTCCTACCATTTCACAGAGCTGTTTTTAATCTCTTACCTGTAATAAAAGTCAAGCAGAGATTGATTCTGCAACAAATAAAGCTGTCTAACCATGTGCTACTTTCAGCAATTGGATGTAAAGTAACAGCTACATCAATAATGCTTGCAGAAAGTCTTTTCTACTGTGCACCTAAGCTCCCTTCACAAGCTTAATTTCTTTCAGGCACAAAAGCTCAAGCTCAAACAAGATGATTTTGTTGAAAGTGAAATAAATATGTGCATGAAAGAACAGGTGCCCTTTTCCTCAATTTGATTTAAAAGACTCTTTTCACTGGGGACAGAGACTGTTCACTTTTCTTCCATTTTTTTTACCAGAGTGGTAACAATGGATGCTCTGAACTTCTCATAATTTTAAGAGCAGAAATTGGGCTGAAAATTAATCTTTTGTCATTTTTCTCCCAGATATTGATGAGCCTGTTGAAATAGTATCTTTTTGTGTGACCTGACACAAATCCACTAATTTCTCCATTCTTCCCCCCGTCTCATTAAAAAAGCCAAAATTAGACTTCCTTAAGTCTCATCTTGACCTTACGAATCAAATAACTGGGGGAAGGGGTTTTTTCTGAGTCTTTCCTGATTTTTCCAACATCCTTTTGAAATGATAATGTTAACAAGTATATGGCTGCTTGCTACTGGTCTCACTGAATGTATCTGGATGTAACACCATTTTCCAATCCATTATTAGTTTTACCTACACATCCAAATTCAATTAGCTAGTTCCTCAAAAAACAGTGTAGGAGACATATGCAGTTATAATCTACCTCGATACCCTGGATCACTTTAAGGATCCTACATTTTCAGCATAGTCTTTCCTCCTGTAAGTGTACCGTGAATTCTTTCTTCACAAGATGTGGAGTTTAATCATAACATTTTTGGACATGATCTGCTTGCCAAACAATTCACATTAATCTCTCCTCTTCATTTTTTACTCCTTTTCTAACCAGTATGACTTTAGAGTTTTTTTAAAATTTTCTTCTGAGTTATAGAAGAAATTGTTAAAACAGAAGTACAATCTTACTTAATGTAGCTGTTCAGTCAGTGATAACGCCACAAAAACGATTCAGCAGTAAATACTTCATAATCCCTTAACATACAATCTGTTGGTATCGTAAAACATATTTAAAATCAGAATGCAATGAAATTAAAAAGGTTTAAATATGCTGAAGTGTAGCCATTGTTTCCTTAATCAGCTAAAAATCTGCCATCTCCTCCCATACTCATTTGGGAAGACCTACTCTGTACTTTGTCATTAACAATTAATCTTCCAGGCTTCTAATTTTCTTTTAGCTGTTTCTTTCAACAGTTTTTCTAATACAAGCTTCAGGGCTGATCTCAAGCTGTCTAGACCACATTTGGACAGGACTTCCTCACATCTTTGACACCTCTTATTTTTTCACACTTAAAAAATTGGCACTCTAGCATTATTTGAGTCTGTAAGAACTATTTTAAGGTTCATTAAAAATCAGCATCAGAAGTTGCCCAACATTAATTACTGGGGTTGCCTGTTTTAAGAGTATGTGCCTAATGTTCTGCTTTATTTTTAATAAATTCTCTCAAGTTTACATGAATAAAGAACAGGAATCTTGCCTGAAGTCTGCAATCTTGCTGTCTTTTTAACATGCTACAATGCAGATGCTCTGATCAGGTAGGGCTGATGAAACTGAGCTATTTACAGCAACATACCACAATGTGTACACAGCAACATGACAAAAGAAGATCAAATTTTTCAGCCTAAGTCTGGATTTAAACCTGTTCAAAACATCCAAAAATTTAACAAAAAGGTCATGGCAGAACAAATAAAACCACTTGTAATGGTATTACATGGGTGATTAGCCTATCTTCTTTATTCTCTTCCACATCAGAACATTCTGCCTTTACCACAACTAAGCTGTGTATCAATAATCATCGTGATTTTCTCCAGTTGTTTCACAAAGTGCTGGTGTTCATTGAATGTGAGGACAGCAGGAGCCCAACTGAGTACGAGGCAGATGCTGCTAGGTGAGAACCATCTTCATGCCAGACAGGAATTTCCAGTGTAACTAAAATGCTGGAAGTCAGAAACACCCATGCATTGCTGGTGGTTGCCCTTCTTAATTCTGCTCTCAGCATCAGCGGTATTTCTGCTAATTAGAAACCTCATCTTAAAGGAAGACAGTCTTCACTTCTACGCGCTCATTTAAGCACCTTTTCCGTCACAGGAGTTTGGTACCTTTCCACAGCTTCTGAAGATGAGTTGAGCTTCCATTCATTTTCTGACGAGTCTGGCAAGCCAGATGACCCACTTGTTAGTCTGTTCCCAACACTGCCATTTTCTAACACGTTTTTTCTTTTCCTTCCCTCTCTCTTATGGGATCAATACAGTAATTCAAGCCGGAAGGCAGCTCACGTTGTCTCCCGTCCAATCCCTGCCCAAAGCATGCTCAGCTGTGAGGTCAGACTATACATCTTAGAGCTCTTCTCCTGCCTGGTCTTGAAAACCCTACGGATCAAGTCAGCACAACCTCTCTGGGCAGCCTGTTCCACAGCTTGACCATTTCAAGTTCTTCCTCATATTTAGCTGGAAACTTTCCCATTTCAGCTTGTGTGTGTTGTCTCTTATCCTTCCATCACACACCACTGTGGACTGGCCCCACCTCTGCAGTAACTTTCCTGCAGCACTGGAAGGCTGCCATCAGGTCTCTCGAGGCTGCCTCTTCTCCAGGACGAACAAGTCGTTCTCCCTCAGCCTCTCCTCAGAGAGCAACTGCCCCAGCCCACTGAGCATTTTGGTAACCCACCAGGATCCATGGAAGCTCAAGGACAAACCAAAGGTCAAGAAAAACCCTGGAAAAACTTTAAATCCTAAATTTAAAAAGTAATGACACAAAAAGGCTGCTCTCAATGTGCTGGCTCATCTTTGCTTTTCCCGATAAATTAATGACAACTAAGGATTTAACAACAAAGTGTGTGTGATAGTAGCCTCATCTTTCTAGAAGCAGACAGGGCTGAGAAGTGGTGAGAAGTTGTTAACTCAATGTAGTTGTAAAGACAAATAGCCTACTACACTTCTCATAAGCAGACAAGAGAAAGGAAATCTCTATAGTAATTATCTAAGTGGGAAAAACTGTATATGCTGTCCTTTCTACTGGTGATCATCCCAGTAGAGTTACATCAAGTTGCTTGGTTTTTTAAAACTTTGCCCTTTCTGCATTAAAGCAGCATCCAATTTTCAGATTTCTCACTAATATGAAGATTTTACAACCTATGTATTCACTGATTAAGAAATGAGGAGATTTGTGACAGTACAACCTTTGGTTAAAGATTCATCCTTTCATTCAATTAAATAAATGGGCATCCATCAAGGGTCAGTACCCCATCAGCTACATTTATTTTTTTCTTCTCTGCAACAATTGCCACCTTTCTTTGAAGGAAGGTTCAAAAAAAAAAACCCCAAACCAAAAAATTTCCAAACTCATAACTGCTTCTCTTTGGTTAAGACAAATTCCTATGGGAAAAGCAAAACAGACTATTTGTGAGACAGTTCAAGAAATCCTTAACTTGTTACACATGTCAAAACAGACAGTCTTTCAAAGTTCAGTAGCACTTTAGAAAGTGCAAAAGATGCACACTGCTCCCAGGATTTTCTGCAGGTCCATTTCAGAGGCACAAATACACACTTTGCAACTCTTCCTCTTTTCCTCTTCTTCACATCATGAAAAAGTGCTGGCAAAGTAAAGAAATTAAAAGTACATCCCTTTCCTGCCACCTTTTACCCCAAACTGAGCCCTTATACCAATTCTCATTTCCTTTACCATCATTGAATCTTTCTTAAACCGAACTCTAGTTTTTATCTCCTTACAATATATTCTCCCACAGATTTCTTCAACAATTTTCTGTCCACGATTTCATGTTATGTTCTGTTCCTGCTCTTAATCCTAATTTTCCATCTGTACATGTGCAACCACTTTTTTCAGATTGAAACCATACAGTTTAAAGTTATCTTTCACTTTCCAGTTCCTTTCATGCTATCCCTGACATTATTAAATATGTATTTCTCTACCTTTTTTTAAAAATAAGTTTCTACTACTACTATTCTTTGTAGTCTTTGACTAGTCTTCTCTTGTTTTCTCATTCTTTCCAACTTACACCTTCTTCTCTTTTTATGTCCCTCTGCAAAGACCCTGCTATAATCTGTTCTTTCTTTACTGCTTCCCTCCTCCTACTTCTTCACATCTCCTTTCCTCATCTCAACCTGGCCTCTCACCATTGGTCTCTTTTGGTTTTTTTTTTTCTCTTCTTTCACCTGAACTCTACAACCAAGTAACTGCCCGAAATCAAGCAACTATTTAGAAAGTCTATAGACTTCCTCTCATTATTCGTTGCTGCCTTTACTAGAAAGCTCTCCCAAAACAAAGGTAATACAGAATCATAGAATCGTTTGGAAGAAAATCTTTAAGATCATCAACCAGAAATATAATAAAAATTTATTTCCACCAAACCACTCCAGTGTTTATATTGAATTCCATTTCACAGATTTATTAGCAACCAAAAGAAGGGAGAAAAGTAACATCTTAAAAATGTATGTTCTGTCACATTTTCACTCCCACCATGACCTTATCTTATCTGAGGACTATTCCAGGATAAGAACCAAAAGAAAACTGTCAGAGTCTTTCAGCCTTCCTTCCCTAGCATCGCTCTACTCACTCTTTGCAGGTAAATCTTGAATCATACACTGGAGAACACAAGGGAAAACTGGAACAATCGAAGTTCCTCTGCAGACTGAACTGCCATTCAACATCAAAGACAATTTGAATCAACTGTCCTATCCACAACAAGAACCTTGTGTTCAGCATTAGCACTGCGGAGAATGGCATCTTCAGTGAGAAGCAAAACATTCGATAAGCCTCCTCTCCCCAGATTTTTTCCCCAGGCCCATAAAAGTAATTTGCTTGGTTCACTCATGTTACAACGTCTGATACAATTCAAAAACCTTCAGTGTGTATCAGCTGCTCTGTTAATCACCCGCATCCCCACCCTCCCACAGAAGATTTGTCTATGCATAATCCCTTAAAGAAAAAACCCAGGTCACAAACTTCACATTTACCATAGACTTTACGTGCATCCAGGAGCCCTTACCACAGTCATTAATACTTTGCAGGGACTCCCTGGAGTTTGTGGAAGTATCAAATCCTGACTGTGACTGTGACAGCAGCCTGCAGTGACTAAGCCAGTTCAGTATGCTCTTGCAGATGGGAGCAGAGGATGTGATCTAACAAAAAGGTTTAAGGAGGAAGCATATGGAAAGTAGATTAAAACCTGTTTTGAGGACATAGCAATATATGACAGAAAGCTAGGACTGAGGAATATGGGATGAAAAGTTAGGACATTACGCATGGGATTTTAAACAGAAGCTGGATTGGAGTACTAAGATTGACCTGTCACGCTGAGGAGCAACATGAATGAAATAAGGAGGCGTGAAAGAAGAGAATCTACTGGGTAAGTTATTGCCTTTTGCATCACAAGTTATCAAGAGCTCTAAGGGCAAATTATTAAATCAAAGCAAAAAATCTGGGCCCTCTGTAGCACAGATGCAGTATCCCAAGACAGCTAATTCTAGGCCTTGTGACGACAAGTGAAATGTTCTAAAATAACCCTAGAATTAGAAAAACCACAGAGCTTGTTAAAAATGCCCATGCGCGTTTTATTAATAAAAACTAACAGTGCCAAGGTTAAACAAGTCAAACAATTATAGTCTCTTTATATTCCATAAAATATTACAGAAAAGTTTATTTGTGTTTCAATAAAAAGACTACTGTCTCAGAATAGGCAGCTGACAGTATTTGTGCAGTTAATTGTTTGTGAATAAATTTAAAAAGACTACCACCTGCCCTGAAATTCCTTTTATAAAAACGAACTATTAAAAATGATTGACAAATTTTGAGTTAAAAAACTTAAAACATTCTCTATATTTAATTTCAACTTTATAATAGATTACAGGAAGATGCTTATGAAACAAATACAAACATTTGTTTCAGTACATGTCTTTATATGATAGACTTATAAGTATGTAAACAACTATATAATAAAAAGTTTCCAAAGACTGCCTGTAAGAAATCAGGCAAATTTTACCATAAGCAATAAATCATTCCAAACCTTCAAGACATTTTATATAGCTGCACCAACTGGCAGTAAACATTTGCCAAAAACTTTGTAATTCGTATGTCCCAACATACAGTGAAAAGTATATAAACTTGATGGAATCATAATGTTAGATATAATTTAAGGGAAAATAAGTTCACAACAACATTCCTGGAATTTAACATGTAAAAAAGTAGGACGTATCTTTCTTGTTTGGTTCTTTGGACACTGCATGATTAACAAAAAACACTACTACATTAGCTCACTATCCCTCAAAAAGTGGCATAATCAAAATACACTCCAAATAAATTGCCATTCAGTGTATTCATTTTCCACAGAAGGATAGTATTTTATTTCTCAATGATGTGTCTACATTTTCTTTAGCAAACTTTGAAAGAACATTTGGGGCAAAATTCTTTTTCCTTCAAGTAAAAAAGAAATCCCAAACAAAAAACAACCAACAAACCAAAAACCCCTAAAACAAGAGTAAATAAAGGCTCTGCATTAACACACTGGTATCAAAAACACACATCCACACCACATTTAAAAATATCCTACATAAAACAATCCTTGTTTGCTTATCAGAGGTGCAATTTCTAAACTCAGAACTGCTTACCAATATTCTCCTTGGGGGATGGGGCAAAGTAATTTGAGACACTTCTCCCTAGAACAATTTATTCCTGAAGCCTGCTGAATTTTAACAAAAAATAGTCTACAAGCAAAGGGCATCAGTCGTCATCATCATTTTCATTAAAATCATCGTCATCATCATCGTCATCCCCAACATAAGAAACTGGTGTTTCAACTCTGGAGCCACTGTATTGAGATCCATTGGAACTTGTAGCCAACATCCCATCTCCACCATTGGAAAAGTCACTGAAAAATAAAAAAAAAGCAGTTGGCATTGCTGAATGATCTCTCCCGTATCTAGTCCATTCCCTTAATAAATCTGCCACTGCCACTTTAGAAACTGTCTTTAATGTATGTCCAAGTTGTCTCCAAAAAGCTGAAACACTCTCAAATTATTTTGAAGTGGTTCTTATTAGGTTTCTTCCTTTAGGTTTAATATAAAGATTAAACCTTTTCACAGGCACTTTGTTTTTCAGGTTTCTTCTGAAGTATTTAGTGTTAAGGCTACGCAGCTGAGCTCTTCAGTATTTTTATGTAGCCCTAGACACTTGCAAGTGAATCACATCTTTCAAAATCACTAATCTTGATTCAAAGACCTGGAAAATTGAGGAATTAATAGCTTCTCCTAAACTCCTTGATATGACAAAGCAAATGTCATGTGCTGTATTTTTAATCTGAAATTGTTTTCTTCTCATTGTGCAGTATTTTATTTTAATAGAGCAATAAAATTCCTGCCTCCATTATTACTTTCTATTTTGCCATCTATTTAATTGTTGACTTTCCAAATAGTTTGATAAACTAATAAACTTGGCCACAAATTCTTCACCAAATATTTTTTTTAAAAAATCACAAAAATAGTATCTCCTTTGAAAGACATTCATCGTTTAAAAATTGGTTTCAAAAATACGTTTGCTGGTAATTTTTTAAATGCTAATCCAACTAATGCACATATTCAATCATGAACACTTGTTGCTGTATGGAGCTAATTCAAATGGTCTATCATCACGCAGAATGAAATTGCAGGGGTACACCCTAGAAGCTCACAGGAAAAAACATATTGAGTAAGATACTTTCAAAAATTTCTGCTGTTCTGCACACTTATTCAGCAGCAAGATACACAGATCTGTCTAGCTGTAGTCACATGACTTATAGCAGGTCTGCCATAATTATCTGCAAAAGCAGTTTCAAAAACAAAGAAAAACAACAACAAAAAAGATTATTCTTGTGTTTCTTTAAACTTTGAAAATACAACTCCAAAATCCATTCTCCTCTCTTTTTGATAAAAATAGAACTGGATTTCAAGACCTGAGTATCCTAGTAAGTAAGACAGAGAAACTGAGATGAAGGTATTGGTAGCAGCATCTTCAGTCTTCTGCAGACTTTCTTTAGAGACCTTGTTAAATAAACGTACAGCCTTTATTTGCCTTGGCAGCACAACTTGTATTGCCATGAATATTCATGTATGTCCTATAATTAATTTGTCACTCCCCTTTTCCAAACTCCTAAGAAATGGAAATGGTAGACGTTCTTGTGCTCTCACCAAGATAATGAACCCCACTCAGCCTCTGGTTTTCTACTGGTCTCTGGCTAACAGTGGCCTATTTAAATTTCAAAGTCTTAAATACACATGGGGCTCTTTTTCACTACACCATGCTCATTTACCACAGAAGAAAACTTAGTGAAAACAGTAGATTTTAGGTACTGTCCAGCATCTCTAAAGATATTTTGGCAGAATTCTCACTCAAGCTTCAGTTCCCTTGCACAAAACATGCAGAACTTAATTCAGGCATTTGTTAAGACTGTCAAACATTTCAAAGATCATAGAATCAATTAGGTAAGAAAGTCCTCAGAGATCACAGAATCCAACTGCTGAATATTTGACTCACTTTACAACCTTGTGGAGCTCACAGAAAGACATCTTTTTGATTAATACAGCGATAAGAAACTAGTGAGTAACAAAGTTAAATACTAGTTATGGTTTATTGTGCTACCAGCTTCTGACGGCTCTTAAAAACCCAAAGACAAAACCTTTTTTTAAGTTAGACACTAATGAATGACCAAGGAGTAATCTTTCCAATATTGTATCTTTAGAGAAGTATCTGTTTTCTTGTCACAAACTCTAAAACTAGAACAAAACCACAAACAAACAAACAACACGTTCAAGATTAACACCAGGTTAACACCTTTCCACTGTACAGGAAAGGATTTCTTTAATGACACTTCTA
The DNA here is from genome assembly GCA_013397175.1 of Platysteira castanea. Classification (NCBI taxonomy): domain Eukaryota; kingdom Metazoa; phylum Chordata; class Aves; order Passeriformes; genus Platysteira; species Platysteira castanea. The sequence continues at coordinate 291,281 of VYXC01002579.1, read as the reverse complement.
AGAACCACCACAGAAGTGATGTCTGAGAATAAACTTAAAACACATATCCATAGCATGCTTAATGAAAACAGAACTTGTTTCATGAAGCATTTAATATCCAAGTTTCTTTGATGACCACAGATTTTAAAAACTGACTGAAAATTTCATCTCACCTGGCTGAAAATCTTGTGCCGTTTGATGCAGAACCTGATGAAGATGTGACATATACACTGCTGATTGATCCCTGAGCCATTTCTGTAAAACAAACAACATGCACTTCAGGCATACTTCCAAATACAACCACCTAATTCAGTGGAAATGCTTAATCTTTTAAAGTCCAGAAAAGGAGCCTTGCAGCCCAAACAACAAAACATACTGATGTACTATATGCAAAATAGCATAATTTTCAAAAAGGCTAGTGCAACAACATTTAAAAATACATTTAAAAAACACATTTATTTTGAAATGAGCAAGACATGACTTCACTATTCATCATATGCTTGCACTTACTACCTTTTGCCTTTGCAAGTGAATTAAGTATAAATACTGTCCTCTTAAAGGAACTACACCCTGCAAAGATCTACTTAAGTGCCATAATGTAAACCGTTTTGCAAAGAGCAACAGCCCATTCTTTATCAGTCAGTATGTCACTTGCTTCCCAAGGTACACTAAAAAGCAGATAAATTTGAGAACTTGACAGAAATCTTTACCACAAACCACTGGAAACTACCTGATCTAAGGTATTCTCATGTTTTTTATTAGAGTCCTATATTAAGGAGGGAAACAAAACAACTCTTTTTGGCATAACTAACCTGTCACATACGGTTCCAGAGCTTTAGGAACCAAACTCCTTGCAATTTTTAGGTCCTCTGCTGAACAGCTTCCAGATTCTAGCCCACAAGCCATTCCCATTCGTTTTAGTACTTCTATATCATCATGAATTTCAAAAGTATTGTCAAAATTAAATAGATATTCAAACCTGGAAAGGAAAAAATGTCTCAATTAGCTTCAATAACTTCATTTACCTTTCCACTTTCAGGAACTGCAGCATTTCAAAAGCTTTACACAGTGTTAAGTGTGTAAGTGACACATTATATTAAGCAATCAAATTTTTCAAGAATTATGTATTTGCTCGTGACTGCTTACATTCAGTTTTTATTTAGCTGATGAAAAATACAGCTTTTTGAATCAGAAGTGGAGAACAGCAGTCCTGAAAGCAAAATCAATTTTCAATTCCACTGGCTGCATTGCATGGTGTTAAAGCCAAAAGAAAACATTACTTGGTTAAGTATGACATTAAGCGTCAAGAGAGATGCTTAATATCTCTAGATAGCAATAGTTATCAAATGTGAATCAATTAGTCTATTTATTAAAAAACAGCTGTCTAAAGTGCATGTTCTCAATTTACAAAAGGCACAAGTAAATTAAGTTTGTATTTAATTTTTAACAAATCTACACGAACATTTATTTATATGAACTCAGAGCTCCACCAAAAGCCAGATGGAAAACTTTGTTAGCTTACTTGTCATTTGAAATACTGCAGTCGATCACTGTCTTCTTGCTGGTGTTCACAATAATAAATGGCAAATGGATGACAGAATTGGAAGGTGGAGGTCGGTTTGCCTGCTGTTCTGCTTGACGGTTTCGCTGGACAAGGTTCTTAAAGGCAATTTGCTAGAAAAAGCAACAGCAATATCAAAGTATGAATGAAGCTTTTAGGATCACGTTAACAAAATCCCACAGATGAAGAATTCCAGCAATGGTTGCAGCAAGTAAATGCAGAAAAGGACAGAGAGTGTTCACCATATTCCTGCATGTTAAGATGCAGAAAGAGTCACTGATCATAGAATTAAAAAAGACAATACAGTAAAACTTTACTGAGAAAAAACATGCACATTCTACTAACTACATTGGACAGTTCCTTGGACAGATCCCTGACAGAATGGAGGAGTAACAATGATTGGGAAAATAAATTTTTATGCAACTATTTCATATAACTATCCTATTTCCCCGCCATTTACACTTCACTACAAGCTACTGCACTTCAAAAAATACACAAATACACCTGAATGTTAATACTGAAATGAATTACATGCTATAAAAGAATGTTAGGGATTTCAATGTCTGGCATTAGGTTCCATTTAAGATTAGTGACTTTAAAGTCTTACTAAAATTGTTTTTTACAATGGAATGTTCCCATTTTAAAAGTTAGAAATTTGAGTAATTAAAAACCATTGAAACTCAAGTCATAAATCTTACTGAACAAAGAGAAATATTTTTCTGCTCATGAAACCAAATGAAGTAAACAAGAATTAAGATCAAAATCCAAAGCCAGCACAGAGACTCATGAAAATCAGGCAGCTGTCCCACAGCTGTCTGTCCTTTCTTTCTGCATCCCTGAGATTCTCATTCCTACTGTGTCAGTAATGCAGCTACCAAGGGATACACTTCAGTGGACCAGCAGCACAGTGACTTGGGAAACAGACTATTGTTTCCCCAAGTGTAGTAGGGGAACTCTGGGAAGGAGTTCAGCCACTGTTTCACAGCAGTCAAGCCACTTACACACCAGTGGCAGCAAGTCTCCAGAGAGGCACAATGCAGAGCATTATGACAGACAACCTCTACAGTCACATAATTTTATCTACAGATGCTAACACCAAAGAAAATTTTACATACAGAAGCCAAATTGGAAAATTCAAATACTGCTCCTATCAGCATAAGCTGTGTTTAAACATACTTGAAACTCCAGAAAAATTCATCATAACTGATGGAAAGTTGATTCCTTCCCCAATAGCAATGGCCAACAGCATGGTGCCAGCTAAACCACAGCATTAAATAAAAACTGCACATACATTATCCTGAAATTCACCTCTAGTCTTCCTAGAAGTTTCCCATCCCTCAGATTGGGATAAAAAAAAAAGAGGAATACAGATATAAGTTACCTTGCCCTATAGACAAGAGTACCTTGACTGTACCTGTAGAATGAGTTCTTGTAGTTGAGACTGTTTTTGCTTTATTCTTTCAATTCGTCTCTGTTTCTCCACCTTAAGACATAAAAAAAGGACTGGTCAGTTTGTTGGTTTTAAGTAGCATTTTATGCCAACATTTTTTGCCTTTAAAATCATTTCAATACCAGAGAATTGGATGTAGGAGATATCACTGATGCCTTGAGTGGCTACCTAGAAACAGAGACTAGACAGGAGTATGGGAATAAAGGTAGGTATTTATTTGAAAGGTCTTCAAAGGTACCACCCTGGGGAGCCAGAGGCTACTTCCAAAAAGGACCCCAAGATGGATGACAGGTCACGAGTTCTTCACACTTTTATAGGTTTGGTCCATTTGCATATCAGCATAAATTCCTCAATTAAAACTTTAGCTAATGATGTAATTTCTTCAATTTCTCCACCTCTCCAGGAGCCCTAGTTTACACCTTTTGGGCCTAGAACAATCTGAGTGTCCTTGAATAGCAAGCTCAGAGAAACTTTGCTGTGTCTATGTGGCCTAAGAGAGCAGCTAACAAGCTGCAAATCATTCTAGAGTACCAAAGAAACACAACTTGTCGAAAGAATCTGCATAAATTAAAAGTAATAGGTGTGCAGCATTCATTTTAATGAATTTGATTAAAATATAATGAATTTTAAATTAGTTATTTTCTAGAAACAATGATAATAGCAAATAGTTTTCCCACTCCATTTCCATAAAAAAGCGTTAATATAACCCACTAAGGACAAAAGAAATTTGTTATATCTTCACTGAAGATAGGAGTTGAGAAACTTCAGAGTAACACACTAGGCAATATAGGATTTGAAAAATATAAAAGTTAAAACCTAAGGCACAATCATATTAATCAATCATTAACGTTCTACACATAATTTAGAGACTTAACTATCAAGACACATCAGTACTACTTATGGAAACTAACAAAAAGCAGAGTTAGAACCCTGGGCAATAAAATACAACAGCCTATGAAGACAATAAAAACATCTTTGCAAACAGAATTTATGCCTCAAGGGGTTACTGGAATTCTCTCAAAGAGGCAAAGGTAGACAAGAAAGATCTACTTGATGCAGAGCCTATTGATATTGGAGAAGAGCCATCAAAGATGCTTAAAGACATGAAGCTGTTATGGAGCCCAAGGTTAAGGCCTCACAGTAATTAATATGTACTAAATAATAACAAAAAAGGTCAGAGACAAAAAGCTAGGAAATAGACAGCTTTCTCAGTGGAAGAAGCTCCCCAGCAGATTCCCACAATGACTTAACTGACTATTACTCAATCAATCAGATTAAGGTGACAGAATCTGCTGGCAATGCTGGCTTACCTGGCACAGTAAAAAGAGAGTTTGTCATAAGGCAAACTTAAAGTGTCTTGTAGCACTTAGTGATTACATCATCTACATTATTTCTGGTAAATATAGTGTAGTATGTGTGAGAAAACAATCTAATCCATGTATACTTCAGAAATAAAATTACATTCAGTAGAGATATTACAGTTATCTGCAAAACCCACCAGCTCATTATACTATGACAGCCAAAAATTTGAATAATTAGGCAAGAAACAGAGAACCAAACAGAAATTATTACTACGTTACTCTATGAAGCAGAATGTTTACATCTTGAATTCTGTAGGTCTGATGGTCCTTTTTCAAGACAAGCATACGAAAGAGCAATCAGGATCATCAATGATACAGAACAGACCCCATGCGAGAGAATAATGAATAAATTAGGACTCTACTGAAAGGAGAATGACATAATGGGGGAGAACATGAGAGATCCCTATAAAACAATGAATAGGATGGAGAAAGTGAATAAGGAATGACTAGATCACCATCACTTCCAATTAAGAAAAACATTCATCGGATATCAACTAAATGTAGTATCTTCAAAACAAAACACATGCACCTGAGACTCACTGCCACGAATGACCCAATATTAAAAGCAAACATTGAAAAAAGAGTAAAAATTTCTGGAAGAAATATTGAGGGCTATTAAATAGAAAGATAATGTATCTGCCTCAATTATGCCTGAACCACCAAGTTACCAAAGAAAAAAATCACTAAATACCTTCTCTCATCACTCACAAAACATAGTTAGAAGGGACTACTGGAAGTTATCTATTCCAACCTCCCTGCTTATGGAGTGTCCCCTCCAAGCAAGTAATTTAGGATTGTGTCCAGATGGCTTTTGAGTATCTCCAGGGAAGGAGTCTCCAGAATCTCTCTGGGCAATCTATTCCAGTGCTCAGTCACCCACACCGTGAAGTTCTTCCTCCTGTTCAGGTGAAAGTTCCTGTGCGTCAGCTTCTGCCTGTTGCCTCTTGTCCTACTGCTCGGCACCACTGAAAGTGCTTGGATCCATCCTCTGACACCTCCTGTCAGATACTGATAGAGAGGGATGAGGGCCCCTCTCTGCCCTCCAGATGTGCCTCACCAGGGCTGAGCAGAGGGGCAGGATCACTCCCCTTAACCTTCTGGCAATGCTCTTTCTGATGCACACCAGGACACCATTGGCCTTCTTGGCCACAAGGACACTGCTGGCTCATGGACAGCTTGTTGTCCACCAGGACCCCCAACTCCTTCCCCACAGAGCTGCTTCCCAACAGGCTGCCCCCAACTTGTACAGGTGCATGGGGTTGTTCTTCCCCACATGCCTGCATTTGCCTTTGCTGAATTTCATACATTTCTTCTCTGCCCACCTCTCCAACCTGTCACAGTCCTTCTGAAGGGCTGCACAGCAGTCCGGGGTATCAGCCACTCTTCCCAGCTTGGTGTTGTCACTGGACTTGCTGAGGGGGCATCTGCCCCTTCATCCAAGTCATTGATGCACAAGTTAAACAATTCCGGACCCAGCACTGGCCCATGGGGGACACCAGTTACAGGTCTCCAACCAGAATCTGTGCCACCAGTCACAACTGTCTGTCACTGTCATTCACTCAGCTCTTAATTCCCCTCACTATCCACTCATCCAGACCACACTCCCTGACCTTGCCTATGAGGATATAGTGTGAGACAGTGTCAAAAGCCTTGCTGAAGTCCAGGCAGACAACATCCACTGCTCTCCCCTTCTCTACCCAGTCTGTTATCCCATCACAGAAGGCAATCAGGTTGGTTAAGCACAATTTGCCTCTGGCAACTCCACACTGACTACTCCTGACCACTTTCTTGTCTTTCACATACTTACAGATAGCCTCCCAGGATGGACCATTCCATCAGATTCCCAGGGATTGTGAGGCTGACTGGTCTGTAGTTCCCCAGGTCCTACTCTTCCTCCTTCCTAGGTAACTGCTACTGTCAGCCAAGATCCTGAATAAACAGATTGCTGGCCCTGAAAACAACTTATTTTCTTAAATTCTTAAAATGTGCAACTAGCAAGGAAAAGACTCAAGTTAAAAATTCACAAGAACGCAGTTCTCTGTTTGGTTTTGATGAAAAACAAACATTCCCCTACCCCCCAAGTGTACACAGTTGAAAAACAAAAAATGCAGAAGGGCATGATGCTATGTTAAAAAAAAAATTTAAAAGGATAGATCAAGTCTTACAATTCAGCTTTAGGAAATAAGCCAAATAACTGCCTCCCTCGAAAACACATAACAGTCACGGAATTTTTTTTTTATCACATACAAGTAAACTACACTGCCTTACAGATGACTTAAAGACACAAATCTTATTAATTGCCCTACACGCTCTGTTTTTGATTATCAGGACACATTTTACGAAATCTAGTATTCTAATTTACAGGACAAGTTTAAGAATATTTAAAAAAACAAATAGTCAATGAGGAAGCCCTCAAACTCCTATGTTCCTTATAAACTATTTGCCTTGATTTTCAACAGTGTTAAGGGTGAAGCTAAACAGTATCAGATAGAATAGCAAAATAAACTTTATTAGGTGTGACAGTTGTACAAATAATCATTAGCCTTCAGAAAGTTGCTGTATTACACTTGTGGCTTAATTACTCAGTTGTTAACAGAACTCCTTCCTCCTCTTGCGACAGCCAATTAGCAGTTCTCACTTTCTTTTAATCGCAAGATATCACTGTTCCCATCTTAAATGCATGAACCTTCACTGTGCATTATTACATTCTAAGGTGCTTTATTATGTCGGTACTAATATTATCCTACTCTTCTTTAGGACATTATCAGTCATGACATCAAATCCAGCTGGATGAGCCTCCCTTTTTTTTTTGCTCCAACCTTGCTGGTAATGCCATACTTTGTGAGACAGATCCAAGGAGATCTACTTTTGAAATCCCTCCAGTTAGCGGGTTCCCTGTTCAGCACACAGCATTGTCATCCTGGAACCACTTCACCTTCCATATTCACCCTATTAATTATGCCCCAATTATCACTCTTTTAACTAAAAATTTTTCACTTGGGATGATACTCAAATAAATCTCAAGTCATGATTAGACACCCTGTATTTACTTTATCTAGATAGCAATTACAGTATTAAATGAAAAATCAATTACCAGTATGAAACAAAAATTAGAATTATCCCTTTGTAGATAAGGTTCCAAAACTTTTGGTCCACTTTCTCCCTCACTTTGGCAGCTTCTACACTGACTTTTTTTAGTCCTGCTGAAGGAAATTTAGACTTATTAAGAATAAATACAAAGCCTCATTCAGTTTTGATAAAGCGAATTTACTTCAGTAAACCTTAGTTAACTTTATTATTCTGCAAATCTCAGGATAGTAAAAAAATCCTCTCAGAACTTATGAGTCTCTTTCAGAATAAAGCATTTCACTTTTTCCCCAAGACATGCAATAAGAAAGTCTGACATACTCACATAAGAGAATCGTCACAAAAAGCTAAGACCTGCAGCAATGGAGATGCCCGTATGAACTGACCTACATGCAATATCTATCACCACAGATCTATTGGCTGTTTGGTGTCTGGAGAAAACAAATCTTCCTGACTCCTGAGCACTGCAACATTGGAAATACACATTAATCTTTGCTACCTTCCACTCAGAACCATTTCACATGTAAAAGCTACATTTGACACAGAAGAATTAAACAAAGACACATTTGAACAATCTGGATGTTGAAGAGTTTTTCTTCAGTACATACAAAAACGTAAAAACAGTCTGAGAGGTCCATACTAGTCTATGTTGCTATCTCAGAAGATTGTAGGCACATATTGTATTGGAACATATTAAAGCTGTAAACATTTACTCAAACACAAAGCCACTGTGAACTTCCAAATGCATATACCTCCAAATTCTGACATTCCTGAGCCGAGTTAGTAGGTAGACCAATCCATTTGATTTCCTTCTTCTCCTTAGAGATAATGTTCATGGCCATAAGGACATTTAAGGCATCATAGACACGTCGTCTAATATTCTTCTGGTCATAAGCCTGCTGTAGACATAGTGCATTAATCAAAACTATACCTGTGTCAAAAATATTTGAAAATAAACATATTACAGCAAATGGGTAAACTCAGTTAATGTCTGAACTGTTTCATTTAGCAGTAGGAAAAACAGAAAAATCTCAAAAGAAATTTCTCTTCCCCCATTCAGTTCACATGTAATTGACTTCCCATATACTTACTGATTCATTTGGTGAAATGTGATTATCAGTGGTAGTGAATTCTGCAACCAACTCGTCTGCCACCTCATTGTATGAGGTGGTTCCTTTTCTTTGTACCTTCTCACAAACCTTCATAGAGAAATGACGTAAACCCTTGCCATTCTTCTCGCCTTTTTTGTTCCGCTTCCTAAATATACGTATAATATATATTTTAAGAAGATTTGAATTTTGGAATATTTGATGTCTCTTTTTCAAATACAGGCACACTGCTGTAAAAAACCCAAGCCTTCCCTTTTCTTCTGCTTCTTATCCCTTCCCAACATTTCTCCTACATTTTTTCCCCTACAATTTACAATATTTATAAACAATTCTAGTATCTTGATGCTGAAACACAATACAAATTTATTCTTTCGCCAACTTTGCTAGCTCCAGTAGAATCACAAAATCATAGAATAGTTTGGGTTGGAAGGGATCTTTAAAGGTCATCTAATCCAACCCCCCTGCACTGAGTCAGGGTATCTTCAACTCAGTGAGGTTGCCCAAAGCTCTATCCGACATGGCCTGAAATGTTTCCAGTAGCAGACAATAAATTAACAACAGGGATATTCCTTGAAGAAGCCAATAAAGAAAACCTTCCAAACTTCAAGACAAGAAGAGATAAGGAGATAAATACTAAAACATGAAAACTGAATCAGAGGAGAGAACTTTTTTGTCCTTTTAAAATTTTTTTTATTTTTAATTTAAAGTAGCACATAGATTGAGCATTTTCTATGCAATTTGATATTGATACTGACTGAACAGACAAAGTCTGGTATTGGTTGAACTCACTGAACATTATACTATTACTGTAACACAGATTTGAAGTTATACAGTATATGAAATTGCTATTAGAACTTCAAAGTTACAAGATACAAGCAGTATAACAAAGTTTTCTGCTTTGCAAAGATTTTTAAATAAAAAGTTCCTTGTAACTAGAGGAAAAATACAAGTATCAATAAAATTAGTTTCTGCAAGGGGAAGTCTCAATTCTTACATCTCATTTCACTGTATAATTCCAAAGCAGAAATCTATTTATGTGGAACAGGCCACTGACAATAAATTTAGTCTTAAAGCAACTACATTTAACAAGATGCCCTTAAAACAAGCTTGCGTGAAAAAAACCACACCAAAAGAATGCATTCCTTGTATTTAATACTTTTTCCCAAAAAGGACTACATTCTTATTTCAAATGATACTCTGGGGTACCCTTGTTCAATCAGAAATATACTGTATTTTTCTGAAAATACACCAGCATAAGGGAAATCATAGAGTGAAGTCAGCAAATTCCTGTGTCCTTTTAGAAGCCAAATTCTCTACATGTTAGTAATGTCAGAATATCTACCAGAGTTTACAGAAAATATCCTGCATTCTTTTACAAGAAATGAAGAGGTACTCATTATTGTGTGACTACTCCCTATTTTAGTACAACAGACTTCAGTGGTGAAGTGCTCTTGATGAAAAGGTAAACAGACTTTCCCGCACTGCTACCCTGAGGAGAACACACACTATCACAACATTTAAAACAGAAGTTCCAACAATTTATTAATCCTTTCTAGCTTTCATTTTGCTCACCCAGCAGACCACGGCGAAGAATCTCCAGTCTGGTTCTGTGATGCAAAATGTGTGTTAGGTGTATGTGGGCTTCCTACCAGGATAGTATTTTGCGCTGAAGGTCTCTGAGGTGTACCGATAACCTACAGTAAAGATAAAATAATTTGGAAAATGATAAGAATTCCAAGATATTCAAGCGACATCAAGTGCAATGATGCATTATCCAAACACTAGTACTTTTCTCTACGTACTTCTCTTAGATGCATCTAATTTATACACACTAGCATAAAAAACTTCAGACTATGGTTAATATAGTGAGAGCACTCCCTAAGTTATGAGCATTTCTACTTTAACCTCCTTAAATGAGGTTTTCATGCTTGCTGGATTTCTTAACACTTTTCAACACTAACTCAGACAAGATCAACACACACACACACTCTCTCCCTCCAAGGAAAAATGGGGAGGAAAAAGGAGGGGAAGAAACCCCCCAACCCTACCAAATTATGTATAAGGATGCTGCAGTAAATTACACTTAAAGCATGAACATAAGAAAACCTGAAAACCAGTAAAACCAGAGAGAAAATGCAGAGCTGTTGCAAGAAGCCTCTCTCCCGGTGTCAGCCTCTATCACTAGAGTCAAAACTACTACATTAGAGGTGAGAAAGAAATAACGGTGAACTTTCCTCATCACTGCAGTGATTGATATCAAATTAGGCAAAACCATTCCACTGCAAACATGTTAAGAGCACACACTTGGCTAATCACTGTCTTCCAGCCTCTGAGTGAATGGTCCTGAAGATGTGTTAATTTGATCATAAGTAATAATACATACACTAGCACATAAAACTGTGCCCTCTTAACCTCTGAAGATAGCTAAACCAAACACCCACTTTTGCAGGTGGTGTTTTTTATCTCTGAATTGTTTTAAATGTAACTTTCTAGAAAATACAGATTTAGGGGGGGGAAATGGTATCATACAGATTACTCTTTTGTAGAAACACATGCCTACTTTTTTGGGGTAGATTTTATCTCCCAGTGGAAACAGTTGGTTCCATCCCTGACAATAGGTAAACGAAAAAAACCATCAAAAAAACCTAAGCCCATAACCACCCACAAGAAGCTTGCCATATTTTCCTGCAGCTACATTCCGTCTGAGCAGCAAAACCTAATTTTTCTTCCTTGCTCCAGCTTAAATAGTTTAGCCTTAAGAAAAGTAAAATACAAAAACTGAAAATGAAACATTTCATGTGTGAAAGTTACATATATGCTGTCAAAGGGAGTCTAGTGACTGTCAGATGTCCAGCTGCCTGGAAAGACAAACTGCTGTATTTTTTCCCAAATATTCTCTTTCTATTATGCCACCTTTCTGAGCAGTTAACGTATAAATTTGTTACATCCACTTCTGACAGCTGGAATATCTTAGGTACTCCTTTCCAGCAGCTTTGTACCATACTTGAAAACTTTCTGTCTCTTACGAAAAGCCAAATAATCTCCTCTATTGCTTTTCATAACAAAACTTCCGATTGTAGGAAATGGAATTGAGGATGGGGATTGCTAGCATAGGACACATGTGAACCCACTCACTCTCTTCCCATGAAAAGAAGTACTATCAGTACTGATACCAACTGGTCTGGCTCACCAAATGTCTCCAAAGAGTGTGAAAACCACCTATGTGCTATTCAAGTAAGTAGACTACATGGAGAACTGAAGATAGCTGTTAGCTACTTTTTATTCCCTAGGACGCAGTGACAGAAGACTGCATGAGATGGTTTAACACCTTGCTTGCAGAGAGTCCTGCTCTCTAATTCCCTGGCTTACAAATTCCATGAGCAGCCCCACCACGGTACCACATCTAGAATTTGTATCACTCTGCAATAAGATGAAACTCAAACCAGTAAAGGGGCAGGGGGGTGAGGAAGAGAGGAATTACAGCTGGGGAAAAAACAAACTGACAGCAGTAAACCCTGGCCCTCTACTGCACTCAGGAGTGTCCTGAAATACTCAACACTGCTAAGGAAGAAATGAAGTGTGCCTTGTTATCCCGTGGTTTTGATACTTTTAAGAAAAGATTTTGTATGCCACCTGAAAGAACAACTCAATTTCAACATTTCACCCAAGTACGTACACAGTCTCACAATAATGTCCAGAAAGGACCACTGTTGTGCCAGTATGGCCTATGATCTATGAAGAGAACACTCTTCTACTTCTGATTACTGATTTTATATGAAAAGAAAGCTTAACTACTTGGAGTTCATTTTTTATGGAATTTATTGATAAAACATCTCCTACTGAAAGAGCAATTTTATTCATTTAAACTCACTTCCAAGTGGCTACAAGAAGTAGTTAAGTCACCACCACTGCTGGAAATACAGCACAATGAATGATCTGCACTACATCTGTACAGGTGAAGGGGTACACTTTATAGATTATAAAACTCTCCTTAGACTCAGCTTAAGAGATGGGAAAGGCAGATAGGAAACTGCTTTCCTATCAAGAAGAAACCCAAATATAAGACATTCCAGTTCAGATGTTTTTATGTTACAGTTGCTTTCCAGAAGACTGAGACCAATTCTATTCAAAACACCGAAGTTTAATTCTTATTACTTCAGGAATTAGTATCACCTATGTATTATCTATTGCATTATAAGATTCTTTGAAACACCTAATTTCATGTATGTCACACAAAGCTTGAAATAGGTATTTCAGCAAAAGACTATTTAAATTAAGCACTAAAATATAGTTGTTTTCAGTTTTGTTCCACCTAACTCAAATCTCCATAAAAATATGTTTATGGACTTCATTTACATTTCCCTATGCCAGATTTCAAAGCAGAATCTGAAAGAGACACTGGCTTTAAATGGCAAGACTAACAAAGATAAAGCCACCTGAATAGTGAGGTAACAATGTTGATTTGAGAGTCATCTTTGAATTTCTTTATGCAATACGCATTTTTTTTAACATAAGTCTATTAAAATTAGAAATAACCTTAGATTATCTGCTTGTGACAAGTGATACAGACTACCAGGCTATGTCAGGTTTGCAGTATGTGTAAAGAATAGTACAAGCAATTAAAAAATACTTTTTAAAAACAAACAAACAAACAAAACCCCTATCAAAACCCCAAAACAAATAAAAAAATCCCCCAACAACCCAAATTAAGCCCACATCCCCCAAACAAAGAAACAATTAAACCCGCCCCCCACAAAGTTTCCTTACCACTTGTTGTGCAATGTTGACATTAGACTGTCCAAATGTTTTTGGCAGGAGCTGTTTTCCAATCGTATTTACTGTAGAAGGATGAACAGCCAATAGAGAAACAACCCCTGAAACAAATACAAGTAGAGAGCTTCAGGTCAGCACATTGTATTATTTTTGCAAATAGCCTCATCCATACTACCAATGCATATTAATGGCAACTAGCCCTGAAACATGTAGTCTTAATAGAAATGTAGCATTTACACATTCGAAGCAAAAAAAGAAATCAAAATTCACAGTATGTTCTCTCAAACTTTCTTCTATACAACCTTACAGGTCAGTGATATAATATGAATGTGTTTTCATTCCTTGTATTTCAATTTTTCTCCTAAAGCACAGTAATAGAGGCAACCAGCATTTGACAGAAAGCATAAACTTCTCTTCTTCTACCCCTTATCCTTTGTAGCTATTGAAATCTTTTTCAGTACCACCCGACAAACATGCCCAGTGCCATTGCATATGGCATAATCTTCTGAGACATGTTGATCTACAGAAGATAAAATTTGCCTGGAACAGGCCTTTCCAAGAGAATATTCCCAACTTCCCTCTAAGTGTCTCCTCCCAGCCGAAGGCAGGGAATTAAAGAACAAACATCTTCAAGAATCCATTATTTCAGAAAAATACATATACCTCAGCAGACCGACCCTGCAGGAAAGGTTGTACTCTCCCTGTTCATAACCCACACACAATCAGCACTGGTAGGAAAAGCAAGTTTTAAGTCATGTAAAAGATAAATCAAAAATAATGACCCAGGTATCCGCTAGCAGTTTGATGTTCCATGATATAGTTTAGAGGAAAGAACCCCAAACCCACCAATTCAAAACAAACCAAAAAAACCCCAACCAACAACAAAACAGAGTAAAGAAAAAGAAAGCAAAAAAGACTGACTACAGTAAGAAAATAATGGACAAATCAGTCTTAAAATACTGGAGACTTTTTTTTTTTTTGCCAAATCAACTTTCAAGTGTCAGGTTTAGCGGGTGTTTCTCTGAGAGCACTTTCAAAAGGGGCCAGTGGGATCAGAAGGACATGGTACAACTCCCGTTTCTCTTTTTCCCATTGTCCAATCCAGATGCAATAATGCATTTTTACAAGAGTTGTGTCAGAAGGGCCCTGACTGGTCCTTGATGCCTATCATCCCTCTTTACAGATTCAGGAAGTCTACAGGAAGTTGAGGACAATTCAAATCTTGTTTAAGCCCTTGCTTTCCAGAAGGCTTGTATTTCCCAGCTGCTATTACTATACCATGTCAAAGGGACAGCTTCACATACGAATCTACTCTCAGTGATCAACCCACTCCCAAAGGATGAAGCAGCGTGTCCTTCTTCCATTATTAACCAGCTTCCCAGTGTTCTTTCAGAAGGTCAGCAGCCATCCAGTTTGTAACATAAGTCTGTTATGCCTTCCTGTCCCATCAAGTACACTCAACACTATCATGACCTGAATTGTGTTCATTCTTCCTCTCTGCAAAATGCAATAAATCAATATAAACTATCCTGGCTAGCAGTGCTTATGTAGCTTCTTCTCAGCTTCCTGGAGGGCTTTTTTTTTTAAAAGCTCCCCCCCTTTTCTTTTTCTCCTCATTTTTTTAAAAAAACCAGTGCAATCTGAAGACTGTATTTCCAGTATAAAACAGGACTTGTAACTGCTTTCCAAGGTTAAGACACCTCATCTATTTGATTATCTTCCCAGAATCACAGAATATTCTGAGTTGGAATCAGGAATCATCAATTCCAACTCTTGAGTAAATGACCCATATAGGGATCAAACCCCAAACCTTGGCATTATAAGCACCATGCTTTAACCAACCTTCCCTTACCTTTGAAGGTCCTTGCTGCCCATGCTTTCCAGTTTTCCTGCCCTTTCTTTTGCAGGTGACAGGCATCCATACAGTATTCATGACCAAGGAATGCCATATATTATTTATATCTCTACAGCTCATTTTCTATTTTATTCCCTGTTCCTTTCCAAGTAATTCTCAAAGTTCAATGTGCTTGTTCCCCACCAAACACTCATACCATGTTTTCATTAATATAACCTACAATGACTTCAAGATCTTTCTTGGGTGCTAATAGCTCACTTGGGATACTCACTGTACCAAGCTGAGTTTTCACCAATTACTAACCCATGGGAGGACCATCCCATTCTATCACATCTTAGTTTAACAGGCTAATTAAGGACCTTGATAATCAAAATTTTTAAATTATTTTTAAGAAATCCAAGGACATCACTCTGATTAGATAATCCTTATCCACATGGTTGTTGACTCTTTCAAAGCATGACTTTGAAAAGACATAACTGCAGACCCTCCCTTTTTCCCTCCCGGTAGAAAAGCCCTGTTGAAGGCCATTATCACATCTGTCCACACTGTACTGCTTCTCTGTTACGTGCTCAACCAAGCTGCCTAACAGAAGTGTAACTTACTCATCTGCAGTTACTTGAGCCCTTCAGAAACTGGTGCAGGCTGGGTGGCTCTCTTTCCTTCTGGTACTGTATCAATTATACACACACTGAGTTACAAGGATAGTTACCATTGCTAGCTCTGTTAAGAATTCAAAGATAGACAATTTTCCAACAGTGAGTGCTACTCATTCATGTTATGAATTTTTTCCAAGGACAGCTTCCAAATATTACTTCAGTAGGACAATTTCATAAAGAACAATACTGCCACAAGACCCTCTACAGATGCACTCAAGAGACTTAATTATTCTGGTATGTTTAAAAATAAAGTAGTTCTTCATGCCATCATGTTGTTTATTAAAAAATTTTACACAGTCAACAAAGACAAAAATGTTGTGACAATGTAAGTCGTCAAGTGCAGAGGCTGGGGTCAGTGGTTAGGAGGCAGATGCTAAGGAAAGCACCAGGGGGCCTGGGCAGACAATAAACTGTGTGACCCAGAGGTGCTCCCCTATGCTAAGAAAGACTTAACCACATCCTGGGCTGCATTTGGAAGAGTACAGCAAAAAGTGATTATTCCCTTTTCTTTCAGCATTCCTTACACTGTCCCTGGATGACTCTTCAGTTTTGGGGCCCACAGTGCAAGAGAGGCATTAGCAAACAAGAGAGAGTGCGGCAGGAATACACCAGTGTGCCTCAGTACTGGAGTATATCCTGCACAAGGAGAAGCTCAGGGAGCTTGGAGCGTGCAGCCTCTGGAAGAGAGGGTTAGGGTGGAGCAAGGGTTGTTATTTGCAGAAATCTAATCACTGCCTTCAACTATTAAATGAAAATTACAGAGATGACAGGACACAACAAAAGGAAAAGAGAGAACGGTCGCAAGCTGGTGCACAGGGAATTCCAACCAGGGAAAAAGGCCAAATGCAGTGCACAGCAGCAGGCTGCATAGGAGGTTCCTTGGTGATACACAGCAAAATTCAAGAACTGAAGGCTCTGTGTGTCAAAGCTGACCCTGGTTTGAAGGTAAGGTTTATTAGACTGCCTCCAGACTCCTGTTATTATTAATTTAATTTTCTGAACAGAAACAGCTATCTTGCAACTAAAATATCCATGTGAATGGAAGAGCACAAACCAGGTTTCTTTAAATTTTTTAATTACATTAACATTTCCTGTGGTGCTGTGCCAGAGTTAATTCATGCAACTGAACCAACCTGGCTCTATACAGAAACTACAAGGTTCATCTTTCTGTACAGCACAAACTGATTGGCAAAGAAACATAAATGTAAGTTAAATAATACTAACACAAGCTTCACAGTTCAAAGCGAAGTCAAAGTCAACTTACAAAAGCTATCATACCAAATACGAAAGAGTATAACTGCTCAATTATACAGAAAAAAAATATTTTTTTTAATAGGATATTTTAAATGTCTCTGTCCAAGTGCATTCTATATTCTCATTTGCCTCACATGCAAACATTTTTGTCATAGTCATCTGCATTTTCAAAGGCTCATAATATGTGGGAGCTTTTTGTTTCTTAAATACAAGCAGCAGTAATTGTATCAACTTAGATCTGCAAGTGTCCGACAGCTCAGTTTCTCAAACAATCTTACTACAAATTTCTTAATTACTGTTACTCAGCAATCACTGCAATCCCAATAATCCTGTACTTTGCAGACAACATACAGTGTACATAACAGCACGTAAAAATTAAAACCACAAGTTTACAAACAGTTTTGCTGGCATCAGCTCTGCTTCCTTTTCAAAACAAATTATTAATACTGCTAGTTCTAACATATCATTTTTTCCCCCCTAAAGACTTTGAGACCCACAGGAAAATGCCATGTAAAGCAGAAAAAACAATGTAAACAGAAGGATACTACTACTACTACTACTACTTCCAGTCTCAGTGTCCCAAATGTTTGGAAAACTACTTTTAATAACTTAAAAGCAATCATAAAACCTAAAGGGAAGTAGAACTTCTCAATATGATGTTCCAGAATACCTCCAAATACAAGATAATGATGCAGGTGAAATCAAGGAGTAACGGCATAAAAAACTTGCATATCCAAAGAAGCAGCACTCTTTAACTAAATCTGTTATTTATCTGTCTACAAGCAAGTAAGTGCTCTCTTAAGCAAGTAAGTGCTCTCTTTGTTACTGGTTAACTAGACCTTTGCTTGCATATAAAAACAAACCAAAGAGCTTTACCAAAAAGAAAGAATCCATTGCAGAATTTTGGCAGTTTAAAGGACTGGTGATACAGTTAATTAAGAACGTTTTAAATAACATAAGATGACACAGAAAAAAGACACAGTACATCTAAAATCAAAGAAATTAGTGCCCTCTGCAGATAATGAGGTAAATCTGAAAAACTGACTGCTCCAGTTCTTGAAACAGTAGTGACTTTGAATTTGATGTTCAGGTTAGAGAGGATGGGCTGAGGTATTCCTTACCTCAGGAGCAGAAATCCCATTCATTTTAGATGCTGTACCATTTTCTGAAGTAATCTGCCTTTATGTTTTCTTTACTTGTGAAAAAAAGAGCAGTCAACAGAAAAGCCACTCCATGCCCTCATTATGCAGTCTCTAACAAATTAAAGTTTTGTCAGACAACAGAGGTGACAATTATATCCTGGGAGCTTCATTCCTCAGACGTCACTCCTGTGATGTTGCAGTTGTTAACATCTCTGTCACAAACATCACAGATATTTTATGTTATTTTATTAGTCAGTTATATGCTAACTTTCAGAAAACACTGAATTCTTTTTGAAGGTATCTGTGCGACAACACCCAGATGATTGTCTCCAGCTGTGTGCCAAGGCAAGTAAAAGCACCTGTACTTACTGAACAAGCGACACCACCATGTTAAGACAACAAACACGCCTATACAGCAACTCGGAGCTTTTGTACAGGCATCCATCTCTCCCAGTGTGTGGTACTCATTAATTGCTTACATCAACTCAGACTTCTATATGATTCTTACCATCCTTAGAGATTACTAGTTCAGCTATTACAAGCCAGTTTTTCCAAGTTTGTGTTGAAATAAACTGGGGTTTACTTTTAGACTTTCCAAAATACCATTTCTACTTCCATCAATAGTTTTATTTCCTTAGCTTGACTTTAGACAATAATAATTGGATTTACCTCAGCTGCAGTAATATATATGTATTTTATAACCAATTTCAAGTGTGTATCTGTTTGCTGAAGCATAAATCATGGGTTCTGAAATTGATCCCTAGTTCTACTCCAGAGGAACAATTCCAGTCACTGTTAAAAATCAGGGAGTATGAACTTGCAAGTAAAAGTAACAATAACATTACACTGCAAGTTTCTTGTAATATAAATAAAAAGAACAAAACAATCTTATAGTCAGGTGGTGTTGAAATATCAGTCTAAACACACCTTAAAATGTTACACATCTGACTTTGGTTTTTTCAGATCTGAAATGTAACTATAATTAGCCTATAAAATGTGAAACCTTGGTGTAAGTGGTGAAACAAGCTACAGACACACCTTACAAGCATTTTCTGGTGACGTACCAATAATGCCACCTACTGGCATAAGAGAAGATTCAAATTTTCTTTCTGAGTAATTTTTAAAGTAAGAGCTTTAACTTCAAAACGATATTAATACCACTGGTTACCTTTTCCCTCACACCCATCTGAAGCAAATAATTTCTTTCATTCAAATTTCCCCACAAGTGAGGGGCAGGATTAGACCTGAATAGTGTTCTATACAATACTTAAATATCATCACTAATCTGAATATGGTTAGGACCAGAATGAGGCAGTTTTCTCCAAAATGTAATATCCAGGAAAAGCAGAATTTCTTGGTTTCTAAAATTCACAGCCAAATACCAAAAGAAAACACAAACTCATGAGGAAGTTTTACTAGTTTAGCTCCTATTAAAAATTCTTTCTATCCTTCCAAACCTTATGTATTTGCTAACTCTCAAAACGAATTAGCCAGTTGGAAACCACCTTCCTGGTTCCCAAGTAAAACAAACTTTCCACAGTAATACTTCTTCTGTTTATTCAGGACTATATGGAGTGTTACTCTCTAGTAATGAAAATACACAGAGGTATCAGAAAACATGGGCAAATTTACAGGCAACCTTTTCCAGAGGTTGCATAAGCACTGGAAAAAACACAAGTTGCCTCTCATTTCTAACACATGGAGGTTCACACCTCTTATTTCGCACTAAAGATGGTTTCGAAGAAATAAATTCTTAGAGCATTTTCTAGAACAGTATTTTATGTGCATGACTAATTTATTCAAAATTGCATGCATTACTCATTTTAAACAAAACCCTGGGGGGTTGTTGTTTGGGTTTCTGGGGTTTGTGTTTTTGTTTTGGGTTTTTTTCCATACCGTTTTCTCCTCTTTAAACAAATAAAGTAAGTCTCTGCTTTAAAACAAAAATCCTAATCTGGAGTTCATGGCTGAGACCAGCCTCTCCAAAATGAGCTACAGGAAGCACGTCCCCATTTGCTGAAGTAAAAAGACCGTAAACATTGGTAACCTGTTTCTGACAGTGGACATTAATGAACAGTCAGAGAATGAATGTGTGGATAGGATTTGCATACAGAGATTATTCTCTAACATACCCTCTCTCTCTCTGATTGCAAAACTTCAGGACTTTTTGTGCAAGAGGTTGCTCAGCATAACTGTTCCGCAAGATGGTGATGTCCCTTCTTCATTATTCATCTAAGAAACAACAGCAACATACCCTACCACTGAAACTCAACTGTGAAAAGAACTTATTCAGTTACCGTATTTCTGCCTGTGCAGATTAGAAATTTACCGAAGTTCATTCACAGCCTAGTCTGAAAGCACAGCAACAAAGCTGTTCAGGCTTTGCATCATAACCTGTTTTGGCCAGAAAAGTCAAGCTTTGCTTATCTTTCACAGTTGACTCATATACCTACCGCTTAGTCACATACCTTATAGACTGCTGACAACGATGTTATGGAACCACTTCAGTAACAATATTCTGCTCTTTCTCCTTAACCCTGTTTTTGCAAGTGTGTCCTTATGACCCAGCACACAAGTCATTTTTTGTCCTGTACCATCCCCCTAAAACCTTTATTCCTCTGACAGCTGAACTCCTCCTCCTTTCACATCTGGCTAGCAACAAGTAGAAACTGAAGCGAGTAATAGATCTATTTTTGAATTTTCATTCTTAATTCACTGAGCCTCAAAGTTGGACTTTTCCAAAACTATGATGAAATGCACCCTCTGGTATTACTAGTCCAATGACCTTGAGTGCTGTAGGAGCATAAGAAGAATGAACTTCAAAAAGCAGCCAGGCTCCTGCGTTCTCCCCCAAGAGCCTGCCCAATTACTGTTGTCAAGGGCAGCAGATTGGGCGAAACAAACCACTCATCTGACACAGCAGGGAGGCTTGATCCCATAACCAATATCAATCATGCAGTATACTCTTGATCTCTTCTTGTGATTGACTTGCAACTTCCAGAAAAGACTCCTTCCTTTTAAGAAATACAAATTCAAAGGGGAAGGTGGAGAAAAAACAAAACAAAACCCCAAACAAACAAACAAAACCACCAAAAAAACCTCTTAATGATGACCACCAGAGAAGAACATGAAGATTTTTTCCCTAACTGCCTTCAATTGATCCTAAAAAGTATACCAGATACACTTCTGTTACCCTATGGAAAACTTACTCCATGACTGCGCTGGACTGAATTCTCTCCATCATGAAATTAAGAGAAATTCTGCACAGATTTAAAGAAATAGCAGAGGACAGCACTTTGTTGATATAATGGCATGCAATGCAGACAGCTATTTTTAGAGACAGTTCAGTACTTTTGTGTATAGTTGTCAATGTCAACATTTAAAGACTGCACAAAAATCCCTAAAAATTATACCAAGTGGCAATAGAAAAAATGTACTACTTTAGTGAATAAATTCTAATACATATCTGAGTACTTTAGTGACAAAATACTTTCAACTTTAAGCTCTGATTAAGACTACAGAGCCTACACATAAAACACAGACAAGCTAGAGACAAAACATAAACTGATCAAGCCAAGAGAAATAGTTGTTTCTTCTCAATATTAAGAATTAGTTGCTGTCTGTTAACTTCAGAGAATTTCCCTAAAAGCAATGAGGGGCAGAAATTGACTGAGGATAGTTCAGTTTGCTGTGTTAAACACTGAGAGTAGAGCTCAACTCTCAAACTGGACAAGCTGCAGGCCTATAATAAACTATTTAATAACTTGAACTTATTTACAAAATCCTATGAGCAATAAAGTGCCCTCCAATTTGACTACCTCTACTTAAAGAGCTATGTAATAATGGAAGAGTCGTATTTCCAATTCTTGCTGTCTAGACTGCACTGTTTTGACTAGCTCTCCACTGACTGTAACAGGGTCTAGACACAGACACCTATGTGGGTGCAAAATGTACCCTCCTAAAGTATCTGCCCCGGAAAAACACCAGTTTTACTGCCCACAGGGTTAGCACATATGAACAGCTGTTAAGGATCAGGTACCTACTTGCATATTTCTTTAGCTCAGGGGTGTCTGACTGTGCTTACAGATACACACCTGCACCAGTTAATACCTGTCTTTACTCAACCCTCCACAAAATGCAGAACAGGACAGATTAGTTGGATACCCCCCCCATTTGTAAAGCAATGTATATTTTTAGATAATGAAGCATCCAAGACAGAGTCTAGTGAGATGCCAATAAAATACTTGCTGTACCTAGTGGTGCTGACAGAAATTAAATGCGTTTCCTGAAATAGTGCATAAAATACTAGAGCAGTAATACTAAAGGAGTTCACCTGAACTGGACTAGAGGTTCATCTGAAAGCACTAGAGTACTCCAACAATGCTTAAAGCCTTTTTAATGCCAAAGTAGATTAGTCACAAGTAAGGCTTACAGACAGTAAGTAGATGACTGTCCTAAAATATAAATTTCGCACTACTTCATACGGCCTATCAAAGCACACACAAGAACAAAGTAGACTGTCATTATTTGGAAGTAACAACAAAGGAAAATGGCCATTTCATCAAAATACACTGTGAGATGCCAATGAACCAAACACGATGTTGCATAGAAAAGTTACTGATCTCTCTACACAAAAATGACTGACACTTCACTTGGGAGTCACACATACTGTTCTAGTCACTTGTACTAGAGAAAGTTGATGAAAGCAATCAAACAGGCTCAAAGAATGACAATAAGGAAAACACAGAGGACGAAGAGCACATCTGATGAGCAATCTAAGCAACAGTGGCTAGTTGGCCTGTCAAACTGGTAAAGACTGTTAAGATACTCAATTGTTATTTATAAAGAGTAAGGAAACATACTGGAGGAAATTATTAACCTGAGAAACAACTGTCACCAGCAAAATGCATAAACTGACAAGAATACACTTTACTGGAATTAGAGAGGAGTTCCACCATCTCACTATGGAAACAGCCCTCCCATAAGAACATACAAAATGTAGTCTTCAAATGTAGCATGATGAGCTTACAGAAGAGGTCACATGGCATAGCTGTCCAGAACCACAGGCGGCTGGAACTCAGTGTTGCTTCTGTTTTTTCCTCCCAGCTATGCTAACTGTGAAAGTGCAGCTCCTAATTCCCCAAATGTTTAGGTGCTCTCAGTTTTTGAGCTCACGTATCAAATTCAAGTTCAAATTTATATCATGTGTTTTATTAAATTGCTTAATGACATTGCATTATCATACATGCACAGGCATTATCTGCAAGTCCAAAATAGTTCTGTTCACAATATATTTTGAGATAAGCTTGCAGCAGAGTGGATGCACTATCATAAAAACTGTTATAACCCATTTTAAACTTCTACCCTCCTGCATTTTTTTTCCATTTGCTAAAACATAGTGCCCCAAAGATGTTTCAGAACATCCTGGTCTTAATACTTAAACACAAGCTACATTAAGGAGATCACATATGGGGTGACAAAACACCACTGAACTGCAACCGTAGTTCTAAGACAATTATAAACCACAGCAAACCTACAGTTTGCTTACTGATATAACTTAAGAAAAACTTTACAAAAACTATGCTAAGGAAGCAGTTTAAAGCCAGTAATATGCATAACAACTAAAAATCAGGAAATGGAGAGTCTTACTACAAATTGTGTTCTTACCTTTTCCAGGACTTAGGTTTTGGTCTATAAACACCTTAAGCTCTCCATTGGCTTCAATTAGTCCAGCCTGTTAAAGAAAACAACTTTTATTAAATTTACAAACACAGAGAGCCTTTTATTATTAAAGATGAAAGGTATCTTACCAGAAGCCTCTACCGCTACTACTCTCATTTTGTTACAAATCTGCCACTGTGTACTGTTTGGGGTACAGTACTTGTCAAACTTTATGGTCTTGATTTCATAAACACCATACTCTTAAAAAGCAAGCAGAAAATCAGTTTACACCTACTTTGCTATTTGTGTCCCAAGCTCTTACAGTGTGTATGCACTGCTTTAACAGACAGCTGAACACTCTTCTAATCTGAACCACTGACCCCTGCAACTACACCTGTCCCTCTGTACTATTCACCTAATATATAAGGTAAAAACATTATAACAAAAACAGTACAGAGGGTGGAGAGTGCCTCGGGACATCTTAATCAGGAAAATAACATTAATAAGAAATATCTTGAGCTTTTCAATTATCATTTTTTTAAAGATCAGAATACAAACATCTTAAGTGAAAAAAGCTATACTGTGACATATGGGTTTATAAAGTCATCACCATCCTTTGAGAAAGCTCACAGTAGTGGTTACTTTTCAAAATACTAATAATTTTTGAACAGAGGACAGGATGCAGTTATTTCTTTGTATCTGCAGACAAAACAGTTCTGAAAAAGAAATATTAATAAACACAGGACACACTGTTTCCATTTAGAAACAACAGCAAGAAAGTCAACATCTGCACCTAACCACAGTGTAGCCTGTGGTGCTCCAGAGGCTGAAAAGTCCTTAGGCTGCGTTTTGCACATAGCAGGTACGTGCAGGCTACTGACAACCCTGAGCGAGGACCAAATGCTTTGCTGTCAGCCAGCAGCAAAGCTTCTCCCTTAAAAGTCTACCTGAAGAGCCCTACTTGCCATCTGCCAGTAGTTTGGGAAAACAAGAAAGCCACTAGATGATGCTGTGGAGCCACTATTATCCAGTATCAGTGTATCAGACCAAGGATTTCCTATGGAAGACAAGGAACTTTAAGAAACAGGAACTTTTCTCTCCTCAGTGAACGGGGGGAGAGAGGGGGGACAGAAGATGATAGAGCATTGGGGACAGGCTGGAATTCTGCAAATTTTGCAGAATTCTGCAAATCCTTTGGCAAATTTTGCTAAGGGAGGCATAAAGAGCAGTGGCCTGTAATGGCACGGCAGCAATGAGGACCTGGTCGCACAAAGAAAACGTGAGTGAGCAGGCAGCAGAAGCGCTGGACAGAATGCAGAGCCTGTGGCAGTTCTGGCCTCCATTCCCCCCCTCCTAAAAAGTAACACAGTAGCATAGTTTTAGGGACGCTGCAACAACTTTTCAGTTGTTTCAGAATACTGCCTGTCGTCGTTCTTGCCCACAGTAGGGATTTCAAAGATTCACTCAATTTAACAACAGTTTTACCACCATATTCCCAGGCACCAGAATTCTTTATAAGCCCAACTCTTTATCACACTCAACTACATAATTCAGAAAGGCAACAGACTACATCAGATGCTTCCAAAGAAAGAAGTATACTCGTCAATATGACACCAGTATTGTGTACAAAGATGTTATTAGAGCTACACTACAGCAACATGACATTCCAGAACACTGGAACCCCATGCAAAACATGAAGAAGAATTTTTGGATAAGTGTTACCTCATACTTCCATTCTACCTATATTTCACAACAGAAGTGTTAAACCAGACAGGAAGTGCAGTCTTATTGTCATCATTTCTTTAAGTGCAGTAGTTAAGTCTGTATTCCATAGCAGAAAGAGGCTTGTACTCAGGACACCCGCAAATTCTCTTTAACATGAGAATAAAAAAAAAAAATTCCAGTGAGACTGGAAAAGCATTTAATATATTGTGGTTTTGATCAGAAAACCACCAAGAAAATGGCTATTTTAATCTGTAATGTTTTTCTTTTAAGCACATGAATTTAATAATTTTGAATTATTAAATCCATTCATTGGTTTAATACACAAAAGCAAGCCCACACCGAGTGCATGTCAGTTACAGTGATATTCCAAAACCAAATATTTAAGCTGTGATATTCAGCAAATTCAAGTATTAATACAAGTCATTATTTCAGTAATTGGAAAATTAAGCAATTCAGTAATCAATTACTTATTGGTCGCTTCCATTTTCTATTTTTTTTTCAATTAGCGTGTCTCCAGTGTAATCTTTTCTATTCATTTTAAGTATTCAGCCAACCAACATCATATCACAAACTCAAAAACTTCAACTTTTCTTCTGCATAATTAAAGCATGCAGTGAAAAAATATTACCCAAAACAACATGCAACTCCAAAAATCATAATTTAATCTAGCATTACAAAGGCTCAGGTTAATGCTACATGCCCTATACCATGCTTTTATGTGACAAAAATTACATAAGTCACTGAAAAACTAGAGAACATTTGGGGAAAACACCACATTTAATCAATAAAAGAAAACAACTTGCGAAAAATCAGAGAAGAGCAATCACTGAATAACAAGAAAAATCCCCTCAGGAACCACAATACTAATGAACAGTATAGAAGTTACAGTTCCACCACCCTTATACCAGTGTCTTACTAAAGGTTCACCTCTAGCAGTTAAAATGGCATATTCAACTCATTTGTAAGCATAGCCCCAGAAGGACTCCAAGAAAGGTATTTGGAAAGAAAACTGTGAATCCCACAGCAAAACAGCATCCCCAGCTGCTATTATTCGTAGTGAAAACCGATTTCTAGTGAAAATTCTGTTATTCCAGCCCCAGTATGCTCCTCACACTTCCATATGCACTTTTAATTCTAAGGTTAGCAAAACTTATCACTGGTTGAAGAGACAAATTTTCCCAAAAGACAACTGAAAAGCAAAACTTCCATCCCATACAGAATTCTGGTGTCCTTGTTCTGAAATGGAAACAATAGACGAAACATTCCTAAGTGTGCATTTCGAGGACATTCTTGCTATTTTTCAAGCCAGGTTATTTTGGAGGAAGCACCAGGATTACTCCTCTGGGACCTACGGAGCATAGCGCCCAGAAGAAAGAAAGAAAATAGAGGAAAATGTGACTATAACTCCCATTCGGTATATTATAGTTGCAAATTCACAACGCACCCCAAAAAAAGGATAAAAAAAAAAGAAAAAAACCCAAAACACCACCAAAACCAAAATACACGCACACAAAAAAAAAATCCACCGAGGAAAAGGTGGAAAGCCCAATGGAAAGGTAACCCTCTGTCAGGAAGGGTTTAGACATCAAGGATGAGAAAATACACCTAGTTTTTAGGCCTTATCAAGCTACTTGTAACGAGGTATTTGGATTCTTACTATTTTCCATTGTATTCTTTTTGTATTCCACATTTTTTTCTTATCCTCTCATGATTCTCAATCTCAAGATGCATTACTTCCTTTGATGGTGATCTTGGGGCTGCTTGAAATAATAATGCTCTTAATATCTGATTTGGAAAGCTTATTAAGTGTGTGCAACTTCACAGCTCAGCAAAGTTTTCCTCTTCGAAGACACATGTTGGTTATGTCTACTTCTCTATGGCTACATAAAGAAACCCCTGAAACTCTAAACAGGCAACAGATACAGATACAGCCTTTATCCTTGACACACCGTAACAAAGCCAACTATGATTTTAAAAAATAGCTTTTGACATCCAATACAGCATCTAAACTGTAATAACTTAGTATCTTCCCACAGATCACCAGAAAGGAGAGTAAATTCCACTGGACAAATTAGAAGATTGGGTAATTTGAACTGCAGAAGCTGTAGTGGAGTGGAGATCCCAACCATCACCAAGGTTTGGTTTCAGCTCATTGTTCAGAGCTCCTAAGGAGAAGAAATTAACTGAAGGGCTAAACATATAAAAAATCAACTAAAGTTAGCTTTGGCCTGCTATGAGATCATCGGCAGTCCTAAGGACTGGGACATCTATTTTTGTTTTGTTTACAAGTGAAAACTGAAAAGCACTACAAGTGCCCTCAGCCTGAAAATCCATAAACTGCAAAGTATCTTTTTGCTGGAACTGAAAGTAAATTGAAACTAAATTTTCTAAAGGTGCAGAGAATTTCAGTCATTAAAAAAGTCTCTAGAGACTATGAGAGAATAATTTAGTATCTTACTAACAAGCTACTACTTGCAGTCTCTGAAGTTATGCACTAGAGAATCAACATCCTTACAACAAAAATCTAATTTCTTCCACAGCTTTCCAGCCTTGCAGTTTAATTCATTAATAAAAACTGGCATGAAATATTCACTAAACCTTTAAACTAAACAGGAAAATATGCAAGATTAATTTGAATTAAAGGACAAGGAACCTATAAAGCAAGAAGTTTATCTGACACAAACAAGACTGAATGAGAACATGTGCTATGTATATCAGATTTAACCTGAGAGGCACGTTGCCCCACACTACTTTAACTAAGTATGGGGGAGAGAAGGGTCTTTTGTGCCACAGAAATACCTCTTCTACCTTGTTTCTAAGTAATGAGCCCATTTTAAGAACAGTAACTGAAAAAGAGCTGAAAGAAGAGGAAAAAGGGTAGAGATATATGGAAACAGAGGTACTTGCTACAAGGTTGTTTCTCAGAACAGAAATTTTCAGTTGTTAACAGCAGATTAAGCCCATATAGAGCACGGAGGTACAGGACTGGGTTTGACAAGAGATACAGGTGCTGAAGATAAAAAAGTGGTTAAAGAATGGGAGTCAGAATGGGACAGTCTGAAAAAGATTAAATTTTGGGACTGGCTGGGAAAGACACAAAAAATCAGCTAGAAAATCAGATGGAAGATGGCAGAACTAGGAGTTGAGGCAGAGAAACTGTGAGTCACTGAAAAAGTACAGGCAATACAACTGATGAGAACCTAAGAGAGCTTTAATGGAACAATGAGACCAAATCCTGTGAGAAGAAGGGAAGAACATGCAAAGTGGGAAAACAAATACAATCTAACTACAACTGAAAGGGGAAATAAGCTGGGACTCAGAGAGAGAAGTTCAAAATAAATTAGGAAAGAAGTAGCGACAACAGAATCAGAAAATGGAGAAACTGGGAAAGAAAAGCATTTCTACCCAGAGCTTGTCAGAGGCATTTGGTGGTGTTGAGTTGACGGCTGGACTTCATGATCTTGGAGGTCTTCTCCAACCATAACAATTCCACAATTCTATGACCAGGACGATGCCTGTGCTGTCTACAGGCATTTGCAAAGCGCACCAGCAAACAACCACCCACCTTGTGCAAAACTGCACCTAGCTCGATCCATGATGATCCCCAGTCATTTTAAAGGCAACACGTCTAAATGCCCCAAGCCATGCCATTTTACTATGGGCCACATTACTGACAATGCAGGGTTCTTTGTTTTGTTTGCCTTATTTCAATATCAGGAAGCAACAGAAAATTAGCATAGTTACAAATTGGAACTGGAATAAAGCTTATAATCAGAAATAAACAACCTTATTTTAAGACTGCTTAAACAACCTTTATTCTTCTTTCACCCCTATCCATATGCAAATGTCATTTACAACAAGATGATAATGAACTTCTTTTCCCATTGGTTTCTCATCTCACGCAGGGACCAGAGCAAACATGCTCTGGGAATGAATTATTATGCAACTGCAAAAAATTATTTTTATGGGACATCCATTTCATTTTTTGCAAAAATTAAAAGGCAATCAAGATACTAAGTAGAGGAATATTGTAGGAAAGGGCAAAAAGTTTTTAAATTTCATTTTGAAACTGAAGCCAGTGAGAACTATTCTTTACTGTATAAGTAACAAAAACTTTTGAAGTTGGGCTACAAGAGTTTGATCGTTCAAAATTGTCAGATGTGTTATTTTACTGTGTTTCAGTAGCCTTTTTCTGAAACAGAGATAATCGTATTACATCCTCAGTTCATGGCAGTATCTTCAAGATTACTGTGTCTGTCAACCACTCAGCAATGAGCTACACCATAGAAATGAGCTTTCCAAAGAGTGTATTTAAATTTTTAGCACCTTAGCTAGGTACTAAAAGGCATACTCAAAGCACCATGATAAAGGTCTGGATACCACAGATTGTGGTATCACCAATTGTGAAAGCAAAAAGCTAAATACAGGTGAGAAGCTCAGTTACGCACTGTCGATCTTTGTCTGAATACAGGCTCTGCTGATACTGCAGGTAAGTTGGACACCCACTAATACACAAAATGACACCCGAGGTCTCCTTCACTGCAGAATATGTCAAGACCATTAGCTTCTCGGCTGTTCTTTCTGACAAGAGCACCACATATAGAATTCAGCAAAAATTAAATTAAGAACTCACTTTGAAGACAAGTCAAATGGTGGTCCTGTCTAAGCAGTCAACAGATCAAAACCACCTTGAGTTAAAAGTCATTCCATGGTGTTGCTTCTTGCAGTAATTCAATTGCTCAAGTGATACAATCCTTGTAAAATTTAAAGCTGACATCCCCAAAACTAACTGTGAGGCTGTAAGAATGAAGCAGAATTGAGTATGAGACTCCTAGTGGCAAGCATGACATCAAAGCACTGGTTTTCCACTTTTACCGCATAAATTAATCAGAAAATAAAATCATCATTTGTGTCCTTCTGGACTAAATAACCATATGCAGAGGTACCAGCAGCAGCCACTTCCACAACGACCTCCTGCAACAGACTGTTGTTCTTCCACCCAAACCAAGACTTTAGAGCAGCTTGTTCACCAGCATCTGAACCACCACAGCCGAAATCAACAAGTAATGCTACACAGGACCTCCTCTAAAACTACTTGCCTAAAACCAATCTCCTTATCAGTGTATTACAAGGCTAGAGTGGCCCACAGCGTAATTTTCAAGCCAAGTCTGTGGAACCAATAATGCAATACTGGAACCCTTAGCAAACGTAGTGTAACACAAGACAAGTAGCCAGAAGCATTTTTGGGGAATATGGACCACGGTTCATCTTTAAAATCAAGTTGTCTGCTACCTGAGAGCCTTTTCAATACAGACAGCAAGACTGATCCATTCTTCTTCCCACTCCTAATCAACCATAAGAAAATCTTCATTAATAGATACCCAGGCAATCAAATACAAACATTAAAACAATTGATCCCTAGTGTAACCTAATTTCTAAAATCTGCATTTTTGTGCAGGCTGGTGTCATCACAGTCCAGTTATTCAGTAAAATACTACAATATACCTGCATAAAGCCACTACCATTAACTGGCACACACAATTTAAAAAGTTTAACATTTAAAGGATACAAGAAAATGCTTTATTTATACAAATAAATTGGCAAGGTGACAGGCAACTTCTGAGTTGCTATTTCCTGACTTTATAATAGAAACCAACACAGGAAAAATACAGAGCTCTGACTGTGTACTTGGAACATATAAAAGAGATTAAAGATCACTTTCCTTCTGCCTTCTTTGAAAAAGCATATTAGAAAAATTAGCAACATTAAAAATCCCAAACAGAGATGCCTTTTTAGATGACCTAATTCAATATTATTTGATCGTTAGCTTGCAAACTTCTGGACATGTTAGAACTCACTAAAGGCAAACAAAAGTAGATCAAGCTACTGAGAAGACACTGAACTAAAATGATATCAAAAAAGGTGCATGACCGCTTGAGATTCCTCAAAGACTTCTCTAGTCCGCATCACTGAAATTCCCAGTACACAACCAAAAATAAACATGAAAGGAGAAAGGCATCCTGATATTTTAAGAAAAGTCTGAAAATGTTTTGAAGACTTTTCAATACTTTCTAGGGATTGAAAGTGCATCAATTAAAAAATGTCCAAAATAAGTATTTTTCCTACTTCCCTTGAGTTCTTGTTTTTAATCCATCCCAAACTTAACTTTTTTAGACTTGCTCAAGATTGATGTAGAAGTATCACATGAAAATTATTTTAAAATACAACTTGTGTGGTGTTCTCGCAAAAATTATTAATACAAAAGCACAGATTTTTACTTTCCACAAAAACAGCAGCCCTATTAACCCATCCAGTTAAGCTGCGTGAAGAAACCAGATTGGTGTGGGTTTTTTTTAAATATTCTTTGAGCAAAATATTTACTAATACTGTGAAATAAATCCACTGGATTAAGCTACATACCATACTTCAGCTGAGTATTCTGAATACTCAACTAAAATAAACCACCAACATTAATTCCTGCATCTGTACATCTCTTAAACAGTAATGTTGTATCAGGTGATGAACTTCTTACAGGCACAATTTCTCATACGGTGTGTCCTCATATTTCCACATGTTCATGGGGCTTCCTCTGCAAAGTTGAATATATATGCTTTATCTACTACTCAGTATGATTTATTGACAGTACCATACAAAACTAAAAGAGATACAATACTTTTTATGCAAACTAGGGATCAAGAGAAAAATCCCTCATAAAATAATTCAAGCAAAAGATGACAGTAGAACATAATTTTTAAAAATAAATTTTAAAATGTAATTTTAGAACAAGCAGTTCCAAAGCTAACACCACTGTCAGTTACCCATGAAACAGTAACTCAAGAACAACTTTCACGAAAGGTATTTTAGTCTGTGAGAAATTCCGAAGGCTAACAGCGGTATGTCATTTTAAAAAGTTTTTGAAGTTATTTTTCAACTTCAAGTTCTCTATGCACAATCTGTTTTTTAAATTACTTGAAGGAGTCCATCCACTAATGCTGAACAATAGAAACAACCATAAACAACAGGACTAGATAAAAATATTTCATTTACATGACTCACCTATTCTGATAGGTGTAATTTTGGAGATCAGGAGGAACCATACTCATTCCTTTTGACTAGCACCTTTCTCTTCAATATTCACTGTAACACCAGGAATTAGGTACTATCCTCAGTAATAGACCCAGTTCCTGCAAGCGTAGTCTTGTTCCTTCAAGAGTACAGAAATTCAGCAGAAAATAAACCCCACTGCTCCTGCTTCTTCTCTCCCATGCAACACTACATCTTGGAGAAAAGATCCACAAGCTTCTCTTTCCTTATGGCTGCTTGAGAAGCCTCAACAATTCACCAGTGACAGAAGTAACTGAGGGGGGAAACATGGTCACCATAGGTTGGATCTTCAGCCATGCTACAGAAGTTGATAATTTAATAGTCAAAGGTACATTAACCAATGCTACTAAAAAAAGTATTTATCGTCTTAATTTACAGATAATTCTCAACATAAAACTGAATATAAAAGTGGCCAGCAAGCAGTGCTGTGTCTTACACTGACAGTTGGAAAAAAAATAATCAAATTTGCTTTCTTGCTACAGTAATTCCTGCAACTTCATTCGATGCTGCATCCTGCCTAGCTTTAGGCATGCCAAGGGTGGACGGGTGACCACTGCTCACAGGGAACTGCCTTCCCCCCATACTATTACTCCTCTGAATGCAATAAGCAGCACAAGCAGACTGAGGACCTTGGCTGTACATTTGGCTCCTTCAGCTCCTGCCTGGAAGGTGCCACATTTGTAAGCATTTGAAGAGTTCACAGCAGACACTGATTAACCAGAAAGGGGAATTCTGACTACGATGAAGTTTCTGGAGACTGGCCATATGCAGTGACCAAGAAATTTCCCATGGAGTGCAAATGTAGGTGTAAAACTACCAAAAACTACTGACCTCAACTCGTCATCCAGACTCTGAGAAGCAATGCCATGATCCCACTCCCAGGGTACACGAGTCCTTGAGATACGGCAATTAGTGTTCTGTCCACACGTGTTTTTTCATCGTTTCTTTAAACTGCACAAAAAGTGAAGTCTTTCTAGGAACTAAGATGTCCTGAATTGAATGTGATATACCACATCTGCCTGATTCTGTTAGAATTGCTTCTCAGCTTCACATGGTGCTCATAAACTCACAAACGGCTGTGCTTTTGCTATTACTACATCACACTGGAAAATGAGTGCTCCTTTTTTTCATCCTTTATCTTTACTGTATTTCATATCCCCTAACCAAAACATGAATTGGTATACCCACAGATACTTTAGCCTTCACAAGCTAGTATTTCTTTCTACATTATTGTTATATAAGTTATCCAGCTCTAACATTGTGATTATGCACTTAAACTCCATCTGCAGGCTCTTAATTAAGGTGCTACATATGTGTCTTTTTTCCCCCCCACCTCCTAGCTTCCTGACTACTGCCGAGGAAATCAAAGTATTTTGCATAAAACCCCAAAACATAAACTAAAATATATTTTAAAATCAATGTTTTACTGCTTATTTTCTCTTGATTGCACATGCTGAAAAGCATTAGAGGGATACTTTTTAAAGTAACACTTCAGTGAAATTTAGACTTGGGTCAAATAGTTCATAAACATTATTTTGCTAGCTTACCTGACCAGTACTTTTGTAATTCTTTAATACTTCGTAAAAACATTTCACTGGGTTTGCCAGTACTCTCCATCACACTCCTCCATTTGTTCAATTATCCAGGAAAGTCTCAGTCTGCAAACTCTTATAAGTATTTGACTTTTCTAGTAGGTCTTATCAAATTATTGTTTTTATAAAGAGGCATCGGAAGAACTGGAATGGAGCAATAAAAGGAAAAGTGTTCTCCTGCAGCAGGCAGGAAGAAGCATAAAGTAGGAGCATGTTCTGTTGTGGTGCACTGTCTCCACAGCTTCCCCTCCTGCAGTGCTCCCTGCTCCACTGTCACCATGGCATGGTGGCCCCAGCAGCACAGGACAGCAGTGGGATGCACATCACGCCTTCCACTCCCAGGCTGCAGCACTCGAAACATGCCTGGCCATGGAAATGCCACCTGAAGGGAGCCCAGACTTAGAACTGTAGCAGCGCAGCCCTTCCCACAGTTTAGCCATCTCAGCTCTGCTGAGAAAAAGGGAAGGAAGGGGCAGGAGCAATCATCAACTATGCCATCTTCTTCACCACTACATCCCACAGGCGGTTATAGCACTTGATAAGCGACATGGCAGAACCACAAGCCATTTATCACAGCAGTATTTTCACATCAGAATGTTTACATTTACAGCAACACAGGTTTTCAGAGACTCAGTGCCCAGAAATTTAGTGATACTGTCTGTATCATGCTTAATTCCATTATTCTGCTTGAAAAACAACTTGGACTCTGAACAAAAATATGGAAATAAATCTCTTCCCTTCTGAAAATTAAAAGGAGTGTTACATCAATTAGTATCTCTATGTCATAGCATTAAACCACAACTCATAGGGCCCATATTCAGAACTGGAAATTTAAAATTTCCCAGCATTCACCACACATTTTAGATCTCATGTAATGGTGGGTATAGTCTGCAGAAAGGTAAGCAGTTCATATTTCTTCCCTGAGGCAGGTTTGAAGTATATGTAGATGTTTTTAAGAACAGGTTAGACAATATTCAGCTAAGATTTCATACCCTTTCTAGTTACCCTGTTCCAGTGCTCAAGTCCAATTAAAATTTTACCTAAAACCTGACCTAGATTTTCATTTTTCCAAATTCAGTTTATTACTTCTTTAACAAAGATACTGAAAGCAATTTCTTTTCCTGTCTGTAGCACCTTCTTCCATTCCTTAAGTTTACTATGAGGTAGGTTATTCCTTCCTTTCTTCCTTAACTACCCTCTTTCCTACAATAAAATAGACCTTTCAAAAGTAAGGTTTGTTCTTAAATGTCTTATTTTCACTTAGATCTAGTAGGACATTCATCTGTATTCTCTTTCAGGTGCTAGCAAGTCTTCACTTTGTTGATCTCTCTCCCAAAAGCTAATATTAAACAAACGTACTTTGATATCTCAATTACTTTGAACCGTTTCAATTTCATCTCCTAGTCTAACACTCCACTTTCGTTTTCTTCCCGCTTATATGGCCTATCATTCCCTGAACTCTGCTATCTGTAATGTACTTGGCCACCCTTATCTCTTCCAGGCAAGCTTTGAGTGACTACGTATGTCTGGCTGCTTCTCTGCACATTAAGATGTTTTTCAGTTGAACTACTAAAATTCCCTACAAGATTAAGTTTTTAAACCAATCACTCTTTCATGGAAATTCTCACTATTTGAACGCTGCAACACTCCACATTAGATTGCAACCTGCTGTTTAACCAGTGAGTTGTATCACTTTTCCTTAGCTTGCACGTTGTTGTTTTTTGGGGTTTTTGGGTTTTTTTGAAAGGCAGGTACAGTCTAATTTGAATACGGACGAGTATATTGTCTTATTTTCAATAAGAAAACATGAAAGCCCAATTACATTGGGTATTAAGAATGACTGAAATCCTTAAGGCAGAATAAACTGAAATTTTTTTCTAAGTACTGGAAGGGGTAAAGAGCAAATGTGCTCCATGAGGCAGGTCACAGAATCAAAGCCGCAAACCTTAACGCCAGCAGTAATGGAATCTATGATGAAATTTCCCAAAGCCTGTTTTTACAGACATTAACAAGCATCTTTTCGCAGACGGAGATAAACAATGTAAACATACGGAGAATGAACCACCTTCCCTTAAATATCTGATGCCTTCTTGAACTCAAGAAAGAAAACGTTAGTTGACAACAGCAGTCAACGACAGCCCCGCCATCTGAACAACACTTGCTGGGTTTTTTTCAATTCGACCCAAACCCAAGCTGTTTTAATGTTCAATATGAATGCACATAATGACAACGGCCCAAGTGCTGTTATTAGCATAGGGAATTCTCAAGATTAATCACTCTGGAAAAATGGCGGCAGATCTGAAGCTGGTTTATGCTGTCTACAGGAAAACAGCCTAGGCTTGATGAACAGTATAGATAAAGTTCCACATATTCATAATGCCAGCTATTATAAAGCACAACCCCATTTGCTTTTGTTAATAAAAACATTCTATGCTTCCACATTTTACGTGCTATAAATATACTTACATCTTTTGCCATGTTACCAAAGACTAAAAACCAGTTGTCTTAAAATCTTGATGGCTGCAGGACACAGGGACAATGCTATTTTCTAGAAAGCAAGCAAAGACAGCACCAGCTATAAAAAATGAAAGGAGGGAAAGTTTTCACAATTGAAATTATTGACTACTACCAAGTACAATTTAGGTTTCTTTTTGCAAAAACCACGTTTTTAAAAACGGAGAAGTTTCTCATCACCACCTTTTCGTCCCTGGAGCCCCACGCTCACGTGTGGGGGGCACTCCTTTCCCGACGGCGGGGGTGAGCTGTGCCCCGGCAGAGCCCTTCCCCCAGCCCGTCCTCGATCCCACGCGAGGCCGGTCCCTGTCCAGCTGCGCCCCTTCCAACACCGAGCGCCGGGCGCGGGCAGCGATCACGGCCTCCTCCTCCCCACCCCCATTTCCAGCAGCAGGCACAAGTAGGCCCCAGGGGCAGCTCCCCCCGGGGCCTTCCAGCCCCGCTTTTCTCCTCCTCCTCGCAGGCGGACGGGCCGCGGCCGCACCGGGCGGCACAGCCCGGCGGCCGCCCCC
>VYXC01002579.1:214582-253664 GCA_013397175.1 Platysteira castanea | reverse complement strand
CCGCACGCCGCGGCCCCGCACACCTGCCCAGCGCCGCTGCCGCCGAGGGGCTGCCCGCGGGAATGGGGGGCGATGCGGGTAAACGAGCGGGGACGAGCGAGCGCAGCGACCTCCCCCCTCCCACAGACCCTGTGCGCGCGACCCCGCCACTCTTCCCCCGTCTCTTCTATTTTTTTTTTTTTGAAATAAATTTTTTTTAAAAATTGAAACTTACACTTTTGTGCGTCCCCCTGACGCTGCGCGCTGACGTCACGGGCGCGGCGCGCCTCGCACGGGTACACGCGGAGCGGCCAAGCCAACCCGCCCGCCCGCCGCTCCAAGGCGCGGAGGGAGCCGCGGATGGAGCATGCGCGGGATTTTCGCGCCTTCTTCCGACTCCCCGCCCGCCCCGCGGTGCCGAGTGGTGCCCGCGGGCGCGGCCGCGCTGCCGGCGCGGAGCGGGACCCGACCGTGCGGTTTCGTTGCCACAACATCCTGCTGCCGGTGCTTCCTCATCGCGTTTTGTCCGGCCGTTACTCGAGCAAAGTTTCGCTTGCAGCGATCGTTGCTAAAATTAGGGATTTTGTGGTAATCCAAGCGAAAGTTTTCCTTTGAGCGGTTGCAGCTCTTAACCTTGCGCCCAAAACTAAGGCACCTCGGGGCTGTGCAGCCTCTGCGTGCAATGACGACCGCAGGAACAGAGCATGTTGGCGAGGGTTGTGTGATGTAATTACACCGCTGTCCTGTAAGTTTTGGCAGAAAAACAAAAAAAAACCTCCAGCGTTGCTGGGGGGCTACAAAGGCAGAGCCGTAGTGGTGGAAACTGCGGGGAAGCAAGGAAAGCTCAAGAGCTGTGTTGCTCATAGGAGTGGATGCAAGGCTGTTTGATGGGGAGGAAGCTATACACACTTCTGCATGCAAGACCAAGCCTGCATGGTACAAGGTTGCTCATAACGCAATGAGGAGGGGAGCAGGAAGTAAAAGGCTCGTTCTTTCGCTAAAATCATGCTGCTTCCTGGGAAAGAAGACTAGTTGGGAATAGAACACACGACCAGCAGAGCCACTACATTGCAGCAGCAGACAAATACAGTAGAGAGAATGCTGGAGAAGATGCATTTCACGAGTCGACAAGATTCGCATTCACTTTTACACCTTACTTTTTTTTTTTTTAAGACACTGAATTGTTGTGCTTTACAATAATAATGAAACACTACATTCATTTTCCTGATAAATAGCAATCTTCGGAGTTTTAATTAACAATCCCCCCCACTTGCTGCACTAGGGTTATTACCCTATTTCTTCATTCCTCTTGATTAAGCTTGATGGCAGTGGACATCGAAGAAAGACGGTGATAATAAAAAAGTGTTTGTAACTTTGTAGCTTTTCAGAAAGCAGCAAAAACTTTCACACACAAAACCCATGAAGCACCATAAGCCCGCTGCAGAAAAAAAGTGCTTCCTGAAAGACATCTTTTTGATAGTGATGCCCTCCACCCTCTAGGTCATATATACTGTGCCTGAAGGTTCAAACTGTCTATGTATCTCACGTCCCTACCCACCCACCTCCTACTCTTGTGCTTTACATTAATTCTTGTAGGAAAAAACTTGCGAGTCAACTGAACAAGCACAAACAAGAAGGAGTGTCCTAGTTTGCTAGAATTTATTTTTATATATACTAACTACCCAACACCCCCACTCTTGGGTAGGGTTTTTTTCTTTAGCCGAGGGTTGTTCACAACTAATTTGAAGTATTTGTACCAGTGAAAACCCTTTCAACACTTCTCTAATCTCTGAGCACACCTTTTTCAGGTATTTTGGAGATTTAGGATTTAGTTTGTGTTTCTAGTGGTGGAAGGCTATTCCACTTCACAACTATTTTCTGGGGACTCCCTCTTCCTTTTAAAGGTGCTTGAAAAGCAGAACAGATCATAACTTTAAAGAGCATCATTGTGGCAGGACTGCATGATGAGAGGATGAGAGGAAATTGTCTCAACAGGTCATCTAGTCTATAGGCAGAAAGCTACAACAGATGCCAGAGGACATGCACGTGAACTGGGAGCCATGCAATCTCTACCATGTGACCACTGTGACATGTGCAAGCTCATGAGTTCATTAAAGACCTCAATTAAAGATGCTGACCACCTTGTCAGCATCTGGCCTCGTCGGGAGGTACCATCTCCCAATTCTCAAATTTCAACTCTGTATTGGGAAGTAAAAAAAAAAGCTTGGTACCATAATTTTGAAAATTTTACTACTCCCTGATCTAGGTTTTGTTCCACAAGGCAGGATCAGTTATCCCTAAGTCACTCTTGTCACACCATTATCCAGTTTGTCGTCTCCAGCAAGCAGGAGGTTTTTCTAGTCCCACTGTCCCTAAGTGTCCTTAACTCCAACCCAGTAGTGGTAATTACTCAACAGAGGCGGTGGGAGAACCCAAGGAGCAAATCTCCTGAGCTACCAAGTGAAGTTGGTAGAGTCATGCCTTTGCCTTCTGCATCTAGGAGCTGAATGGGCTACACATCTCCGAGCCCTTAGGACATCTCACTGTTCTTCCTTCTCCCTTCAACGTGTTGGCTCCCTCGTTGTCAGGCCAGCAAGAGTGCATGTCTGATACTTTGCTGCTCCTTACAAGCCATTGCGTTTCCCACAAAATAGTAATGCTGTTTAGTGTGGCTTGCCTCTTGTCATTCAGGGATCCCATTTCCTCCACCTTTGGCACTGCCCGCATGCTGGCACACTGCCAGGACTGGTTACAGAGCAGAACTATGGATTCCTTCCCTAGACAAACCCCAGGAGTGCTTTTGTGGTTAGACTGTTCCTGGGTTCGTTCCAACAGGCAAGACCGCACTAGATTTCTCACCCCTCCATCACGCACCACCGTACAGCACTATTCCGTCATACAAGGCTCCCTCACATCTCTCTGTCTGCAAAGCTGAGGATGTCCACTCGTAAAACAAGTGAAGTACAAGGCACTGTGAGGATGCTTTTCCTCATATTTGAGAATTATAGGAAGTATATATTCTTATGGCCTTTAAAAGGCTATGTAGCCCCATGGACTTAGTCCATCATCACCACATTCTTGAGCCATCCTAGACCTACATCAGTCAGAGTTTCAGGAAACCAGCTCCCACAAATACCTTCCTACTGACAAATTGAAACCACCTGCTCTGTATGGGATAAGCCACAAGTAGGGTGGTTGTGGGTCCATATATACCAATCTGACCCCAGGGCCAGGGAAACGGCTCACAAAGGATAAGCATAGCCCACACTACCAGCTTTTAAACTACTTTGGTTCCTTTATCTTCACAGAATGATCAAGGGGAGCAATTAAGGGGTAACATGCAAGAACTCAAATTTTCAGGAAGCCACGCAAAACAAGCACAGTTTAATCCACACACAAAATAAATCAACCAAACGCGACCCCCCCAAAAAAACCTCCAAATCTCAACCCCAAATTAGGTTAGGTGAATGAGTTGCAAGTCAAGCACAGGGCAGACCCTCCTTTTCACTCCCTTAAGCTCAGTTTGACCCCAGGAATATCCTCACATAACTTAATGAGGTTTCTGCTCTGTATCAGCTTTTCTGTATTCAAATGATGCTGATCATTAGTTAATGAATGAGATAGAATCAACAAGCTGGAACAAGAATTTCCAGAAAAGACCTTCTGTTCTTCAAGAAACCTTCAACAAATCTGTAGATTTTCCTTTCAAGAAAGACTTCTAGAACTCTGCTTTATCTGCTTGACACAGAAAGAGTATTCCACAGTACAAGCATAAGATTTCCAAAAAGCTGCAATTATATCTAAGTGGGCTGGTTACACAATATTCTCCCCAT
The DNA here is from genome assembly GCA_013397175.1 of Platysteira castanea. Classification (NCBI taxonomy): domain Eukaryota; kingdom Metazoa; phylum Chordata; class Aves; order Passeriformes; genus Platysteira; species Platysteira castanea. Next base: position 249,852 of record VYXC01002579.1, on the reverse strand, counting down.
TTTCCATACAGGAATGAGTGATCATTCAGGAATAAGGTCTGCTGTTTCTATCCTAAAATCAGATTGTGAGACTACCCCATTTGGACATGGAATTATGCATGGAGCCATTATTTGCATTTCAGGAAACATTTACAGTATCTCAATATACTTCCAGATTTCTATGAGGCAGTCTCAAATATCTGACTGTAAACAAAGTTACCATATGTCTGTTAAGATTACTAATTTGCATTTACATCTAATATTGAACTAGGCAATCCAAGTCTATGTCAACAAAGAGGCACAGAACACTGGTAGGCACATGAAGCTATTTCTCTTTCCCCAGTTCTCCTGAAGCCTAGCCAAGCTGTCCTGGTTTTGGCCAGGACCAAGCTTTTTCCACAGTAGCCGTGAGGGGGTGGAACCCGGAGTGGTGTGGGCATGTGTACTACATTATTATATACCATCTTATGTCAATGCCAGAGGCAAGGAAAAGGGGCTCCCTCTCTTACTTCCAGGAAGAAAGGTGGCCCCTTCCAGTGTGGTGGGGTGGGAAACTTTTTGTCTGGGAGTCCTCTTTGTACACTTTTGTTATTGTTTCTGTTACTGTTTATTTTCTTATCCCACTGCTGTTTCCAGTAAATGGTGCTTATGTTAACCCACAATCTTTGCCTTTTGTGCTTCCAACTGGGATGAGAGGAGAAACAACTCACAGCATGGTTTTGGTGAAAGCACTGAACTGGGGAACACCACTCCTAAACCGTGACACAAGTTTACCTGGGAGAGAACTGAGAGAGATGACACAACCAGTAAGGTATCTAGATGCTCGTTTTCCTTTTTCGAACATGGTCCCAAAAGAGCTTTTCACCCAAATCTTTTAAAAGATAATCAGGAAAATATTTTCTTTCTTTTAAGAGACACAAGCCATCAGTATTTCCTAGTCTCCTAACTGGAGTTTTCTAGAGAACTACAACTACCCACAGCAATTTATTTAGATAAAAGGTTTACTCATCACAGGTGTAATACGTCAGATAATTGCTTCAAAGGCTAGCTAAGTGACATAATGGAAACCATACAGAGGTCTCTACCATAACCTGTCATACCTTTTCCCCCCCCTGAAACAGGTGGCAAACTACATGTGAAATAAGCATCTTTCAAAGCCAAAATGAAGCATTCAGGAGAGATGCTTGTATTTCATGCAGAAACTATAAGCTACGTCAGTGATAGAGTAAGATTCTCCTTAAAACAGTTAAGAAACAAATTATTTCAGTGCGGTACCTGGAAAAGAGTTAAAGGTCTAAGCTAGTAGCTTGTTAAATGGAACCATAAAACCAGAACTGCTCCTCTATTTTGAATAACAATATTGAAATACACAAACATATCAGTTTTGAGTTTCTTTTCTGTTACAGACTCATTTTATTTAAAAAATGTTTTATTTATAGAGCAGCTTTTTCCTCTGCATTTGTCTGTTTTGCGACAACTTTTGAAAACATTTGAGGGGAGGTGGAACTGGCACACATTCCTCCAATCTTTATGAAGCATTAGTGCCTAGAAGGAAAGCCCCAAATCCAGTGAGCAAGAACTCAAACATGATGATCTCTACCCTGTCCCACCAGTACATACACACTCCAGACTAAACCAAGCTTCATTTGGACAAGCCCAGGAGATGTCAGAGAAAACACAGATGAAAATGAGGCTGCTGTGGGGGAAAGAGGTATAGAGTACAAAAATCCATCCAAAGCTTTGTTTTGCTACTTGGAGGACAATTTTCATTTTAATTGGCAATTTAAACCTCGTAACACACATTTTTCTAACCATTTTGTGGATATCAGTGTTACTTCAGATGACACTGCAATACTGACCTGAAGTGTTAATGTATCTTAAATAGTATTGGTTTTAGCAGATGAACCTCAAGATGATTTTAAATGCTTTGTCACAGAGTAGACTATAGCCTATAAGTAAGCTTTCTATATGACCCTTAAAGAATTGGCTTTTACAAGACCTATCTCACTACATATAACGTTTTAAAGAAAAAACACATTTAAGATCACATTGAAAACACTGTTTTCTAAAATATCATGGTATTTTAAAAACACTAACAATTTATTTAATGTAAATGTAACTTAAATGGCCATGAAGTTGCAAATACACATCCAGTCTGCCGTTTCTAGTTTTCTGCAAGTTAATTTACTTAAAATAATTTTGAATCTAGAATAGTGTCAACTAAGATCCAACCTCCAAGGTTACAGAAGTGCTATTTTTCTGAAATAAGTGCTATTTAAACTGAAATTACGCTTCCCAGTTTTACTACATTTCTTTTTGATTTAAAAGAAAAGAAAACACCCCTGTAAACCATTACTGTAGCAGCAGTTAGCAACAAGAACAGGTAACAACTGTCAGTCTGCAAACATACACTACGCCTTTCTTACTGTCAATTTTTAGTCAAATATGTAAATAAATACAAGAGCTAACACAAAATATACCACTGTAAGAAAATATATTATATGCTGCAATTTGGAATAAAGTATCATGTAGTACTGGCTGCATGATTTGGAATATGTAACTACCTGCCTGGAACGGATGTTAAACAGTTAAACCTTTTCTTTGTGTAGAAGACCACTCTTTTATTCACCATTAGAAATTTGTTTGGTAATTAACTTTATACTGCTATATTAAAATCCTAAATGTGAAAATGACTAAAGTCATTTAGTGAAAGAAGATACCATAGGCACCATAATATATATATATGTCTATCTTTTTTTCCTTTCTGAACAAAATCTGGTGATGAACCAGCATTAACAGGATGAAAATTAAAAGGCACATTCAGGCAAAAAAACAATTAACATAGTTTGCATGACACTGTATTTTAAAAAAATAATTTATGCTCTGAATAACAGATTGGATCAGAAACAAATATTCTAGCAGATTCCACTCTGTCAGAGTTAAAGTAAATTTTGTAAAAGGTGTGCAATTCAAACAACGCAATTACCTTTTAGTATTGAATTTTGTTTTGTTTTAAGGTCAGTATAAGGCTTATAACCAAGTGCTTGTTAAGAGGACTGACTACTCAACAGGTCTTGTTTTCTGAGTGCATAGAAATACAATGAGCAATGAAGATGTTTTCCTTGCAAGAGGACATATTCTTCTATTTGTGCAAATCTTGATCAAGTACTTGAGCGTCTTTCAGGTCTTGGAACACATTTCATAATTGCAGCTCTCCACAGGGCAGGAGCAAGTAAAAGGCTTAGAGTAGTCACACTCAGAATAAGAAGATAGACCTGCAAAAGGCAATTAAAAGTCATTACTTCTCTTGGTTGCATAGTTGTACAAAGAAGTGACTAGAAGTTTGGGGAGATTACTCTTCTAGACAGTATTTTCAACAGACTTCACCTGTCTTCCTAAGCAACTTTGCATATTGCTACAAAAGCAAACAAGTGCATGCTCAAATCATCTAATTACCTGTTTACCTGGCATGAAGATACAACTGCAAAAACACCATTATGAGCTTATAGAAAAACAATTGTTTATATGTATAGTTAAGTGATCAATTTTGAAAATTCAGTATTTGTTAAAAAGTCAAAGGCCAATTATCACTTTATTTTAAAAACAAAATGAAAAACCCCAAACAAACCAAACCAAAAAGACTCCCAACCAATCAAATAAAAAAACCCCCACCACCACTCTAAACTATTCTGGTTTAATGATATAATGACAAAATTTACTGCTAGTTCACTTATCAACAGAAAAAAGCAAACAAAAATGCCTTTAAGTCATACAGTACATCTTCTGAAAAAAAGGATCCTAACTACATAGTCTGAATAAGTCTTAGAAAACAGTGGCAGGAAGTAGTTTTGAGGTCTCAAGCAAAAGAATGAGTCTTTAGGAAATTTCAGATCTATACAAACCTATACAGTAGATAATCATGTGAGAGCAGAAAAAAATGAATGCCAGAAGCCTCCAAGCTCAGTGGGTGGGCCCCTAAAGTGGTTCTGTGATCACATACAGATATCTTCAAACTCTATGCAAACATGCAATATTTGTAACTCTTAATTATATGAAGGAGTGAACATGAAAGTGAATCACTTTTTCCTACAAGTGAACAGCATTGTCTAAGTTTTTCGTACGTGCTTTATTTGGAATTGGTTCCAACACTATGCAGTCCACTTGCTCTTATAATGAAAACCTTGGTGCACCGGGAGAGCATTTTTTGTGAGCAGAAGCACAGAGGACAAAGCAGCTAGTACTAGAAAGTGAGGTCAGTTGTATCTCTATAGCCATAATTTACTTAGTATCATAAATCAGATTTCATCTTCAAAAGAAAAAGTAACATTCTCACAGCTTCAGTATAAAACTAAGTTTAAGGCTTCTTTCCTGGGGAACGTTTTTTTGTGACTACTGAAAACATTGGTTGTTTCTTCTGTGGAGGAATTTACAATGAACAAGCTTTACAGGTTAAAGTGATTCCAGGTTTATTTGCTTGTTTAAATGTTAAGGCAGTTTTCACAGTATTTGCTCTCTAGTTCTTATTTACTGGTATTTTCTTCTTCAAAACCTATATTCTCTCTGTATTGTATACTCCTGTACCTCTTTCAATAGCTGTATCAAGATTTTAAAAGCAAAGGCTTCTCAGTCTCTGTTACTTGAGTGCTATCTGCAACTCATTGTTCACATAATTAAGTTGTGAGAGAAGTTAAGGTAAAACATCTATAACTAAGCTATTTAAAATATTAAAGTACAATATGAAACAAGTAAAAACCAGCACTAAGAACCCTGCCAAGGACATACAAGTATTCAGTATGGGTTGATTCTACTTTTTTTACAGTTGAGAGGTGCCGTAAAATTGGAGTGTTTCAAATACTGGGATTTTTTATTACAGTGTAAGTTATTCAGGTGCAAAAAATGAAGTTAATAACCACAGAACAGCTTACCTCCCGAGATATGATCCCTGCTCTGCGTGCTCTACTTCCCAGGACAAAAGAGAATTCACTGACTTGGGCCAGTCCTGCTGAGACAATCCACTTGATATATTGGCTGGTCTTTGGAAGAATCAAAGAAAGGACAAGCACTGCCAAGACAAACTTTAAAAACAGAGGGTTTTGAGTTATTGTGGGCTTGTTTTGTTTGTTTAAATAAAAGAAGTGTAATAAATAGAACAGTACTAACTATGTAAGATATATAGCGTCAAATACAATAATTTTGGACATAATATAAAATAATGGACTTCCAAGTGTGTCTTCTGTATTAATACCAAAAGAGACAAATGTACATTGCACAGTAAAAAGTAGCATCTTCTTTACTATAAGAAAAACACTTGATAACTGTCACAAATCCCAAGCTAGAGAAATAGATGCTTTGCCATGTGTAACTTACTTTTAACATTAAATAATTTTCTTTTTAAATACCTGAAGAACATTGTATCAACTGTATTCTAATCAGTAAGATTCCGCCAAATATTTTAAATTATTAAGATTAAAATATTTTAATTATTTTAAGATTTCTCCAAATATTTTCATTATTTAAGATTAAAATATCTTTAAAAAGCTTAAAAGAAAATACCTTCATTATGACGACAGACAATGTAAGGAATAGCAAGACTGTGAGTTCATATATTACAAATGTGGGAAAAACATGAAGTCCTAGAAGGAAAGAAAACAATATTGCACAGTGTGAGGACAATATCTTACTACGGTATTTTCTGGGTTAATAATATATTTAATTGCAAGACTGTAGTCTCAAAACCAATCAAATAAAAAGCCTTAACTTACCTACAACCACCTGATCACTAAAGCCCCAACTATCTACTCAACCACAAAAACATTTCCTGCAATATCCAGCCCTTTTTTCCTTTGGGGAGGTTTAGCACAAGCATATTCCCAACTGAATTAAGTTGCATATGACTGATGCACAAACACTAATTTCTAAAGCTTTCTGTCCTCCACACCAGTCAGGATTACAAAATCTGAACTGAAACACACATCTAATGAAAGCTATAAAAACCCTGCAGGAGAAGAATTCCACTGTTCTGCACAGTCATTGTAGTATTTTGTTAATCATTTAACTTTTTTGTATGATATGGTTATGGACTATCACAGTGGGAGGAACATGATACTCAGTACTTGCATAGACTATAGCTACAACAGAAATCCAAACTGTTTTCATTCTATGACCCTCACTTCCAAACACTGGAAGTCACCTGAACTTGCAAAGTCACTTAGACTGGAATCAGGTAAGGCCATAAACCCCTGAGCATGGTCTAACAATTAAGGAGTTACAGAAAAACCCATTGCTATGATGTTGGTGGGGTTTCTTTTGTTGGAGTGGATTGTCTTTCTTGGCTTTTTGCAATATTTGGTCATTCTAACTTGGCAATTATATGAAGAAAGGTAACAAGAACCACAAAGAACACAGAAACATAAAACTAAATCCTGCTAATATTAAACATAAGAAAAAGAAGTATTGGAGAAGTCCTAGAGTCACCAAGGAATAATCTTACAACTAAGTCCATTTTTATAACCTGAACTATGAGGAACTTATGCAGGCAAACATAACTGTGTATCTTTGGAAGCTCGTTCCTTTTTCATAAAAGCTTCTAAAAAGTGAAATCAAAATAGTGGTGGTGCTCCCGACAAATTCATAATAGTTGACATTTCTCCAACCCAGTTATTTCTGATGAAGGACAGGAATTTAGCTTTCAAAAGCATAAGGTGTGTAAACCAATGCTGTAAATAACTTATTTTAATTTTCCCTCCCTACAGCGCAGAGCCAGATGAACTGTAGAGGACCAAGAGTTGTCATCTCTTCCAGACTTACAGTAACTTCATAATGTTTTGTCTGTATGCACATTCAATTGCTGATAGAAATGTTCTTCAAATACATCAGAGATCTTTACACAAGTACCACCCAGTCAGCACGCACACACCCTATTTTATTTCTTAATTTCCTTCCAGCTACTGAAGCACAAATGTAAAAGACTATCAGAGTAAGAGGAGAGATGACAGAAAAAGAGATGAACACCACACCAAAAAAAAGAAATCCACATATATGCACAGATGCACGTGGAAGGGCAAGTAGCTTCTCTGTATTTTCACTGTATATCATATGCACAGTGCTCCTTCACCTTTAGGCCGACCTCAGAAAATACATGAAAAGCAATTAGAGAAATACATAGCAATGGCATATTTGATAAGAGGGCCAACTCTGCCACATCTAGTACTGAAGGTTTCTGGGGAAGGCTATAAATAAAGCCTAGTGCTCTCATCATTACTGGTGGCACTATGCATTCAGTTCTGGAGCACACAGGCAGTCTGAAGTCCATTTGAACCGCTGCCCAATGTCGAGATTATTGCCATATTCCAAAGAGCTGAAGCACAAACCACAGCAGATTTCTATACCAATCTTTGGCAGCGAATGTCTGCAAGGTGAAAACAAGCCTAAATCTGTCACATACACTGTTCCGAGCTGACAAATCAACATCCCAGAAACAATACCTTTTTTTTTAAGGAAATAAATCCCATCATAAGGGGTTTTTATGGTCAGTACAGACCTTTGCCCCAGTCCTAGATGAAAACCCAGGATAAGGCCAGAAGTCATATCAGACTCCTATACAAGCACATGAAGCCTTCCTGACAACACAAACACCATCAGAAAGATGAAATTCATAGGCAGAAGGTGCATGAATATGGCCAGTTACTGCAGTGGCTTTGGTCAGATTTTGACTGAGTTCAGGAGCAATTTTGAAATCATTCTCTGATATGGAAGAAACACTTCAAATAACTCAAAAACTTCAGCAGTGTCATCGGCACACATCACATCAGCCAGCAGTCAATAGCTAGGAAAACACTTAGGTACGCTTTTACAGAGCTGACCATAAGCGACCGGACTTCAGCTCTAAGCACTGTTCACAAAGAGCTGGAACAGAGGCCTTGGGGTGCATCAGTGTCAAGCCAAAAAGCACAGTTCACTCATATAAGTTGGTATGTATTCTGTGGGCAATTACAGGTAAGAATTTGCACATTCTTTTTTTAAGTACTTTTTTCTTAACAAGTTAACTCCTTCTTTCCTCAATTAGACAGATTCTGCTGATCTGCTGGATAGCTTCTTAACAGCATGTGGAGATCCAAACATCTTGACCACATCCTGGTTAGATCCAACATCAAAAAAAGCAATCTTGGAGATCCTTGATGGCAAACAAGAGTACAAAAATCAGAACTCTATGGGTCAAACTGGAGCCAGTAGAATTAATTCTGACACATCCTCAAGACAGGACATCACTCAGAAAAATCCTGTTAGCTATGCACTGAGACGCTGTGTTTACTAAGAGTCTTAATGAACCTAAGATCATAGCCAGCAAATGCAATAAATGCTACAACCCTGGCCAGATCATTAGGGAGTAGAGGGGAAAGCCAACCTTCTTCATCTTTCTGCAAAGGGTGAAGTGCTTTTGATTCCGTTGTACATTCTGAGAGCATGAAACTTCAAGTTTCATTGTGTTCCATGCAGGAAAACAAAGCAGTAGAGCTGGATGGATAAGGAGAAGGTGATGCATGCCACCTAATGAATTCCACTTCAGATCTTCCTTTGATTTTTCTCAGATTCAACAGAAATGTTAAGAGGCTCATTGGACAATCTTTTCTGTGCATGTTTGTTCTGGACAGTGATAGTGCTGTCAGTGTCAGGATCACCCATCTTCTGTAGAAAAAGACTGAGCTGTTAAAGGGTTTTCAGCATCTTGTATTCAAGGTCCAGCACAGACCACAGGAGTTACCCAGAAGGGAAATGTGGAACCTGGCAGGTGGGTACACCTGTACAGCCAATTGAGAACTTGTCAGTGGAAGTAATCTGTCACCTCCTCAGTGGGAGAGAGGGTCCTGATGCCCAATTTCAAACTCCATTCTCCACATGTAGACTAAAAAAAATTGGAGCTTTTTTAAGTCAAACAATCTACTCAAAGATGCCTTCCATCTTTCTAAAAAGTAATCAAAACAAAATCAAATGATGTATGGGTAAAGTTCTGTGTACTAGGTACCAAAACAGAAACAAGAAAGGTGCCCAAAATGTGGCTCTAAGGGACTGGTCAAGATGTTCTCTTAGAACTACTAGTGAGGACAGAGACTAACAGAAGTTCCTAACCTCAGCGGGTGGCATGAAGAGCGCCAGGAACCTTGAAAAACACCCAGAGGCCTAAATGAATGTACAGATTGAAACTCAAAGTGCAGCTGTTAATGCCTAACTGCAAAGGTGCATTATTCCCACAAATGCACCCAAGCGCAAATTTGAAAGCAGTACCATTGCACAGGTCAAGCTAAGGGCAGGCCCACTGCTATGGATATTACATGAACAAGTACTATTCAGCTCAGCTTTTAGGCACCAGAAGGATTTCTGTAGTGAGAACAGAAAAGTAGGCATTTAAGACAAAATAGGAATGAACTTTTCCAAATTAGATGCTTACAGTCACTTTTCAAATAAGATAATTTTTTCCATTTGTGCCTTTATTCTAAAGGGACCAGAAATGATACTACTGCAGTGGTGTTCCTCAGGATCTCAAGCATTTATATAACTGCTCTCTATAATACGCTTGCTGCATATAGTAACAAACAAATCTCTTTAGGCAGGGGGGAAGAATCTTTCCCTGTGCCTTTTACACAATTTCACATAGTAACAAACTATACATTTATAGATACATATAATTTGCATGTGTACATATGTAAGCAGAGAGCAAGCAAGAAGTCTTTAAAAGACATCTAGTAAGAAGAAAAATTAAGGAATACTTTTTATTCTACTCAGGTTTTCGTTGCAACATCACATTCACTCTTTTTAAAACGTACTTCCTTGCCACCCCACAGAATTCCCTATTAAGCACAAAATTTAAAAGTAACTGAAAGAGGGACAGAAGGGGCTAATATTTATTTCAGGAGGAAGGAGATTTTGTTCGAGGGTGGAGGGTTTTCAGGCTTTTGGGTCCTCTTTCTTTGTTGGTTTTGGAGGGGTTTTTGTTGGTTTTTTGGTTTTTTTCTTTTTTTTTAACAAGCAAGCATTGTCACATTTTCTCAGAGTCCTGTAACATAGCTCTTCTGATTTTTTAGCTAATTTTCCTCTGAGGCAGGAATAATACCTATTTTCTGTAAAATCACACCAACTTGTTAGGCAATTTTCTTTTCTTCCCTTCTTCCAATTATAATAGCAACAACTGTTAGAAAGATTTTTTTTTTTAAATTCTGTAATAGAACGACTAAAATAATTTCCTTAGAGTACAATGTAGGCTGTATGGAGTGCTGCTAGCATGCCAACTGAGGTCTTGCTACTTTCTTGTACTCTGGCAAAGTCTTATCTCTATTAATTTATGTAGCCACAAGAGTGTAGGATAGTATTTTTGTTCAGTCCCTTGTAATATTAACTCTGGGCTTATAATCACTTGTCATGCTTTGTATCCCTCATAACACTATCCACTCCATCACCATCTTTACTGAAACACATAAACAACTTACATCTGTGAGCATTTAGCAATTACTCATCCAAGCTTGTCAGTTACATGGGCCCAAGTTTCACCAGAGCGCACCACCTTCCTCCCATTATTAAAAAAAAAGTTACTCTAATAAACGTATCTATTACTAAGTAATCTGACTCATCATCAGAAGCTATTAGTATGGGCTGGATTAAAAAAAAAATTAAAATAAAATTAAGATTGGCAAGCATAGCTATTTCCTTTTTGTTTTGACAGCCCCTTGTTTTAGTTTCTGTTATTAAACAATGAATATTGCACAGGTATATAAGGAAAAACACTAAAATTATGCTGATGATGGGGCTTTACTGTTATCTGAAAAAACATATGGAGATAAAAAGAACAATAAAAAACTTAAAATCCTACCAGAAGAAAAACCAAGGGTGGTGTTGAAAAAAACCAAGCGCAAACTCTAAGACTTTCTGAGTAAACGTGGGTTGAAGGAGGTTGGATTTGTGCACCAGGCCACATCCAAACCCCCTCTTAGACACTGCGATGTCCCCAACATAGGGACATGCACCTCCTATACAATCCACAGGGAGAGGCAAGTGCTTTCACAGGGCCTGTCTCCTCACCCACTGCTGCTGAGCACCTCAGTAACGTGGACCAGTTTCCTTTAGATGAAGCATATTGGGGCATGCACAGACAGCTAGAGAATGTAGCAGTTCAAAGGGAAGTTACTGATTTACTGTAAGTATTCTGAGTTAACTCCTTTTGGATATCAAGCATAATGAGTTACTCTCTCATCTTATACATCAATGCTGCATTTCGGTTGGCATTCAAGTAGTGTCTGAGATACATCCTCTTCCAATTGTTTTTTCCCTGCATTGAGAACATACAGATCACACCTTCCTAATTAACTTTCTAAAAAACAAGCTATAAAAAATTATGATATGTCATTCTGCTTCTATAGAAAACCAAGTCACAAAAATCAGAAATCTACTGTACCAACTGACTCAAAACAGTAATACAATTTTAGTATAAATTACAAATACAGCTGCCGGGAAGACAAAAGAACATTCAAAAAAACTCCAACAAATCAACACCCAAACCAAGGCCTTTTTGTCTTAGAATTTTTAGTTACACATTTTAAATAGGATGATTTCAGAATTAACATTGAAAAACTGACACTAAAACAAGACTTGGGAGTACGACATTGAAATGACTTCTGAAACTGAATGTTACATTTAAAAGTAGTAGCAAAGGCAAACCAATATTGTAGTCAGTTAACAGTACAGATTTTATTTTGTTAAAATACTATCTACTCCCCTCACATTATAGACAACATTTTTTTCTCCTCACCCACATTGTAAGCAATGTTTTTAGATATTATATAAATTTTATACAGTATAGATATAACATTATTTAATATTATATGTAAATAGAAAATATTTTAAAGTAAGTTTTCTTGGAAGTTACCTATAGATGCAAAGAAAATGATGGCAAGAAAGTCACGTATTGGTTCAATACAGCACATAATCTCCTCAGTAACCATGTGACCCTGAGAAGAGATCAGAGCTCCAGCTAAGAAGCATCCCAGCTCCATGGAAACATCCAACAGCTCTGTGATCTGTTAAGGAATAACAGAGAATCTATTGCTGAGTGACTTTATATACCATTTCACAGCGAAACTACAGAACTTTACATTATACAAAATGCAGGAAATTAGTATGTCTTTATGCAAGTTCAACAACAAACAGAATTCAGTATATTTCAGTGTTCTGCAGTATTGTATTTATACCGAAGACTCACAAAACTAGTTTCTCCCGTTCTGTTTCCTCCTTTCCCCAAAAAACAAAAATTAATTTCTTAATCTACACTGTAACGCTTTGTATCGCTCTTAAGGACAGAATCTGATTTCACATGTCCAAGAGAGACTGTAACATCTTTGGAGTTGGGATTACATAATACATTGAGGCTGTGAAATAAAGCAGTAAGAACAGGATATTTTCCAGCAGTCAAACAAGAGGGAAAAAAATGAAAATCTAAGCTTATATTTGGGAGAACGGTCTCAATCTAGCAGAAGTCCCCAGCATAAATTACATTTTATTACTGTAAATTTGGTTCAAGCACAAGTGCCTGTGTGCTTTACTGAACAGAGATTCATTTAAGTGTGTGAAGTAAACTGCTGAAATGAAGCACAATGTCTGCTTGAAAGAATTCAGACTGCTTCATTCTTTTTTAATATTTTAATGCAGTACTAGAAGAAGAGATGAAACACATGTAAAAAGACTAAACAAAACACAAAGCCAGCTGCTTAAGGCAATGCCTGGAACATTAAAAAAAAGCAAGCAGCACTTCTACTGTATGGTATGGTATAAAGTATGTTTTAAAATACTTCAAAATCATGCAGCTGCAGATGGTCATCTTGCTGAGAGAGGACAATGCTATTAATATTAATAGAACATTTAAAACCAATGACTTATTTTCATTCTAATTTAGGTTAAGCAAGAATACACTATAGTACATTTATGGACACCATTCATCATATCTTGAATGGTGTTATACTGTAAGATATGAAACAAAAACTCAGGTGATGTGTGACAAAGTGAAACTAATTGAGGAGTGCAAAAGACACAATAAACAAGTCTCCATGCTATGCATAAAATGCCACCTAAAAATAATCCCAAGACTTTTGTGTATTGAAATAATAATGTCTGAATGCTCATCACATACCTGCATTTGTGATAACACTAATTTATTGCAAGATATTTAAGGCAACAAATTGGTTCTGTCAACTAATATAATTAGTTGCTGATTAGGCAAAGCAAACAAAATAATGTTATTCTCATTTTAAAACAAAAGGAATTTCAGTGCTTTTCAGAACAATTTGAAGTTGTAAGAGGGAAGAAGGCAATATTTACATGAAGGACTTAAAAATCACCAAGAGATGAATAAAGTAAAGGAAACAGATATGAATAGGAAACATTTATGTTCTTCTCAATCATACATTAGTTGTTTTAAAAGTCACAGCCTCTTGTGGATGATTAAGATCCAAATTAGCCTATTCAAATAAAGTTGGAATTATTTTTACTACTCAGCTATAATCTTCCCACACTTAAGTGTTATCAGCTGCAACAGAGCTCCACATTAAAACTTTTATAGCTAATATTTTAAACATTCCCTTGGACAGGATTAGGTTACCATATAAGATGAGATGCAGCACATCTTGTACCAGAATTGCATGATACTACACTGTTGTGAGAATCAATCTTCAAGCAAGGAGCAATTTGAGCGTGAAAGAAACATGTTTGTTCAGAAAGCATCAGACATAACTGGAGCAAACTGCATGTCTAACTGGAAATTTGGTCCCACAGCATGAAAACTGAATTACATTCCTTCAGTCTATGGCAAGCCAAGTATGAGCTCAAGGGCCTAGTAGAAAAATAGGCAAAATTTTGCTATTTCTTGTCTAGTCTCTGGGTACTACACAACTTCAGGTCTACAAAATCTATAGGTCACTCTACATACAGAAAAGAGTGAAGAGTATCAGAGAGCAAGAAAACAACCAAAAATTACATAATTTTCTTAACACTCTCTCCTCTCCTCCAGTTTGTTCTTCAGATTTACAGAATCAACTAGGTTGGAAAAGACATTTGAGATCATCAAGTCCAACTTTTACATGTAGCTTTCTACAGAGATTCCTTTTACGATTCCCATCTTTGTCTCTGGTTGTCCCACAGTATTACCTACAAGTGGACACATTTCCTCAGCTAAAACTGTAGCATCAGGGTTTATTATATATAATGTAGGTGCGCACACATGCTAGAGAGGACTTGTTTTACTGGCAGGAAGGCATTCGCAGCAGAGTTTCTTACATAAGCAATGCCTGGAAAGTATTGAGCTTTTAGTATTCCCTCTCTGCTTGCATCACTTCTAACGTTTCGCATTTACCAAACAGGGCTTTAGTGATTACTAATCCCTGGGATTTGCACTGTCCTCTTCTCAACTCTTACATTACAGAAAACTTTTTCAGTCAAAATTGTGTGAAAAATTTTGTCAGTTTACATGTTTTTCTCAGTACAACTTGGTTTGCAGTTGTATTCAAAGGTCCCATTTTACTCTAATTCAGAAAGAATTGCTTTGCTTTCACTAGAATATTGGATTTTTATGCTCAAATGTTCTACCACATCAATAAATAAAGAAATAAACATTACTGCTATAACATGTTCCACGCAAATCTCAACCATCTGTTCAGCAGTTGTTTTGCTTATATTCTCTAATGGTGTCTATCTTCTTGCTACTCTTTAATCATTGTAGAAGCTTAATGAATATGGTAAGCCAGTAAAATTAAATAAAATTTTGGTGGAAATAAAGGTATTAGAATTTCAGGCTTTAGTAATTTAAATCTGCTCAAGAGTAAAGAGGTGAATTTTAAGCTTGCATTTCAATAAAGTAAAGCTGTAACGGAAATGGAAACAATTTTTAGTGAACCTTGTAAAAACTCTATCTCAACTGTATTTTATGAAATAATTAACTAGAATATTTGAAATTACAGTTCTTCCCTAATCTTCTTTTAATTGATAGAAAAGAGTTCATAAGCAGGTTACAAGCCATTGAGAAGTACTTGAGGCAAGCAAAGAATGATATTCCAATACTAGTAATGATACTCATAAGAAACTGCAGAAAAATGCCTGTACATTTTCATATGTAAACTACTGCAATAACATCACTGTATTTTCTTTTCTGTATATAAAGCAAACTGGCAATTTCTCTCCATTTGTTGTCACCATCCTGGATCAACCATCAGGCAGTGAAACTAGAAGCCACTTTTCCCCCATGTGTATGCACAGTCCTATAAACATGTAAATGTAACTGCTGTCCTTTTTGTTGGATTAGGTTTTATATTTTTGCATTTCCCTAATAACATTCAGCAACTTCCGTTTCAAAACACAACAAAACAGACTACTGTTGTCCTGCAGGTATCCAATACAGCACTTCATTATCAGGACAGTGTTTAAAACAGTTTTCCTAGTGATGCTTCTGTACATACAGAACATGAAAAAGCAACACTACACCAGTGAATGTTCAGGCTGAAATCTTCTCCAGCTCATCCTGGTAAGTATCTCAACTTAAAACTACCAGTTTGGCCATTGATCCTGAATGGTCATGTTTAAAACCATAACTTAGATTTGCTCCTTATGCTGCAATTCAGGGGAACAGTTCCCCAATGAAAACAAACAAACAAACAAACCAACCAACCAACCACTATCTGCATAACTCAAAGCTTGAAAAGGAATTGCTGAAAGTGCAGTAATAATCTACTGAACCTTTGTTACTGAAGACAAGGTACGTGATTCAAAGATGCACAACTGTCTCAGTGTCATCTATACTGTTACAGGATTGGCACTTGACACAATCCCCACCTCTCAGCCTCGATCTGCCTAACCAGTTGAAGAATAAAAGGGAGGGGAAGTTCAAATATTTCTGAGAATACTGAGAACAGAAAAGGTATCTTAAGCTCCAAGTCTTACTAAAATATCTGTTTCAGGTGTAATGAGTTGCAATGTTATCCAAGTGACCCAAGTCCAGAAATGCTCAAAAGTCACGACCATACACAAACGCTCCTCAACTGACAGAATAATCCTTACATGAAAATTGCTTACTCGCACTGCAGCATAGGAACCTCTTCTGTCTCATCTTCCCTCTTGTTCTCCCTTACAGAATTTGACCTTATTGGCAAAGAAATGGCAATTCTTGTTTAATTAATCATCTGAGATTTTTCAAACACAGGAACAAAGTAAAATAAATTAACTTTATATATAATGAGGGTTACATGTGCTAGTGTTACACACTAATCCAAATACAGAATAAGCTTAGCTGGACCCCAGAAACAGCCAACACTGAAGCACATAATAAGTAACTATATGCATGAGGCAGGAAGACCATATCATTCCTACTCTCTTTTTTCGTGTATTGGAAAGGATGTGTCTTGTGAAGTAACTCAATGCTAGATAGTGAGTTAAAATATTTTATTTAAAAACTTATCTCAGATTTTCTAAATGGAGCCACAGAGTTGTCTTTGGTTAAGGACACTAAAACAGGCACTCCCTTAGTGCTCCTCTCCAAATTCAAAAGCTGTTTTAGAATTACACCAGTATAGAAAACTCTGTGTTTGCAGGTTCACTATACAACTTCCTTCAATATTTAGGCTTGACTTTCCAAGGAGAAAGATCTTTGCAGAATCCACGACAGATTAATTGTTTTCCTACCTGGCACCCAAAAACCTTAATCTCACCTTTCGAAAGACATGCAACATACATGCAACATTTTTTTTCAGCTTAGATTGCAATCACCCATCCTATGTTTGTATATCTGACATAGTACAGCATCTATACCAATGAGATTGGTTTTCCAAAAGATTTGTTTTTTCATCTATTCAACTCAACAAGCAAATACTTTTTTACTTTTCTTGGGGTTTTTTTTATGTTTGTGTGTTCAAACTATAACTTGCACCATTACTATAATGAACCTATCAGTATCAGTGAATATCAAGCATCTCACCTGGTTCACTGAAGTTACCTGCAGTATACTTTGTACCATTCCCTTTGATAAATTATTTACCAACTTTAAAAGCAAAGAATTTTGAAAATGCTGAAGAAGCCTTCTGGTTTCGCAGTATAAATCCAACAAACTCAAACATATTCTCCCCCTCATGTTTGTCTACACACATGCATTGTGTAAAGTCATGTAGACAAACTCCTTGTATATCTGAAATGCAATTTGGGTACAATAAGCCCAATTCTATGTAGGCTGTTGTTTTAATTAAAGTAAAACTGCTTCTAGATACCATAATATTTTACACAACTTCTGTGGTTTGTTTGCTGGTTTTTATTAAAGTTGTTCTACAAGTGTAATGTTTGCTTGTTAGAAAGTAAAAACAAGAAAGTAGTTTTGTTTCTTCTCTTATCAGAGGACACATTTGAAATATGAATAGCTGTTTAGAGCAATGGCATTTTTAACTTATACAACAGAAGTCACTAAATGTAAAGCTATGGTCTCACTAACTAATTTCTTTTTAACCTTCTTCCTGAAGAAGGTCAGCTTGCCCTTGTTGGACTGCAGTAACTAAGCGAAGACCCCTAGAAAACAGGCACAGGAACTTTTGGGCTTAAGTATTCTCAGAAGATGTAGCAGTCTGTACATTCAGGGTAATGGAGTGTCAAACCCGCAACATTATCAAGCAACGGTCACATTCTGGTTTCCAGCAGTACAGTTTTTCAGAGGGCTGACATATGAGATAGAAACAAATAAGGAAAATTCCAGGAAAAATGAACCACACCCAACAGGGTTAATCAAAATCTATGAACCTTAAGGCATTTCTCTCCTTTCCTAACTTCATCCCAAAATGTGTCTCCCACACAAAAAGAAAATTATTTTATAATAAAAACCATGTTCAGAATTTGCTGTTGAGAAGAAACTTGTGAGCAAATGTCACAAGCAGACATTATCAGTATCTCAACACTCATCCTGAATTATTTTCAAATGCATGAAGTAGCCCACAATTGAAACTCAGATCATGATTCCTACACTGGCTGTATTAAAAGCTAACAGCAGAATTTCAGCTGACTCACATTCAAATTGTAACTCTTCTTACTCACCTGGGCTATAATGTAGGAATCTGTGCATTTGGGGGCTGTTTTAAAACATTTTAAAACCAAGTAATTACAGAAGCACATGTATACGCAATAACAGTAAGTGTGATGGCTTTTGTGATACTGATGAAGTAAACTACCACATGCATAAAAATGTTTTCTTAATTTAAAAGATTACCGTTAACATAAGGAAGGTGAATGCAGTTATTCCTAGAATGAGGATTTCTTTATTCCCTTTGCTTTCTGTGTGCAACTTGCGGTAATATGGTCCTATGAGATAAGTCTTTATAACAAGACATAGAAGAAAAACAGCAGCCAGAGAAAACAGAATTTGGCCAATCAGTATCAATATTCTCAGAATTTCCTTGAAAATGCTGGAAGAGAAGAACAAACAAAAAGTTTCTTTCAAGTGCTTTCATACTTCCCACCCAGCTCCCCGTAAATGAAAAGACCTAATTCCATAAATTCAAAACTGAATAGCTACAGGAAGATATTTAGACACATTAACAAACAAGATTAAGACTAAATCCGCAGAGTGCCCAGAAACCTCTTTTACAGCCTAAAATTTACTTCCACGTTGACTCAAAAAGATTTTTATTGACCAATCTCCAAGGTAAGCCATCAGGCATAATAATACTATCGCTTAGTCTTTGACAAAAACATGCCCAGAGGGAATAAAGTAAATGAAGAAATGCACTGATTTTTTTTAAATAACAAACTTTCCACTACAAATTTTAATTAACACACAGGACTAAAGCACCGATAACAAAGAGATTATTTTCATACAACTACTTTCGTATGACTTCTACAAGTTTATACTTCATGACAAGCAGAACAGTAAAGGAAATCTCACTGAACACAGTGCCTGTTTTCCATGGAACTGGTATTTACT
The DNA here is from genome assembly GCA_013397175.1 of Platysteira castanea. NCBI lineage: Eukaryota > Metazoa > Chordata > Aves > Passeriformes > Platysteira > Platysteira castanea. The sequence continues at coordinate 230,891 of VYXC01002579.1, read as the reverse complement.
GCAGAGCTACCACATTCATATTGGTAATCAACATAGTAATTGCAAGAGGTAGGGGGAAGATCCATACAGTAATTTTTTTTTACCTGGAATATGTGCTCACTCCTGCTTGAATAAGTGTAGGCATGACAGCTATAAATAAACCAAGCTGCACATCCTGCATCACCAACATGCCAAGCAGTACGCTGCTGTAGTCAATATCCCCTGTACATCAGCAAAGTGGTCATGGAAACAGTCATCAGAAACTATGAATGCTTGCAAATGCTCAGAAATCTAGAAAAGGCTTAATCCAGTGGAAGCCCAGTATAGCTCTTAAAGGGATGAATGTCATTCAAAGCAGTCTAGGGACTTCCCCCCCTCCCCGCCCCCTCCCCCCCTGCTAGTAGGTATATTAAAATGTATCTATAAAGACATATTAAAATACAAACAAAATATTCATATGAAACTTCTGCTACATAGTAAAAACACAGGCTTTGCTTAGCAGTTAAGCACTAGTTAGGCATTTACTGAAACTTCTCTACTGAGAGTAAACAGGCTTTATTCTGAAGACACTCGTACGAACCAGCATGTGTAAAATATACACTGTGAATTTTGGCTTTAGAATGAACATTGTAGAGGCTGAGGAGTACTTTAACACAATTTGTAGGAGGGATATTTAAGTGGGAGAAAGCAGGATGTCAAAACTTTCAAAAGGAAACATTTAGAAGTATTTGAGAAGCTAGAAATATGGCCCTTGAGGATACTTATTTGAAGAGCTGTTAGCTATGAAAGACCATCTGAACTGGTTTGTTTCCCGAAGAAGGATGTGCATTATTTAAATTAGCCTTTCTGCCCTGATGACAGGTAGCAGTGGGCTGATCTGATAACCTCTTAAAAAGTTCAAGGATTCCAGACCCTCAGTAAAGTCAGTTCTTAATGGACAGCACTGGTTGTACTACACTGTCTTTGCCCAAAGAGAACTAGCTCTGTACAAATCAAGTACACTTCCTAGCAAGAATACACACAACACTGGCCAGTGTTAAACAAGGATGATTGCTTGTAAACCAGGTTTAACAGTGGGTTTTGGTCTTTAACTAGCTTCTCTTATAATATTACAAAGTCATATCAAATTTTACAAACTCATATCAAATTTTATTAGCTACTACAGTAGTCCATATTTAAAGTCATATTTACCTTCTTTATCTCCTCGAACACTACCAGCAAGAAATCTGGACACCAGTGGTGTGCTTGACAAAGATAAACAAGTGGAAATGAAGACGCTCTGTGTTGGTCTAATTTGGAGCAAGTGCCCCCATAGTAAACCAAAGGCAATCATCAGAACTGTCATGTAGCATGGTCCTTGCAAAGATATTTTCCAGACCTTGGGAAGAAAACAAGTTTTTATGACACTTTTCTCACTGCTAAGTTACAATGTTTTTCACTGCAAGTAAGCAGTTAAAGATGTGGGATCTGGAGCTGTAGTACTGGGGCACAGAGCAATGGACTGTCACAGCGTATCACCTAAACTCGCAAGTTACTACACTGAGTAGATACTCTACACCAAAAGTCTCCCTACCAGAAACGAGGTGAACTTCCCAAAGATCACAGACAAATTAAGGGACAAAGGTCCAGTATGGGTTGAAATACACTAAAATCATTAAATGGAAGACCAGTTATTTGATGTGATTCTAAGATGAGGAAAAAATGGGTGTCGCAAAGGCAGTCACCAGTACCAGTAACCCACTCCAAACTAGTGCACAAGCAATTCTGAAGCAGCAATTTACCTACTACAGTTTAGGCTTGAATTACTGATTTTTATCCTGGACTTTAGATGGACTAGAAACAGCAGATTAAGCTGAATGGTCATAAATTGTAACATATTTCAATTAAAGCTTTTATAGTATTATGAACTCACAACCATCAGTTTAGGAACACATCACACAGTGCAGTTCTTTACATACAGTCTTCACATATTTTGTAGCCATATTTTCCACTATTTAAATTCTAGCTGGTTTATAACTTTTCCTTTTTAAATTAAGACCAAAAGAAACTTGTAGTTTTTGCTGAATTCTGATGGCTACATCGTTTAATATTCCAAATTGTGTTAACATACTTGCTTAATCTGTTTATTAGCCGTAGAGTATGTATTATGAATTCAGTACACAGTACCTAAACTTTCTGATTTCTTCATAACAGGAATGGCAAACATCACTGACACTCTATAACAGTGACTGCACATTACTGTATGTTAAAATAAAGCAGAGATGGACTGTCAAACTGAGAGATTTTTCTAGTAATCAAACTCTTCTAATAAAATAAGGAATAAATGTAGGGTTTTTTGAGACACTGAATAAATAATGCATTCTGTTCTTCCCGAAGTGCAGAAGCAAACGTCACATTTGTCTTTTCAAAAATGTACAAAGTTACACCAATGTATTATAGGGAGAGTGTAAAAACCTAAAATATAACTAAAACCTGAAGTTTCAGTAATTAGCAATTAAATCCTCTAACGCAGAGATATTGTACAAAAAATACCTTTCTTAATCTTTCAGGAGAAAATTCCAGACCAACTAGAAAGAGAGTGAAGAATACACCAAACTCTCCTAATGTCTCCACCTGTACAATAGACTTAGGAAAAAAAAGGAAAAAAAAAATCAGTGCACAGCAGTCTACTTATAATACAAAATTATACGTACACTACAAAACAAATCGATTCGCATTATGTTTCCACAGGTAGTTCACTTATTGCTCATATGACATCAGAAGTTCCCATAGCACCTTTAGGGTACAATTATTTTTCCCATCACCTGGCTGCTATTAGGTGATAATTTGGTTGGAGAATGCTGGTCACCCAACATGCACATGGGCATTGATCTTGGTAAGTGTTGAGGAATACATCTGATCCAGGCAGCTTGGCTGGCAAGCTGCAGATTGAGATGGAGGTTGAATTCTCAGTGGGAGCCTGCAACAGGTGTCAGTGAACTGCCAACCTTTGGGATAACCAAGGCCACAGTGGTGAATAGACACTGAGAGGCCAGAGACTCTCATCTATGGTCAGACTGGGAAGTTTCCTTAACAGTAAGCTTACTCGCTGGTTGAAAAAAGTAGGTTATGTTTCATGCATGTACTATTAAATCTCCAAGGCCTGCATTCCAGAAGGTAGTTCTTGCTAGTCATTTTCTTGGTGTATTGGTATAATCTTTCTGCTAGACTGTGGTTGCTGTCCTGCTCTCTATCCCACAGGCTCCACACATCCATCTCTCAGATCAGCACAACTACCAACTTTGTGCTTCAGAGAGAAGGGTCCAACAGCAAGAAAAGTGGCTGTCTTCCTAATGACTGCAGAAAAATGGGGATACTTCTGGCTGGCAATTGGTGTACCCTCAGGGTTCAGTTCTCAGGCCTGTCATATATATACTGGAGGACTTGAATGCACCACTAGCAAGTTTGCTGGGGATACCAGACTGGGAGGTGCTGTTGATTCTTTTGAGGAACAAGATGCCTTGCAAAGGGATGTAGATACACTGGAGCATTAGGCAATGATTAATGGGAGGAAATTATTTAACAATTCAAAATGCTGGATTCTGATCCACCTAGGATGGGGTAATGCCAGGCACAAGTATGGATTAGGAGAGGAGTGGCTGAAGAGCAGCCCTACAGAAAGGGATCTGGGCGTGCTGGTAGACAGCTCAGTGTGATCAACAGAGGGCCCTGGCAGCCCAAAGGGCAAACCCTGCCCTGGGGTGCATCAAACAGAGCATCACCAGTCACTCAAAATTATCCCGCTGTATTCAGTGTTGGTGTGGCCTCACCTGGAGCACCGTGTGCTGGGTCCCAGCATTTGAGAAGGATGTGAAGGTCCTGGAATGCATTCAGAAGAGGACAAAGCTGGTGGAAGGGCTGGAAGGAATGTCCTGTGAGGAACAGCTAAGCACTCTGGGATTGCCCAGCTTGGAAAAAAGCAGGATGAGGGGCAACCTCATCATTCTCCACAGCTTCCTGAGGAGGGGAAGTGAAGAGGGAGGTGCTGAGCTCTTCTCACCGGTATGCACTGACAGGATGCATGGGAATGGTTCAAAGCTGCCCCAGGAAAGGCTCAGACTGGACATTAGGAAGCATTTCTCTACTGAGAGGGTGGTCAAACCCTGGAACGGGCTTCCTAAAGAGCTGATTGACGCCCCAAGACTGACAGTGTTTAAGAGGCATTTGGACAACACCCTTAACAATATGCTTTATCTTTAGGTCAGCCCAGAAGTGTTCAGGCAGTTGACTGAAATATTCTATTCAATTTTAAAAACCTAGTATTTCTTTTCAATGTATTTACAGGCCAGAGGAAAAGAAAACAACGTCTATTATCAGTTACAGAAGTGGCATGGAAACAATCTTTCCCGCCAGATTAGAATCCACCTGCCTTCTCAGTTCCTCAGATATTCAACTTTTTTAGGAAATGCAGAAGAGACCAAACACAAGAGACCCAGTCAACATGAGTATTATCCAGATGAATAATGTTTAATCACAGCTCCACAAGAAAAAGGCAATTCACTTAAACTGTCCTAAAGAAACTTCTCTATCTGTTCAGACCACATCATCTTCTTCAATGTAAGTCTCTGAAAATTCGTTGTTGGGCCTCTTTCTAATGCCAAGCTTACAAACTTGTTTCTTAGTCTAAGTGGTCAAACCTTCTAGACATTCTTAATCCAGAAATTATGCACAACACAGAGGCTGAGATTATTTAATCTCTTCCAATATAAGATCAACAAAATCCTACAATTACTACTAATCCCTACTTACTTTTGAGCCCAACAGTCATTTTCAACAGAAGCCCATGTAAGAGCAGATGTTGGAAAGACACTAAGTTTCAAGTGGTTTCATGGATATCAATGCAATAGACACATGCAACTTAAGTAGACATTACCGTGCAGCCCTTACATGAGTTCTGTTTTGCCTGCTGGCTAAACAATCTGTTAATGCACACCAGAGCACTAATCAAAACATGTCCAGCCAACCACAGCTCACAGTTTTACAGGAGCCAGTAATCAGGGTACACGTGATGGAGCTAAAAAAGTTCAAAAGACTTCAGGAATGTGGGCAGGGTACAGGGAAAGGAATAGGGGGCCTAGGGTGGATGAAAGCACTACAGAGGGACAAAACAACTCTCTGGAAAGCCAAGCTATGTTACTTTGGGAACTATTTGTTTTAAATGCTTCCTCCACTGTCAACACTGACTTTTTGCAAGGTTCTGTATATTTCACGTCATTTAAATAATTTGGCTCTACATTGTGATGCTTTATGATTAAAGTCAAAAAGAAAGGGGAAAAAAAACTGACATAAAACTTCCACAACACACAACCTTCAGTTTTCACTTTCAACAGTTTTCATAATTTTACAGGAGAAAAAAAATTGAAAACAAAATGATTCAAAGACATAAAATTTGAAGGCCTCCTCTTGCAAAGGTTCAGGTTTGGGGATATCTTTTTTTTAAATATATTTGAGGTTGGCAATACCATATTCTTTTAAAACTACTTTTAAAGACTTCAACCAATTAAACCAGTCAAGAAGTCAACTTGCATGCTTACCTTGATACTATTTAGTCCTGAGGGTCCTAAGAGTACGCCACAGATGATATATCCAAACATGGTTGGCAATCCTATTGTTGTGCACAGCCAGCCACATGGCAAAGACAACATTCCTATTGTCACAATATCCTAAATACATAAGATTCACAAAGGCATTAGTATAAAGGACACACAGACTTGGGATGAAATTGAAGACTACTATCTTTCAAAAGATAAATAGCACTGTAAAATTAAATGTAGAGTACTTCCCATGAAAAAACCCCAAAACTTCTGTAAATTAACCTCAGTGCTGTTGCAGGTGTAAGCACAGCAGTTTTTCAGATGAAGCAGATGAGATACTGACTCTAAGAAACCAGGGGACTTTTAATCAATTAATAAATATTTTAAATATATTAGAAAGTAGGCGATTTCCTGAGTGGAATGCCACCTTACATTAAAACAAGATGGTGAAACAGAACTGTTTCGGGGTTTTATAATTAAAACAAAAATTCCAACCCAGCTATTCTGTATGAAGCACAAGTACAATCAAAATACTACCACATCTGTGTATTTTCCAGTATCCCTTTCTTCATTACAAGGCACAACCAGGTAAATTCTCTCTACTGACAACATGCAAGTGGCTTATTAAGCAGTAGCTTTAAAACTTTGCAGTCTGAGAGATGGGACTGTGCCCCAAAGGTGCAAGAAGATAAGCCAAATGAAACCACAGAGGATTCACGTGGCACCATGATCAGTTTTGTGAAGACAATCCTAAGAGCAGGGAACACATGGCCGAATCACCATAGATAGGGGAGTCATGAATGCTGGGATAACTTTAGAGAGACAAATGCTGAAACTATACTTACTCCAACCAAGTAGTACTGACATGAAAACTAGTGGGACTAAATCCAAAAGTGAATGACAAGAATGTCTCTAAAATTATTACCTTTATGAAATGATGATCAGCACGAGGAATAGTTGAATCTCTGGGTTTAGTAAGGATATACTGATTGTTCTGGGAATCAATAAGCATACTAAGACCTAAGTCATCTTCTACTTCTCTTTTTGAAGCATTTCTTTTGGAGCTGGCTTCATCCTCTTCCACCCTTAAAACTGCTTCAAAGTTTACACCTCTTACCTTTAAGAAAAAGAAAGCATATAATCAAGCAAACAAAAAAAGAGGAGTCAATTAAGCATATAATAAAAAGGGAAAGACTATTAGCTATGCTTGAAGTTTCTACAGAACTTGTTGACACCAACTAAAAATACTGCAGGTTTCTTTTCTAAAAGTCTTTCAATCTCTTTATCAAAACTTGATGTCTTTAAAAGTAACAATTTATTACATTGAACAAAACCACTTGGAGATTACAAAGTGATATTGAGTTCACAAAAATCTGAACTAAAGACTTCATTCCAAGTCAAGAAAAGGTCACTATCCTGTAAATTTGAAGGAGAGATTATAAGAACTGTTTCTGCCTAGTTATTTTCAGGATTAGATATCTCAAAACAGTAATTCTTGAACACAGGTTGTAGTGCAGTTTTTTTTTTCATTTTTACCTGCTACACTTCTCTGTTTGGCTATATTTTAATAGAAGCTTGTGTATCTTTATCAGAATATTGATTACTGTATTAAAGCTCCTCTAGCCTAAAATTCCACTGTTTTAGTTAAAAGAATGTTCCTTGCAATGACGGAGAAGTACGTAGTCCTCCAGGTTGCATTTCATGCTTCCTTTTCTTTCATGGATGGAGCTACAAGCAGAAAAGCAGGGAGATGCCGGGGAGAAGAAGGGCGCGCTGGCGTTCTGCCCGTTCCCAGGTGCGGCAGGAGAGCGCCCGCGGCAGCTCCCGGCAGGGCCGCTCTGCCCCGGCGGGACAGGAGAGGGCGCTCCCGCCGGCCCGGCCCCGCCCGTCGCGGGCGCCGCCAGGTGCGACTCCCGCGGGGCACAACACGCCAAATCAAAAAGCTGCCTTCGCTTCCTCTCGATTCGAGCACTACTACTACTACAACAGAAAAAAAACAAAAACAAAAACAAAAACAAAAACAAAACAATACACGGCTTGGCTCTCTGCCACAGAGAAACTGGTTTTGCCTCCTCAGCAGAACTCAAGAGCTGTGCTCACCTCAGGAGTCAACCTGGAAATCAACAAAAACCTCCCAAGAGCACAAGCCAAATAAACTGTAATCCATGTTTACGCAAACAGGGCCAGTTTAGGGAGTCTGTTGGAGGATGGCAAAATGGGACATTAGAATAAACTGACATATCCCCAGCTCCAGAAACACACAGCTTTACCTGAAGGATACTGTTCCATCATGCAACATAAAAACAAGCATGAGTGCAGATAGGCACAAAAAGCAGAGGAGGTCAGACGTGAAGAAAGTAACACCATGAACACATTTCAGGTCTTTCCTTTGAACAATTTATCTTCTCCCAGACCGTGAAAACCAACTGGAAGGATTCTTGTTTCCCATAACTTTCTCAAGAAAATGAGAAAGTGGAGACAATGCTTAACATAGTAACTCCATATCCTGCCAAGTCCAACCATCACAGTGATGCCATATCTGTCACAGGCTGTATCAGTGAGATGGACTACACTTGTCTCTTGTCAAAGTGGCAGCTGCAGGGAGGACTTTCAAATCAAAATCACAGAAATCACTAGCAAAAAGGAACAATTACTCCTGTTTGCTCACTCTTTACCAATCACTAAAATCCCAACAAGTATATAAGACAAGAGAAATACATAGTGCAAACACCAACTATAAATAAATGCACTCCAATGAAATGACTGAGTCTAAAGCATCACTTACAGATTTGTTGTCATCAAAGGCATGCTCCTCTATTTCCTCTTCCAATCTATCAGCTGCCTTCCTGACATCTTCCAGAATTTCATCAAGTATCGACAGGCTTTTGTTTTGGTGCTGCATGTTCTTAAGGGCTTCAACCTGGTGTTTTTCTGCTGCTAACAGTTCAACATATTCCATTTCTTCCTGTTGAATTTTACAACACACAGATAAAGTGTTGGCCACGCCTTTGAGCAGAAAAAACATTTGACGTAAATGTATGCATCTTTTGACACAAAACATTTTATCAGTGGAATTGCAAAAGCAATATAGACTTTACGAAGATATTTAAAGCTTGCTTTCTCTTCTCCCAGTTTTCATTGGATAAGTGGGCAAGAAAAACAACAACCAAACAAAATATCCACCAAGTGCCTTTTCTTATCCATTAAACAGTAGACTTGGCCCAAGGTTATGATCCAGAAAATGCAAGAAAGGATTTATTTTGAGAAACTCTAGGAAACATTTCAGAACCAAATAAAGTTTAGAACTTCGTGCTTTAGAAAGGAAGCATAATACCTTGAAAGCATAACTATACTATCTACAACAAACAAATAAATTAGATGTAAAGCACAATGAATCTTAACTTTGTAAGCCCTTCTATAAACATAGGAAGAGGTCTGTTTATGGTTTTCAAAAATTACAGTAACTGTGGAAACAGGGGGGCAAAAAAAGAGCTGGGAGAGAGATGAGCAGCCAATCACTCTAGCCAAGCTTCCTGTTTATGTTTCCCAAAAGGCACTTTTCCTATCAGAATTAAAATATATGACTTTTCCCCCTATTTCAGTTTGGGCCTCTTATCAACTTGCACTGGCAATTTCTGAAATGACTAGGTTTCAGAAGTAAAAAGAGAAAAGATGCTAATATGGTTTGATATGGTGTGAAAATATTTCAGTAAGTTCTCTGATAAAATTATGCTTCATTTCTCTTTGGATGTTTCAGGTTCAAAAAGAGAACTAAAAAGCTTAATTGACTGCTCACAACTGGGCCTAACACTGTACATTTTACATAGTTACCATGACAGTAACCAAACAGAATACTTTGTGTAATGACAGAACAACTTCAGGCTTTTGGGGGAAAAAAAGATTATTTCCTTTACATGCCTCCATTCTTTCACAGATTGTTGAGAGAACACCTATGAGTAAGGAAACATACACAAGGGCAGAACTCCTTCCTTTCAGTTAGATTCAGGATGCTGAGAGTATTAGGATGCTAGAGACTCTTCTTCTGCTCTTTTAAAGAGCCAATATTATTAAGAAGGAAAAAAAAACAGGCAAAAAAAAAAAAAAAAAAAGCAAGCTATCTATAGGTCTGACTCAATTTCCAGAAAACACAAGTTCCTGTCTCCAGATGCCCTGCCCCTGCCACACCCAGTTAGAAATCAGAGAACATAGGTCTCCTGTAGGTTGTGTTTTATCTGCCTACCCTCCATAGATATCCTCAATAACCTGAGCTTATAAAATGGTCCTAAACGCCTATGCTTAAATAACTGGAGTGTCTCCTCCTCCACACATTTGCAGATGGACATTTTTCCCCTTGGAACCTGCAAGAACATGCACATAATTTAATCAATTCCCTGATGCCAAGACAAGAATATGTTCGGTACAACCAGTAACTGCAGCCGAACACTTTTAAAATCCCGACAGTCGGATGAATGCCTCTGATTGTGATGAAACCACAGTAGTGGTGTCTGTTGGTGTTTAGAATTATCATAGTTACACCATCGTGGTGAAAGTTACCCAGATCCCAAAATAACTGGAGCTGGGAAGAATGTAACTATTGATGTGTTTGGCCCAAGGTCAGTTATTAGCTCTTATGCAACTCCTAAGTAGGAGACACAGTCACTCTCATAGAGCCTCAAGGAAAAACATTCCCTATCTGTTGCTCACTGCTAGCAGACACTGCTTGAAAGATGTAAGAAACAGCCCCCATATGAGCTGCGGATTCTCAGCTCAAGGAGCCCATCTCAGTCCTTTCTGTCAGCCAAGACAAACAAGCTGAACAGAGCTAGAGACAAGCTACATAAAAAATAATTCTCTAATTTCAAAGAAGTTAACTCTCCCTGAATAGCAAGATAGAAAAGCTTTGAAAAAATCAGACTTTAGCCGCAAGTTCCTTCAAGTAACAGAGACAAAGGTTTTTGTAGTCTATTAAAGTGGCATCTGTTTCCACCAACAGACTCGTGTGACAGCAGTAGACTAGGACAATCACAGGGAATAGTGTCCATAAAAAGCACAAGTTAATTCAAACAACCTGCTACATGCTAAGCAGAAGTGCACCCCAGCACACACACTGTTCTGCAATTCAGGCTGGGATTGGAGACACCTGATCACGAGGTACATACCAAGCAACCTCTTAAGCAAAGTAATACAGATAAGGATTGTGCACTTAACAGGAACACCTAGAAACACATGAGCAAAATGAAGTAAGATTAAGTAAGACTTTGGGGCAATGCTGATTCAGAATGCAGTGTTGCTGTTGCTCTCCACTATTTAATCACAGACGACAAAAGCACATTCAGAAGAGGTCGCACCTTTGCACTACTTGCAAGTTATTTTTTTCCATCCATGTCTGATTAGAAGGCATCCAAGAAATTACAAGCTAATTAAAAAGTAGGTAAGATTTTGTTGCTTTTTCCTGAACTTCCAAACAGGATCCTGGGGTAAAAGAAGGCAGAAACCATCTTCAGTGTTTCTTTCTTTCCCCTGCCCTGCACTGTGAATGATTCCACTACATCTTTTCACAGCAGAAGAACCAGCAAGAAATGCATCAGACATACATACATATCCTCACACTAATGACTTTGAAGCACTTCAGCTCAACAAAAATAAAATAAAATGAAGAGTCCAGCACCCTCTGCAGATATTTGTATTTTCCTTTCATTCACTGTTTAAAAAACAGATGTTCTATGAGTATACCAAGAAAATAATCATTACTGTAAAAGGAAACTGGGACAAAATTGGACCTAGTGTCTGTCTTATGAAGTAAGAACAAGTCCAAAACAAATGTATCACATGCAATTTTCATCTTTTTGGCATGCATTTTTCCATATCCTTTGCTTCCCTTTATACAACAATTACAAGGTTAGAACCACAAATATTCTCTTTAAATAACCATGTGCATGGCATAAGAAGGAAGGTGCAAAAGACGGCTCACTCAAGTAAATATTTTGATAATACAAAAAAAGGCTGCACAATCCACTTCTGCAAAGTCAAGTTTTGACAGGACACATCTCTAAAACACAATATAGTGCACACAGGCCTCCTTCTAGGATAAGCATCATTCTCAAGTTCAAGAATAAATTACTTTATTATTTTACAGTAACATTATCAAGAATTGGGTAAATGGGAAAGAAGGTTCTGGACAGCCTCACTCCTGCTATTTTACAAACTCTGAGAAAGAAAAAAGGTGGAAAATCAAGTAAAGCTCATGACAATTTCTATGACATTTCTATGCAGCAGAGGCTGCCACTATCATAAAGTAAGAATATACAAGTCATATAAAGCACTTCATTGGAGTACACCTCGATCCAAATTACTGTCTATTCAAATTTGTTGTAATTCAGTCTTCATTTCCACTGCACAGAACCACTCCCGTCTGCCAAATTTGCATCCTAATTTCTACTTGCACCAGCCTATCTTGGCACAATTCACTGGACACCTTTCCCACACATAATTTCTTTCCATCTTCACCAGTCAAGATCTGCACATCTCTTAGCACAAATGCCCTTCAGAGACTCTTGCAACTCAAATGCTAAATGCCAATTACATTTTTGTTCCTTCTCTTGGTCCCCTGTCCAGAGGCAGCCTCTTCTTTTGGAAGACAGAAAACAAAGAAAATTCTTAATATATTCCTCCAGTGGTTGAGGAGTAGACCAAGGAAAAAAACAATTTAAATACCAAATAAATTGAATTATATTTTCTCTCAATGGGAGACTTTCAGTACAGTCTGAACACTACCAAGTCCAGAAGACAGTGACAGATTGTACTTAACCTAATGGGACATGGGAACTCAAATTTTCCATGAGTACTTGTGTTCAACTGTTATTCATCTGTGTTTTTTCTTGGCAAAGTTATCTTAGCTGGCTCTTTCTTGGAAGCACTGCTTTTCAAACCTGCACTTCTTAGGTTAGGAGTGCAATACTGAGTTTAAAAATCTAGTCACCTACTGTTTTGCATGTCCATTTTACCCATATTTATACAAACGTGGAAATGAAAGGCAGCAAGTCATTCTGTTTTAACTGTGGACCTTGGTTGAGCAATTCTCATTTAAAATGGAAAAACCAGTTAGTATTTCACCATTTGATGGCATTATTTCCACTCAGCTAGTCCCATAGCTTGGCTAGTGCAACTGTGCTATGTGCACTGATTCACTGTTTGTATTCCTCTTCCTTTAACATAGTATTTGCCATAGGTCTTATGATTATGCTTAGCTTTGAGGTAAGAAGTATTGACTGCCAATAAGTTTTAAGCTCTACACCACACTTACTTGTAAATTTACTAATGAGAACAAATACTTCATTCGGAATCCATTTTACACAGTAAACATTGCAAGTTTTATGTAGATACCCCTTTTTATTAAAATAGACAGAAACTGTGCCATAATAAAATTAAAATCACAAGTAGAATATGAATACTCTAGTAACAAACATGGGGAAACCAACCTTAATTGCAGCTTCTCTCAAGGCCTCCAATCTCTGTCTACTGCTCTCTTTCATATTTACAACATCTTTGTAATCACCCTGTAGAGCTCTCTGGAGGCCATGGATTGCCTGAAAGACTGAGTTTTCACTTTCATTTAGCTCCTTCTGGAAAATTTCGAAGGTGTGCACCTGAAAAAGCTTCTCTTCATCAGACAGTCCTGCATCTTTCTCAACTGCTCTTATGGCATTTTTTAGTTTGTTGAGAACAACGTTCTTTTGGCGAAGAAGACCAGACAGTTTTCGGCAGCTCTCCAATACCCACTGCTTCCTCTGAGTGATAACAGCTCCTTTCCCACGGTGCAGCTTTATTGCATGCTTCACCACATCTTCACGTTCTGCAGGGTTTGCTAACGGGCCACAAGGCAGCAAAACCAACATCCACAGGGAAATCAATCCAGTCGCCTTCATTCTTCACTTTATATTGCTCTTGGGAAAAACTGATAATCCACAGCTGCTCAAAGCTTTCTGCTACATGGTTTCTGTATCTCCAGTATGCACATCAGGCTGCAAGATAGAACCAATCAGTTATCAAACATGGTAATGTTGGGCCATTAGATCAAACAAACGTAGAAAATAAATCCAAGACTGCCTCCTGCACAACTATCTTGAACAGAACACATACGGTCTTCTTCATTCAACATTTATGAAAACCAAGAAACAGTCCGAGGTTATTGATAGATTTTTGTTTTCCCTTTGACTATTTCCTAGATAACATCTTGTGTTAAAGCAGTGACTGGAAATCTTAGTCATCTCACATGGTACTCATCTGCACTTCTTACATGAAAGAAAAGCCTTTAAAAATATCAGGCCATGATGTCATAAGCTGCATTTCAACCTAGCACTAGAACTCATTATTCTTAGCTATCAGTAAACCCCCTGTCTCTTCTCAAACTTTTCCTAAAACATTGTATCATAATCATTTGTTGTTTATGAAGTCTCAGAAGCAATAAAAAACTCAGCTACACACATTCAACTAAACATAATGAAAAAAAGCTTAACTGAATCAGATTACATTACAAATCATAATTCTGGAAAAAAAAGCCTGCAAAACTTCCTGGGTTTCTGGGTGCTACTTGTTTGGATCAAAGACCTTCTTTACCTGAAAGGCTGCGGGGCCTTGAGGTACTTCACTTCAAAATTTATTAGGGATCTTCAAGATTTTAGAGTAAATTATAAAAACAGATTCATTTCCCAGCAACTACTTGAAGATCTATGTTTAAACTGCTGTATTTAATTTCAACACCAAGCAGGTTAGAATTTAAAAACTAATTTCCTTCTCTCAGAACCCAGAGCAAAATACTGACATTATTGTAAAATAACAAAGTTACATTTTCTTTTTAAAAAATCCAAACAAACATAAAACCCCTCAAAAAAACCCTCACACCACAAAGCTACACATCACAATATATAAAACTCTGTACATGGCATTCTAAAAACACACATCACACACAGCACGTTAATAGATCATCAATACAAGCAGGTATCTCCCTAAAAATTTAGTTATAATCCCGATCATTGAGCCAGCAGCCTTAATCAGGAACCAACATATGGACACATTCATCTGGAAGCAGTCTGCCTAAGACAGAGTCTTCTTTTCCTACAATGCAGTAGCAGTCACAATCCCAGGTATCCAAGCCAGCCATCATCAATATGCAGAATGAGCTCTGAGCAACCTGGTCTAGTGGAAGATGCCCCTGCCCATGGCAGAGGGGTTGGAGCCAGAGGGTCTTAAAGGCCCCTTCCAACCCAGCCCATTCTATGATTCCATGGGAAGGGAACATGGCAAGCACAGTCGTGCACTACCTTCATTTTTAAATGCCCTCCCATCTCTGTTTCAGAGAGAAATGAGAAAATCTGTCTGTGGGTTGGTTTATTTCTTTTTTCAGTGCATGAAATGCAAGCCAAAGTATTTAGTTACTAATAGTTGACTGTGGGCTAGGGTTTAACAACATGAAGAGCTCGAGCATTTAAAATTAAGAACTGAAAGTGCAATCAAAGTAGCAAAAGCATATCACATCAGTCTAATGTCAATAAAATAATAGAGTACAAACATTTTGGAACTTTGATAAAGTTGTGGGGCTTACTATTTTTAAGAAATCAGGAAAACAACAATCCCCACCACCTGGCAAAGCTCTAGAGTGAAATTTAAGGAAATATTTCTTCATATATACAAACTAATAGTCTTCCTGTTTAGTAGGCTTGGGGCAGAGATTTTGCTAAATATGTTTAACAACCTGTTTCTGCATGAAAGAGGGAGAAGAAAACACCCAGTGTATACCCACGGTGAGTAAAAGACTCTACTGCATGTGTTATGTGGTACATCAAATCACATAACTAAATTTTGAGCAGAGATTTATACCAGCAAAGTTCACTCACTGTTGCACTTTACAAACTTAGCCCTGTGGTTCACACATGGGACAGTTTTGTTTCAGTGCTTTTTACTTGGCTAGCAAAACCTGTTTAGAGGAGCGACACCTGGGGCAGCGCTCAAAAGCTCTTAAGGGAATAAAGATCTCACATACCAAAATAAATGATGTGATGCTGAGCGGAAAAAAAGAAAAAAAAGCAAAAAACCTAACCCTCCTCTCCATTCACCACCAGTAAGTATCAAATTAGAGGGAACTACTGTCGTATAGAGTCCTTATTTAAACAGCGTTTGCTTCCTGCTGGATTACAGCTCATCTTCTCCTCTTCTGCTTCCTGAACACGACACTGTAGCACCAGATTTCATCAAGCTGATAATACTGGACCCTGTCTCCAGACCCCTCTTGCGGGTCCTTCCACATCTGTCGGCTCGCTTCCACTCGCCCCCTTTTCCAGCCCCAGCTCCGCCCCAGGAGCCGCAGAGCAGCCGGGGCCGTGCCCGCCCGGCACCTCCGCCGCGGCGCGGTCCCACCTGAGTGCGATGGCAGCGCCCGGCGCCGCTCGCTGAGGAAGGCCAGGCGGACGGCGGGGCACAAGGGGAGAACACAAGGAGGTAAGTGGAGCGCGGGGGAGACCGGCCCGGCTCCCTCTCCCTCATGGCGGCGGAGAGACGGGGGAAAAGAGGGGGCCACCCCGCCCGGCGCTCTCGGCAGCGACGCTCACCTGAGGGACGAAGGAAGGCCCGCAGCGGCAGGGCGAGAAGGGCGGGATCGCAAGGCGGCAAGCACGGGTGTAAGGGGGCGGCGGCCGCTGGCGGAGGGCACCGAGGAGCCCCGTCCTTGCGGCCGCCCCTCGCCCCGCGCCGCTGCCCGAGCG